>CM076919.1:16895934-17300934 GCA_039566165.1 Maruca vitrata
CCGGGATATTTACGATGGCGTTTAATTATAATAGTTCCCGATATTTCGGCACTGTTGCAAGTGCCATGATAACAGGATCATGATTTTAAACCTATTTTGTTGGGGTGATTGTTATATAACTCCTTTATATTGAGTTATACGAGGGTTGATGACCGTGTGGTTAAGGTCGTTGCTTGCCATGCGAGAGGTCGTCAGTTCAAATCCCGCCACGTACCACTTTATTTTCAAATTGAAATTCGTATGTTATTCGACGCTTTAACGGTGAAAGTGTCGTGAGGAAACCTGCACACCTGCGAAGAAATTCTAAGGTTGTTTAGTCGACCAAACCGCACTTGACCAGGGTGGTTGACTAAGGCCCGATCGCCCTAGTTTAAAGTAGGCCCGTGCCCCTACCAGTGGGGACGTATATGGGCTGATGATGATAATAATATATTGAGTCGGTCGTTGAATGTAAAACTGTTTTCATCCGGATACAATCCGGCGTTCAGTCTGTAGATTATTCGACTACTGCTTCGTTTTGCGCTTAACAACACGTTAATAGTATGTCTTTGCTAGAACTATAGTAACCTATTTAAAATATCAAAGTTAACATTAACATGTTAGCTTTATTTTTACAAATACCAATTTAGACTAATTACGAATTAAATTATAGTATTTTAAAGTAATTACAACACTGGGTGGCAGCCAATGGTTTGGCTGTATTTGCAGGTGTTCAAATTCTGTGTCCGACTAAAAAATAAAACCCGAGGCAGAAATCTTGGTTATAAATTGTTACAAAGACTTCATTTCTATACATTCCAGAGTATTTTCTTTTAATTCCATCCTTTAGTGACCTTTGCCTAAAAAAGGTTACTATTACTAAAAAATACAATATAGTGTATTCCATGTAACTCAGAACAAGCCTGTAGGCAAATAAAATACGTCATAAAACAACATTTTCGTTTATTCACCTCGCGCCAGTTATGTCGTGATAAATATTTTATTTGTTCTATAAACTATAAATATTTTACTGCTCCGCAAAAAATAACGGCCATAAACTCGAAGACGAAGAAAATTATAGGAGCATGGAGTAGGTAGTTACTCCACAATGTCGTATGTTTGATGGCTGCGGTAAGTAGGTTATGTTCCCGGCTTTACGGGGTTAGACAGCTGATGGTTTATCTATTTTATTATGAAGTTGGATGCGCAATAAAAATCTCGTTCGATTTTTGAGTGTTTCACAAATTTTACTATTGTCATAGTTATGATCTTGGTATGCTCAATAACGATGAATGGTGTGAGCCAAACTAAAAGTTTATCCTGTTGTAGAAAAAAACGAACCAGCTTCCTTGCGTACTTCGTAATCGGTCAGAATCAGAAAATCAACAAGCATCGTTTATTTTATTTTATATTTTATATGCATAAATAGTGATCCACCCTTGCTTCGCTTCATATAATCCTTTCTCAGTGGATACGGGCGTCAAAACATCTACTGGCATACATGAGCCCGATCCGTTCAGTGGTTTGGGCTGTGCGTTGATAGATCACTATATCAGTCAGTCACCTTTAAGTGATATACACCGTGAAATTTGAGCGGTTGTTTTCCCGCAGCAAAATGATTCTACCTTAGTAGCACAATATATGTGTGCAGTTATTTTTTATTAAAATCAAGGAATTAATTTAGAAATAATTTGCATGATTCGATAGTATTACTAATGACAAATCGTTCTGCCACAGCAAAACCACTCAAATTACACGGTGTATATTCAGATCAGTATTTAATTGCCAATTTAAGTACCGTCACAAAGTAAACCACCCTAATTGGAAAACATTCAATTTAGAAAGTTAAATCTAACAAGATCTATTAAGTTGCAAACAACGTATAAAGGCCATGTTTCCTTTAGCGGGCATTGTACGGTGGCTTCAAAACAGAGCATGAATAACGTTAGCGCTTCACAAAGAACCATAACAGAGCTTACTTTTCTATTGAACTACTAAGCATTCCACAAGAGAGTTGAAAGTTAAAAGCTTTAAGAAGACAAAGGTAGTCTGTACGTAGTGCGGAACTTGTGATATATATATTTTATGAGATGTTTAGGATAATTTCATCCCCTTATGGTAAGCTGCTATGGGGTCCACAAATGAGGTCAATCGGCATAATAGAGCTGTCTCTCTCGTTAAAACCTGTAATAATGCCGTTACACGCCTAGCCTGAAGAGTTCAGGATTGTAGAAGGGAGGGAAAACGTGAGCTAGAAGCCCATTCCATGACCAAAAAAGGGGCACTGAACCTCTTGGCATGGCACACCAGTGTCTACATATTGTTTATAATCATACAACAGCTATGTAGGTACTATTATGGACGCATAATAAACATTGTCTGTTAGATGCATCCGCTTATTATTATTGTATTTATAAATATTAGTCTTTATGGGTCTACACGCGTTATCGTGGGCGCTCGCGACCACGATTGGTGTAACCCAGTCGAAGCGTCGGGCAGTAAGTAGCTATGTAATTTGCTAGGAGTAGCATATCGCGTGTAGACCCATAAAGACTAATATTTAGTGTAATGGAACGCGAAAGTCTAAAATCTACATTGTATTCATAGTTTTGAAATGAATGTGTTCCCTCTATGTCCAAATAAATATTTATACATTATACCTACAATATAATAATAATAACAAATGAGCCGTATGATATATTCGTTTGTTACTTCAAACCCATTGCAAAGACAAGATTGATAGGTAGCAAGGCCAGTCACATTGATTCAACAGCAAACACTTATAGTTTTGAGCGCTCATTAGTAAAACAATTAATCAGAGAATCACTCTCATTCGTCAATAACTACACAATTAAGTGTTCATTCTCAGTTCAATAGTAAGTATAACGCCATTGTTCTCATATAATAGGTTCTATATACCGCGAAATTGAAACAATGCCAACAATACGAAGAAGTAGGTATTAAACGTGATCGTTACAATAATTTTAACTAAATATTATATCTGTTTGAATAGCTAAATTTATTATTTGTTCTTCAATTTGCGAGCCATTTACAGTATATAAAACCATTGTAATCAAGCGGTAGATCTTTATTATAGTTTAAAGCTTCATACTATTCATACTACACAACGCGTTTGCACAGATTGATTTTTTATCGATTTCCATAGACAAGATATTAACGACTGGTGTCCCAAGTATATGCCTTGTCGTCGTGCGTTCCATAAAAGCATAGACAAGAACTGAGGTAAGTTTTTCCATATAGTTAAAAAACTCTCAGTATAGCCACTAGTCGCCTTTTCAATAGAAAATTTTCGACAGCAATCATAATAATTATATTATTAAGTAATGAATTCAAAAAGTCAAAATTTTACTGCACCATTATTGAGCAAGTCGCAAATGGTAAGGTTTTAAAAGATCTTTCATAGTAATTGAAAATGTAGTAATTGAAAATACACCAAAATTATCACTTTTTGGCTACAATTTCGTGAGCTTTGTGCAAGTTGGCCGCAATTAAAAGTTGCACGAATTTCCTATCTTTAGGTCTCCTAAATGTTCTAACTAAGATGTATCGGGCTCTCGGGTCCGACTTTATATTAATTACTTTCCGTAATAAGGAAACTTTTACGGCAAAGAAATCATTGCTGCTCTTAGTTCGGGCGATTTAATTATTTTGAGTGGTTTATTTGTATTGCTTGAGTGATATTTTATTCGATACTAGTGACCCGCCCCCGCTTCGCTTCGGGTATATTTTACATACAATCCTTCCTTAAGAAACACTCTATCTATTTAACAAACCGCATCAAAATCCGTTCCGTAGTTTTAAAGATCTAACCATACATACGGACATACAGCGAAAACGACTTTGTTTTATACTGTTACGACCACGAGGGACCGGGCAAGCGGAATTAGTCTTATCGTCGTATGGATAAGGTCTATATTCGCTTGCACGGTCGTAGCGAGCTCTAGCGTAATAATAATAGTGTTACAACCACGAGAGACCGTGCAAGCGAAATTAGTCTTATCGACGTATGGATAAGGTCTATATTCGCTTGCACGATATTACGTCACACACTCTGGTCGGTCGGAGCAAGCTCCAGCGAGTTCTAGAGATTTCGATCTCGCGAGAATATTCTCGACGCCACGCGAAGAGCTGCGTCTCTGGGTATAAAAGCGGGATGTACGACGCGACGGGACAGTTCCGATTTGGAAAGCGAAGCGAATCAGTCTCCTGCGAACTAGAAGTGATCGAGTGCGTTAACTGCGAATAGTCAGTGAAATTCAGTGTTTTAGTGTGATTCAGTGCTTTAGTGTAATTTAGTGTTCCGTGTTTAGTGTTGTAATTAAGTGTTTTTAAGTGTTTAATTGTGTAATTGTTAGTCGATAAATAAATTAATTGTCTTTTGGTGACTTTTGGCGTATCTTGAATTAAACGTACCCCGTTCCCGCAACAATTGGTGTCAGAAGTGGGATTCAAGATGCCTCTTACACCACGAGAAGACAGTGAGGGTCGAGTAACAAGGAGTCAAAGCGCGGCTTTGCAAGAGGGTGAAGGCACTTCAACGGAGGGATCAATTCAAACATCAATTGGGCCTGTGGAGCTTGCAGACTTATTTAAAATGCTGCAGACACAAGCCCGTCGCCAGGAGGAGCAAGCCCGTCGCCAGGAGGAGCTAAGCAAGAGTTTGTTGGGGGCTATTGAGAAGAAGCACGAAGTATTAGAAAAGCAGATTGATGCTCTCAAAGATGATGTGCTAAGCATCAAGACCCAACACGAAGATCGACTCACCCAACACGAAGATCGACTCATCCAACATGAAGATCGATTCACCCAACATGAAGATCGATTCATCCAACATGAAGACCGATTCACCCAACACGAGGATCGTCTGAGTCAGGTGGATGCTGAGATGCGACAACTGCATACCAAGATGGCAAGAGTGGGGACCCGGGGTGCTACGGTAGTGTCGGATTCTCCGAAAATCGAAGTACCCCACTTCGATGGAACGACGTCTTGCGCAGCATTTTGGTATCAGTCCGATATGGTGGCTAAAGGAAAGGGGTGGAACGAGGAAGAGTCCTTGATAGCTCTGACTCTGGCTCTTCGTGGAGATGCCCTGCTCACGTTGGAAAACCTGCCTTCGGATAACAGAACTTTAGGTGCTCTCCAAAGAGCACTAGAAGGCAGGTACAGCGACAAACACCTGGAACACGCGTATAGAGCACAACTCCGCGATCGACAGCAGAAGCCTGGTGAGAGTCTGCAGCAATGGGCAACGGAAATCGAAAGGCTAGTCAGACGTGCGTACGTGTCATGCCCGACAATGGTGGAATCAATGATCCCGCAAGCTTTCTGTGATGGAATTAGAGACGCAGACGTCAGACACACCGTGAAATTGAGCCATCATCAGACCTTACAGGAAGCTCTAGCCCATGCTTTGGAGGTGGAAGCCGTGCGTCAAGACGCTAGAACTCAACGACTTCGGGAGGTTGTGGTGAAGGAAAAACCTTCTTTGGGTCCGATGTGCTATGGCTGCGGCGAGAGGGGCCATATTCGGAGTAGTTGCCCCAAGCGAAGATGGCCACGTAGAACGACAGTAGCGTCCTCTACACAGGTGGACGCAGAAGAGCTGTCGTTAAACTAGAAGAAGCCAGGGCCGTGGGGCGGGCGCTGGCTGGTCAACATCGAGCCCCTACCGTCACTGTTTCACAGATTGGTAATGGGAACAACCTTACAGTGGTTGGACAGCTGAACAGCGTAACGTGTCATTTTACTATTGACACCGGTGCTTCAAGAACAATAGTGCGTCCGGAGCTATTGAAAAGGACTATTGTGTGGAATCAGAGACCATCCGTTCAGCTTCAAACAGCAACAGGCCAGCCAGTTACCGTCTTCGGTGAGACGATGGCGAAGATAACCATTGGAGAACAAACCTTTGAATACGGCGTTCTCATAGCAGACATCACGGACGACTGCATCATCGGATTAGACTTTTTAAGAGACCAGAAGTGTGTGGTAGACGTCGCTAAAGGAGTTCTTAGTTTCCCCGAACAAGAAGTATTCCTAGAGGAGCGAGATCATGCGCAGTTTACTGCCTGAAAAATACGACCCCACCGCCGTGATCTGAAGCTTTGGTCAAAGTTAGATTCACGTACACGGTGTGTCAAGGGCGAAGCGTCGTCATAGAAAACTGCGGCGACCATCCGAGTTGGATCACAGCAAGAACTCTGGCAATGACCGGAAAAGGAGCGCTGGTGCGAGTCATCAATCTTAGCGGAGATGAAGTGCAGCTACGAAGAAACTGTGTCATCGGACGGTGCGATGCAGGTCAATCCATCAGAAGGCTGAAAAAGGCCCGGGAACCGGAATCCTGTCAACGAGATGACGTCACGCCGCTCCTAGCAAATTGTAAGGACAAGCTATCTGAGCGGGAACTTCAGCAAGCTAAAAGGTTCTCCCTACATTTCAACGACATATTTTCGAAGGGTGACCATGATTTGGGAAGGACAGGTCTCGTTAAACACAGAATAGACACGGGAGACGCGCCACCAATAAAGCAGCGGCCTAGACGCCTCCCATTTGCCAAAGAGAAGGAGGTAGCAGACATGGTTGCTGAGATGCAGAAGAACCGCATCATAGAACCTTCAACAAGCCCTTGGTCTTCGCCAGTAGTCCTGGTAAAAAAGAAGGACGGCAGCACCAGGTTTTGTGTGGACTACCGGTTGTTGAATAATGCAACGAAGAAGGACAGCTACCCTCTGCCCCGTATAGACGACACACTGGACATGTTGAGCAGCATGAAGTGGTTCTCAACAGTGGACCTTAAGAGTGGGTACTGGCAAGTAGACATCCATCCAGCAGACAAGGAGAAGACGGCATTTACGACCGGAACTAGGAATGGATTGTGGCAGTTCAACGTCATGCCCTTTGGTCTTTGCAACGCTCCGGCGACATTCGAGCGGTTGATGGAAAGGGTACTGGTTGGACTTCTGGGTGATGCATGCCTGGTCTATCTGGATGACATCATTATCATGGGTCGAAATTTCATAGAGCATGTCAGTAACCTGAGGAAGGTTTTCACTAGAATACGAGAAGCAAACTTAAAACTCAGCCCAAAAAATGCACGTTTTTCAAGGAAGAAGTCGCCTATTTAGGCCACATTATTTCATCGAAAGGTGTAAGGACCGACCCAGAGAAGATCAAAGCTGTCCAAGAATGGCCTATTCCAGCTAACAAGACCGACGTGAGATCATTTTTGGGTTTATGCGCATACTACCGGCGTTTTGTAAAGAACTTCTCTGATATAGCGAAACCTCTTCATCGGCTCACGGAAGATAAACGAGTATTCGCCTGGGACTCGGAATGTGATCAAGCCTTCGTCAGATTAAAAGAACACCTCTGCACCAGTCCTATACTTGGCTATCCGAACAGAGAAGGAAGGTTCATCGTGGACACTGATGCCAGCAATACTGGCATAGGCGGAGTTCTGTCGCAAGAGCAAGGTGAACGGGAAGTCGTGATCGCCTATTTCAGTAAGTCACTTTCAAAACCTGAAAGAAACTACTGTGTGACTCGTAAGGAACTGTTGGCGGTAGTGAAGACTCTACAGCATTTCAACAAGTACCTCGTTGGAAGACAGTTTACCCTGCGGACAGATCATGCTGCGTTAAAATGGCTCTTGCAGTTTAAGAACCCTGAAGGACAAGTGGCGCGGTGGTTAGAGCAGCTACAGGAGTACAACTTCACAACAGAACATCGGAGTGGTAGAACGCATTTGAATGCCGATGCCCTATCAAGGAGACCTTGTCCTGTGGCCTGCAGTCATTGTTCTAAGACGGAGACTAAAGAAGATGTCCGGATGATTACCACCCAGGGACTTGATAATGAATGGAGCGAAGACGCTATCAAAAAGGCTCAAAAGAGGATAGTGACCTGAGGAAAATATTTGAATGGAAAGAAGTAGGTCAAAAACCTTCTTGGAGCCATGTAGCATCATCAAGCCCCATCACGAAAAGTTACTGGGCACAATGGGACAGTTTGGAGATTAAGGATGGAGTACTCTTCAGGAAATGGGAAACACCAAAAGGGGATCAAACGACACTACAGCTGATTGTACCCCGTAAACAGGTTGCTTCTCTACTGAGGTACATACACGATGGGGTATCCGGGGGACATTTAGGCGTGAAGAAGACCCTAGAGAAGCTGAGACAGAGGTTCTACTGGATACACTGTCGGGAGGACGTTGAAGACTGGTGCAAGAAATGTACAACTTGCGCATCAGTAAAGGGCCCTCAAACCAGAAGTAAGGGCAAACTCAAGCTATACAACGTTGGCGCTCCATGGGAAAGAATCGCAGTGGATGTAGCTGGCCCCTTTCCAGAATCCGATGAGGGAAACAAGTACATCATTGTGGTCCAAGATTACTTCTCTAAGCGGCCTGAAGTCTTCGCTACGCCTAATCAAGAAGCAAAGACGGTCGCCAAGAAGTTAGTCCACGAGGTAATTTGCCGATTTGGTGTGCCTCTTGAGATACATTCTGACCAAGGAAGAAACTTTGAGTCAGCACTGTTCCAGGAGGTCTGTCAACTGTTGGGTATGCATAAGACCCGTACTACACCAGCACACCCGCAATCCGATGGCATGGTCGAGAGATTCAACCAAACGTTGGAAAACCACTTGGCCAAAGTTGTGGACGAGCATCAACGAGACTGGGACCAGTACATACCGCTTTTCTTGCTGTCCTACCGATCTGCGATCCACGATAGCACCAGCGCAACCCCAGCAATGGTAAACTTCGGTAGAGAAATGCGGCTTCCGGTAGACGCGTTGACTGGGACACCGCCAGAAGCTCCGAAACCAGTAACCGAATATGCGGCTGACCTACAGAAGCGCCTGGATGAAGTACATGCTCTCGTCAGAGACTGCAGTCTAAAATCCAGCGAAAGAATGAAAACCCGTTACGACCGCAAAGCCAACACCGACGGTTTCGATGAAGGGAGTCTGGTTTGGTTACACAACCCACTCAGGAAGAAGGGCAAATCACCGAAGTTCCAGCCAAGGTGGGAAGGACCATACAAGATCATCACTAGGCTGAACGACTTAACCTATCGGATCAAACAAGGGACAAGAGGCAAGCCGAAAATTGTTCACATTGATCGATTGGCTCGTTACCATGGGTCAAATGATGCTCGGGACGAGCATGACTAAGAAGGGGATAATGTTACGACCACGAGGGACCGGGCAAGCGGAATTAGTCTTATCGTCGTATGGATAAGGTCTATATTCGCTTGCACGGTCGTAGCGAGCTCTAGCGTAATAATAATAGTGTTACAACCACGAGAGACCGTGCAAGCGAAATTAGTCTTATCGACGTATGGATAAGGTCTATATTCGCTTGCACGATATTACGTCACACACTCTGGTCGGTCGGAGCAAGCTCCAGCGAGTTCTAGAGATTTCGATCTCGCGAGAATATTCTCGACGCCACGCGAAGAGCTGCGTCTCTGGGTATAAAAGCGGGATGTACGACGCGACGGGACAGTTCCGATTTGGAAAGCGAAGCGAATCAGTCTCCTGCGAACTAGAAGTGATCGAGTGCGTTAACTGCGAATAGTCAGTGAAATTCAGTGTTTTAGTGTGATTCAGTGCTTTAGTGTAATTTAGTGTTCCGTGTTTAGTGTTGTAATTAAGTGTTTTTAAGTGTTTAATTGTGTAATTGTTAGTCGATAAATAAATTAATTGTCTTTTGGTGACTTTTGCCGTATCTTGAATTAAACGTACCCCTGTTCCCGCAACAATACTATGTATTGATTTATTTTTGGATTCTCGACTGCCTTTTGTTAATAATTCTACATTATTTTTAATACTTAGTACACGCCCATAGTACAAGCTCTGCTTAGTTTGGGGTCAGATGACCGTGTGTGGAAATGTCCCAGATTTAGAGGAAAAAACATGATCTCTTGAATTCAATTTAATGACCCGAGAGGCTTTTACAATTAAAACTTTAAAATATCAAAGGGTAAGGACATACTTAGTGCTTTGCGTTTTTAAGTCACAACACATATTTACCTAAGAACTGTTTGACATGTAGACCCATAATAATAAATTTATTATTGACTGTCTGTTGGTAGCAAGTGTCAACTCCCGTGTCAAATCCGGGGTTGGGAAAAATATTGTGCAAGTTTTTCTATTAAAATTACTCAGCTTGGAGTTAGGAAGTTGGCGGATGCACGCCCATGCCTCGGAAAGCATGTTAGCCCGCCTGGGCCTGAGGGCCTACCATGAGTTGGCTATCGCAAATTTACTTACGTTAAAAACCTATCGAGTTGTTTTTTTCATACGGCCGATTGTAGTTCTTCGCGTAACCACCAGCCGGCGCTGTACATGTTTTTCATAGACATATTTACGTAGTCGATATCGAGCGCGTAAGTTTTAAACTCATGGTAGCCCCACTGATCTTTCATCGGTCATGTCGGATTGCCGTCTCACCGAACTATGAGGGTAAGGGAACAGAGAGTGTACTCGTCTTTGCTCCTATATTTGTGCACTATAATATATCCTGCGCAGTTGGCTGATCTCCATTGAGATCGGTCGGACGTCTTATTTTATTTTTATTATGGCTCTACATGTGGTTAAATTAAACTTAAAAAGTAACTGCCGACTAAATAATTTGTGGTAAACAAAAGATTCCAACACTGTGATTCTTGGTAAACATTATTGTAATGTTATATTCAAAGGTAACAAATGGCATCTGTAACGGGAGGCTGTTAATATGATCCGCAAGATGTTCCTTGTTACAAATTCAGAACAACCCGAAACCGAATCAAAGTTTTCCTGTTTGGAGATCGATTCCTGGTTCCCGGGGGATACCCGGGCACGGAGGTTTTGTTACCTTTACTTTTTAGTATTGTAATATAACTATTATCATTTCGGAAGGTGAGTGTGACCGCAAATGTGGGAAAAAGGACACCTATTACTTGACGTGTTTGTCTATAAATGAAATTATTTTTCCTTCAATATAATTTATTTGACGCTTTAAAGGTGAACAAATACATACATACCCATACACATAAAATCACGCCTTTTTCCCAGAGGGGTAGGCAGATATCACTTCCAGCGATCCACTTTTCACCTCTGTGGGAAACGTGACGTGACGGGCTGTGGACCACGTCGCTCGCTTACCCGTATACCGTTCACCAACCACCGGACAGATAGTTGTGACTGGTATCCCCTGACTTTACATTACCTAACGAATACATTATGAGAAAGCATACCTATGACGAAATTCTAAAGTGTAGTCATCCAATCCGAAATTGGCCAGCGTGATTGTATACCTTTTCGCCATAGTTTAGGGTAGACCCGTACCTAAACAGTGGGGCCGTATATGGGGTGACGATGATGATTTACTTAATATGCATAAACTTACTTTTGTCAATGCCAATAGATCTAATTAATAATAGTAAAACATACCAAGCTACAGATACAGGACAACGAGTTGATTTATTTTTTAAAATAAAAACGGAGAGTTTTTAATTTAGTGAACGAGAATGGATTCTGTGTTCCGAAAAACCGGGACTGGAAACCAGTATTGCATTGTATATATTTTGTTTTTTTAAAAATATCGTTATTAATTTCTCTGAACTTTCGTTATCAAAAACACACCACGAATTCTTACATGTAAATTTAACGGTTAGGGAAAAATATGAACATGAAAAGAGAGAACAAAGAAAAAGGGATGGAAGATGATACGAATGAAAAGGGACTGGACAGTCTGATGACATCTGACAGGGGCGGCCGGAAGAGGAAACTTGTTGCGCCAACACAGGTAAAAGTAGAGAGGACGAGTGAGTTAAATGCAAATGAAATATAAATATATACCCTTTATTTTTGTTCAGTTTAAGATCCCTTTGTTAAGTGAATATAGTTTAAAATAATCAAGAAGTTTCGATGTCATCACCAGCCTCATACCACATTTCAGAGTAAATAATTTTGTCATCATTATCAACCCTTATACGTCCGCAATGATGGGGCCTACTTTAAACTAGGGCGATATGGCCTTAGTCAACCACGCTGGCCAAGTGTGGGTTAGTTGACTACACCTAAGAATTTCTTCGTAGGTGTACATGTTGCCTTATGATGTTTTCCTTCACCGTTAAAGCGACGAATAATATGAATTTCAAATTGTTTTCATGAAAGTGTAAAAACATAATAAAAAGTCAGACAAACTACAAAATATTGATTTGAGTTCCTCATAGTATTTAAAGAATTTCTGTTGCCAATATAAAATACCAACCAAATATAGAAAAGAAAAATAATAACTATTCGCGAATAGATAGTAAAACACAGTAACAGAACAAATACTAATCACGTAAATATTTGTCCCGGGCAAACCCACTACTTCTGTCGTTAAAGACGTCGGAGAGTTACCGAATGAAGTTCAATTAAATTGAACATTAATTTTAAAGGGCGGAACGGGAACGGGTTGGTCTGTTATCTAACAGTGCATTAATCTTGATTGGCACTTAATAATAATAATCTCGCGAGGCCTCCCGTCTCTACGTCTGTTCATCAGTGGATACGTGACTCGACTGTGAGAAATATGTTATTGTACCTGTATCATAATAGTATACCTCATATTCCTTAAGGTAATCTGGAACCTAAAAAAGATGTACGATTGTTGTGTTATACTTGTTTGGGATTGTGAAAGAAGATTGACCAGCACATAAACGACAGCACATCGCAAGTATTTGAAATCTTTTTTAAGGTCATTTACAAGTACGGCAGTTACAGTTTTTTTTGCCGAATCCACAGCTCATATTTAGTTAATACAAGAAACCTTAATTCTACTTTATCTTCGGTCGAGTTGGCATATGGCTAAGCCAAGCTAAGTGGATTACAGTACAGTTTCCATCTTCGATAACTCGGAGGACACAAAATTGTCCATAAGTTGGTAAAATTAGATTTTACCAACTTATTTTTAATACTTTAAAACTGGATTTATTAATTTATTACACACACTAACAGAGTTACAGTAGGTACATTATAAGACAACATGCTAATAAACTCTATTTAGGCTGTAACTCCACTTTTAAGTGTGAACAGCATGTTTAGCACAACCGATCTAAACATCTAAAATTTGGTCACAAAAAATTTTAAATAAATAATTAAAAATTAATGTCAACATAAAAAAATAAAGATTAATTACAGGTGTTGGAAAAAAATAAAAAAAATATTACAAATTAAAATTAACTTATACGAAAATTAAACAATTCAAAAATTCAAATTTACTTTTATAAGTGCACGCATTCGCAATCGTCTAAACGTGTCCTATACAAACACGACTAATAATCAAACAATATCATTGCACAAAGGGCTCAGAGGAAACGCTCGAACGACCTTCCAAATCACAAAGCAGATCACGCGGCGGAAACGTCACAAAGGGCGGTAAACAATAAGGTCTGGCGGCCGCTATCGCCGCTGTCAGCTGGCCTTTGACCGATTTCACTTCCTTAAGGTGCTGTTACGGTCGGGCCATGAAGTACGAGGAAGGCTGAGGAAGAAGTAGCAAGTTGTATATGCCACTTGTAAGAGTTGTGGTAAGCATAAACTTTTAAAGACATAAAACGGAATGGTGTTTTATAAATGCTTTTTTCTGTTTTTGAGTGTTAGTATTCTGTCAATTGTGTTTGTATCTGTGGTATTTGTGGTCAATAAAGCCTCTTTATTCTTATTCTTATAAATAATAAAGCCTTTATGTAGCCCAGAATATAAATAGAATAAAGAAATTCAGACTACTGCTGCACCACCAGGCTCGCCCTTTCGGGCCCTTCTCAACTCTTAGGGGAGGAGTATCACAAGGTACCCGAACTTTAGGAATATAACCGAATATTCAAATAAATCTTTCTTTGAAAAAAATGTTTAGAGCCGAAATATACGCGTATTCTTATTTTTTAACCGACTTCAAAAAAAGGAGGAGGTTCTCAATTCGTCTGTATGTATAATATTTTTTTTTTTTTTATGTATGTTCACCGATATTTTCGTCAATTATAGACGGATTTCAAAAATTTTTTTTTGGTTGGATAGAGTTCACTTCCGAGGTGGTCCCATTTTCACCAGTCTCGGATCTGATGATGGGATCCTGGAGAAATCGAGGGCAACCCTCAAATTTTATAGGCACATGTACCGCTTTTTACATATTTTCTGAAGTTATATTGGCATTTGCTTCTGGCAATCATAATGTTATGATGCTGAGCTGATGATGGAAGGTCAACTCCTTAATAGTTGGGAGTAAAGGGATAATTCTTTCAAATCTGTGTACATATTGATACTACTAGTTATAATATCAGCAGAATTATAGGTGAGCTGAACTAATAGGGTGTATAAAAATGTAACACTAAAAGGATGAAAAAAGAATTGTAAACAAAAAAAAAACCGCCTTCGAAAACCCGACTCACTAAAAATTACAAAATAATATAATACGAACATTAATCTGGGTATGAATTTGATATGTTGTTGAAGGCGGTGCCAATTAAATTTTTGAGGAAAACTGCATGAAATATAAACGGCACCGCCTTCAACAACATATCAAATTCATACCCAGATTAATGTTCGTATTATATTATTTTGTAATTTTTAGTGAGTCGGGTTTTTGAAGTCGGATTTTTTTTTTGTTTACAATTTTTGAACTCTTGCACCAAATTGGATAGTCGGACGCTTTATTCACATGAAAAAAAGGCTGTAAGATGTTTGCAGAGTCAGTTTATTTGTTTGATAATAAAAATTGAACACACAGACACACAGACCCCATATATACAGCTTGGCTGTACCTTTTTTTTTTAACCCGGTGAAATGCGTTGCGCACCGTCACCCAGAGAGGGGTTCTCTCCAGGTGGTGTGTCGGACTCCTCAGCGACTGGCGAAGAGATGGTAAATGCCAGCCGCAACTTCTGGGCGGACTGCAATGCCCAGGGGTCTACCGACTAAAACACCGGGGTGTACCTCGTCGCCTATTGGCGGTGTCGTGGTACCTGGCATAGCCTCCACTCACAACACCGCCGGCGGTCAGCCTTCATGGGCTCCACTCAAGCCCCCCAGCCGAGGGGGAGCTTGGCTGTACCTACAAATACCAAACGCTCACTGTTGGCGCGGCGCCTGATCTCAGCTTAACTTGCTAACAGCTTACATGAGAGACACGAGTGTCTAAAACCGCCTCTATTCTGACTCGATATTGCTGACGAACTATTCCTTGTCAGATCAGACCGTGTATAAAGTAATATACAGACTAACGTAGAAAAAAAATATTAAATTACCGACATTGTTTTGATTTGAGACGTGGTATGAATGTAAATGAGAAATTTTATTGTCATGTACTTTTTTTTTAAATCTTTATTTAAAGAGCTTGTTCTCTGAGTCAACATTCAATGAACTAATTTCGATTGGATAAGCCATTTCTAAGATAAGCGTATAAACGGACAGACACAAATTGCAAAAATCATTGTTTGTTGTACTATTGCTTTGTTAAATCCTATCGTATTTTTTATCGTACATCATCCATTTACAGACAGGGATCTGGTACATTTTTATTTTGTATATATTTTTTAAATTCTTTTGATCAATATTTCAGTTTGTATTCGATAACTGATTCCTTACAATATTATGCCAATCGCAAAACTTGTTATTTATTCCTAACTGATGATGGCTTGGAGTAGCCTTGTCATCATCACCGGACTTGCGGGGGAGCGGATGGCTCTCACCCCTACATAGGACTTTTGTCAATTATCGCTTATTTAATGGCACCAAATTAGACAGAAAGAGACAAACTGCTACCCGAACTGTTGCCATTGGCTGAGGGAAATTGATTTCTGTTCTCAGTTAAGTGGTATGATTATTTATTCAGTAGGATTAATTTTATCCATTAAAGTAAGTTACGCCCGTTGTTGTCCGATGTTAATTCCGTTTCCTATTTTGTTCTCTTGTTTGTCAAATGTACTTTGATCGTGCCTAAGAATAACAGATTACTGCTTCTGTCAGTTGACTATCTACACAAATAATAATTATAACGTTCCTTTGAAAAAGTAATTCACAAGTAGGTTCATAAGAATTTTTACAAGAAAATTATGTTTAAAATTGTGACGATTTTGCTCACTCAATCCATTTTATTTAAAAAATCATTGCTAACTAATTTTTAACAGTATTTAACTTTATTTTTATCTTTAGTAATAAAATTAAGTGTGTGTATTCTCATAATTCTTATAATCTACTCGGCCCAAAATTTCACTTACTTGTATCACCAGATGTAGGATATTATATGCATCTAACTATGGTTGAAATAAATAATGAAATTACGGTTTCACAATTAATTTGAATATTAAAACAAGAAATGATTGAAATATCTGAACAGCTCATACGTTTAACCAATGTTAAATTTAAATTCACGTTCATCCATCATACAATAAATCGGTGCAGTCAATCATTTGATCCGTCGCGATTAATCTAATTCGACAAAAGCTAATGAAAATCAAATCCCAAATCAGTCGGAACACAAATCATCTAGAACTAAGGCTGCCAGATGGTAACTTATCAAATCCGGGACAATTCTACTAAAACAATGTTGACTCGTGGTTATAATAGAAAATATCTTAAATGTCTATACTAAGTACATAATTAACTATAGTTATAATTATAAGATAAAATACTGTGGTAGTTAATCAAACGTTAAACTTATAAGGAAAATAAAGAGCACTTCGCTTAAATTACCAATTTTTAACTTTGGTGAAACTTTAATGAACTAATAAAAATAAACTAATAAAAAGTTTCCGAAATCCGGGACAATAAGCGCTAATTACAGGACACGGGACAAGAGGCAAAATTCCGGGACAATCCCGGATTTCCCGGCGTTCTGGCAAGCCTATCTAGAACCGAAACAGAATGGTCGGTAATTGGTAAACAGCGCGTCGGTTATCGGCTGACCACATCAAAGTGCGACGAACAAACACACATTGCCACCGAATTAGATTTCCGTATGACTGAATTTATTTCTATGTTATTACGGTTTGTTACAGTAAGCTTGGTTTTTGTGTGAAAACGATGAAAGTGGTTTGCCTCTTGTTTGCCAACAATCGTGTGACGGCGCAAAAATACCAATTTATGGTGGAATGAAATGACTTTGCTATTGTATTCTGTATTGTACTTACTACGTATTGCACGTTAAAGAATATTTTATCGGAACCCAGAACACAATATAATTTAGATGTATTTGTTGTCACCGGTCTGGTATGTGCTCTCAAATATTCATTTAAAAACATATGTGCAAATATTTATTAAATCTATGTAGTCATAAGGTGTATTTAGCTAAGCAGTTGGAGATAACTCATATTGCTTATATACGTCATTGAAGTAACGTGCACGTTATAAGTTATCAATTATAAATTTGTCTTAACACTGGGTTTCCACCCAGTCGACTTAGTTGTAAGGCAGAAGGTAATGAGGACTATCGTTTTTGGCTCACCACTGTCTATGGTGGTTTAGGACCTCACTCAACTATGGCGGTGCCACTGTCGAGTAAGGTGCTAAAATTCGGCTATAAAAGGTTTTTCATGGTTAAGAAAATTTAAATGTTATTTAAATCAGTACTCAAAGCTACGTGCAAATAGTGTAACTTAGTGCCGTTTTGATAAAAAAGAGAAAAACCTTTTTTACTTTGGTTAGCCTTTTTAAAGCTCTCTCATTAGTTGATGCGTTATTTACATTTACCATACTGAATCTGAACTCGTCAGAATCGATATAAACCTGCAAACACAGGTTGTTATTGTTGACATTTAGAAGACCTCACGCTACAGTGGCTTACCTAGCGTCAAATTCACACGCGACATCTCCCAATGACGTAGAGCGCTTACCAGTAGCGCTACCATGAGTTTAAAAGTGACAGAATCGATATCGCCCATGTAAAAAATGTCTACTAGAAAATGTACAGCGCCCGGTAACGCTAAGAACTAAAATCGGTATTATGAAAAAAAAAACAATTCGATAGGTTTTTAACGTAATGTCAGTTTTCGATAGCTAACTCATGGTAGCGCTACAGGGGGCTTAGACAAATATTAAAACGATAACGAAGTTCGAAAATAATAAAATGTATGGGATTGACATTAGACGCGATCAATCACGTGGTCAATCTTCATTATCATTTTATTATTTTCGAACTTCGTTATCGTTTTGATATTGTTACTTTGTCTACGGCACCAGGCCTGCTAACGACATGGGAGCAAGGAGCATGGGGGCAAGAAGCAGTGGCGTAACTACAGGGTGGCAAGTCAGCAAAATGCCACGGGCCCCCACCCGGTAGGGGGCCCCAGCCGAAAGGGGTCCCCGGTCATAGGAGAATCTCATCTGCCAACCCACATACACATTAAGATAAAAAAAAGAACGAGGGGTGCACGGGGCCCCAACCGATGAATTTTGCCACGGACTTCAACGGGTATAGTTACGCCACTGGCAAGAAGGCTCGGTAAAGACACGGAAGGGAGGTCTC
The DNA here is from genome assembly GCA_039566165.1 of Maruca vitrata. Classification (NCBI taxonomy): domain Eukaryota; kingdom Metazoa; phylum Arthropoda; class Insecta; order Lepidoptera; family Crambidae; genus Maruca; species Maruca vitrata. The sequence goes on from CM076919.1 coordinate 16,914,437, forward strand.
TTAGTCGGTAGTCGAGAGCAACCAATCGAAGGAACGAACCCGCCGCTCGGTCGCCCGTAATTGGGACGAAGCCTGCCAATTATACAGGACGTCAAAGATACAGTTGGAAATTGAATCTTCTCTTATTTGTTGAGTTGTCAAACATTGCCCATTTGTTGTTACACCCTTAACACAGTTCTGTTTTATTGAGTTAAAACGCACGGCATATCTTTTTAGGCGCTATTTGTACTTAATATTAGTCTTTATCGGTCTACACCCGATATTAGGAGTAGCAATTAAATAGCAATTTATTCTTGTAGTACCTATTTCGTATCAATGGAATAAACGTTAATTTTACATGTAATCAGAGAAGTATTTAATTATTGATGAAACAGATGTACAGTAACTGGTAGTGCGTAGTAATACAACTAGCAGTTGCTACAGCAAAATATATTCAAATCGATAGGGCTCTCCTTTTTACATTCATGTGGTTTATGATTTTAGACTTTCGCGTTCCATTACACTAGAATTAGTCTTTATGGGTCTACACGTCGCTCGCGACCACGATTGGTGTAACCCAGTCGAAACGTCGGGCAGTAAGTAGCTATGTAATTTGCTACTCCTAATATCGCGTGTAGACCCATAAAGACTAATTCTAGTGATTCATGTTGTTGTTGCGATATTCATAGATATTATAGAATTCTATTCAAACTGGCATCGACGTGCTTGTTTTTTTTGTTCAGTTATTTCAGCAGTCAGGTATTTTATTTTTATTATATTCCTATATAGATATTTGTGTTTGTACTGTCTCCCCTTTGTCCTCGTTACAAAATTTAAGCAATTTCAAATTTTTTAAAAAGAATTTGAGAGTCTTTTTCACAACTTTTTCAACTCCGGCCTAATTAAATTATTTTAAGGAACTGATCACATTAAACATTTCCTTTATAACAAAAAGTAATCTTATCGTTCCCTGGGCCGCTTAGCAAATGTTTACCGTCAAATTTCTGTTGTGGTGTTACTTCAGAACGAAATCTAATTTACGAAGTAAATTACGAATCGTGGCGTTAACGAAATACTGAATAACGTTTCCCTTCCGACACGGGAAGGGTTTCAACGCAACTTGTAAGTAAAAACCGCTTCCGAGTCCAAAGGTCCGCCTCTGTGAGTTAATTCAATAAATCTTTTGATTTAAATACGTATTTTGTACTTGTGTTTGTTTGAATCAATGTTATTTGTAATGCAATAAGTCAGGTTTTTGTTACTTTTACTTATTGTATAAATATTTAAACAGGCACTACAAACATAGTACATAGCAAAGTCCATTCCCGCGTCTGTCTGTCCCTATGTATACATCAATCTTTAAAACTACACAAAATATTTCAATGCGGTGGGTTTTTTAATAGATAGAAAGATTTGAGAGGAAGGTTTTACATATCGCCTCTTTGCTTCGATAACGTGACAAGTTATGAAAATTGGGATTATCAAGATGAACACTATTGAAGCAAAAAAGCGATATGTATAATGTACCCAAAGCGAAGTGAGGGCGGGGTACTAGTTTCATAATAAACAGATCTGCTCGTCTAAGAACCCAGAAGAAACCCTCGCACTTCTAAAAACGAGCATGTGTGCCATGCATTTCAAGCACGTAAATCAAAATCATTGTATCCATTTTCCATATAAATTGTTTTTTCAAAAATCAATGATATATTACAGGTACATTACATCTACAACAATAGCTGAAATCGTTTATCCTCCACCAACTTGTCTATCGATAAAAAATACGAAACCTGTTGACCCGCTTGTAAGAAGCATACAGAACGACAGTCGGCGACTACACTCAGTCCTAAGAACAACTTCAACTCTGGTAACAATTGAGGATAATAAAGAAAAGGAGCATCAAAGAGTCAAAGCCCAGAAGGGTCAAGGGTCCGAGGCCTTTGCTAAGGGCCATCGTGATTATTTTAATTGCAAACGTGACTGAGTCGCGTCCGAATTCCGACTCGTTTCATTTTCACTGTCAATCAAACGGACTGATATTTTAGAGTATTATGGTTTCGGTGTAAAGCCGTGCGTTTCGTTTTTTGTTTCGTTTTTCATTTTGGACGGATTATGTTTTTTTACAGAGGGATACCGTTATGCGGATTCGTATTGATGGTTTATCCTAATGTTCATTGAAATATGTATAGAGATAAAAATGTGGCTTTATAACTTGTGTCGAAGCATTTTTGATAATTACGGAGCCACAATCGATTTATATTATTTTCTTGACAGATGAAAGTTATAATAAACTAAATACTACAACCATGGACATTTTTTATGAAAATATCACAAGGTTCAAAAAGGCTATCATAAATAGATAGTTCAATTTACCTACTAATTTTATATCGTAATCTTTCCTTTCGCGTTATTTCGTCACACAACACTAAATGTACGAACTTGTAGTGGAAAATGTTAATTGCTGATGTATTATTTAAAGTTATTTTAAGTCAAATGTATTAAAAACAAGCTGTATTTTTTCCTAAATAAATAAATAAATTAAACTATGTTAAGTGAGCAAAATAGCTAAAAAAATAATAAACTTACGGCATGAGTTCAATGTTTTAAGACAACTATTCATTTGACACGTTACGAAGACATACATTAGTTTCGCTTGCCTTATCTCTCAGTTCTCAGTTTTTGTGAATCCTCTGTTGATTCTGGTATCTGTTTAGGTAACACAAGTACTTAAGCAACTTACCTACCATCAGATCAATGTATGTGGTGTTGCGAAATATTTATTGCTTTCTTACTACGAAGATGCGCTTAACTTTGCCTACCTCGCCCAAAACGGAACAGAGCTGAATTTTATTCATATCAATTTGGCAAAACAAACAATAACCCATTTTAGTATCTGGTAATTTCGTTAGGAACCCGCTCGCCGTTTCCGGAAGCAACGGAGAGATCCTTTAAATTTTTAATTAACATTCGAGTTCCTTGATGGGCTCGCTACTTTGTTTTTCTCTCTCCCGGCAACTATTTGATCTGCTAATAGGGTAATTATGGCGTTTAAGTTCCGTTTGCTCTTGTCACGAATAAATCGGGAATTATTCGTTTTACATTCAGAATGTACGTCTAAAGTTTTATAGAAGCTTTTGTGTTTAAATATGTATAATACCTGTTAAGAGGCATTTGCGGCTGAATATTACAGTCATCAGTTGCCATGTGATACGTAACATTAAGCTCACATCATTATTTTGAAGCAGCTTATGGAGACGAATAAAACGATATTAAATTCATTTGGTTTACGAGTATTAATGGTGGTATCCCGGTATGAATTACGCAGAAAATGCATTAAAAGGAAATTAAGTGTTTTATCGCAGATTTAAATTGACTAGGTTTTAATTCTTACAAGTGATTAAGAAGTTTTAGCTTTCCTAGTCACAAATGGATATTTCGGAAATAGAACAGCGACCTACATACTACCTTAACCGTAACGGTACGTATAAGGCAGATGAATGATGGTGATCAATCAGTCATAATAAGAAACATACCTAGTGAGAATTCGTAATGGCTGGTCTAGGAAAATGATTCATACCGAGTGGTAACCATGTAGTAGCTTGCGAATCTCAAGTCTCTAATCGAATTTTGTTTTTGAGTTTAGTGTGGGTGAAAGTATTAACTACATTACATATCTTTCTCTGGAAACGAATATGTGAAAAGTTACGGATTTCCTTATTACTGAGATATATACTAAAATCCAAAAAGAACTATCACAAAATGAAATTTAAAACATGCTATTCTTACTTTAATAGCGTTTCATACAATCACCTTGTTAACTTTATCACAATATCATTGTTCTTATTTTCATTTCAGTCGATAGGTACTTCGTTCTTTCAATGAATCCGATTACTATGTATATCACAACAAAAATATGTGTTTCACATAGCAACAACATAATATAGCTAGCGAACGAACCCTGTTCCACTTGTCCGAGCCTACATATTTTTTATTCACGCATCCGCCGTCCCGCACTAGAATAATTCAATATTCCTATTAAATTAGAACGGGTGAGGGCGCACAGATTTTGTTTTTACGCGTGATTGAAGGAACAAGTGGGATGAAAAGAGCAATAATGGGTCCAATCAGGAACGCACGGGCCTGCGCCGGATCCGAGCGGTCCAAGGAATTTTAGACGTAGTTAGAGTTGGGGAGTTGGTTTTCATGTAAGAGAACACTTTTGACTGGCTCGGGGTGTTTCAGACTACAGACTTCGCGACCCAGATACTCAACTTACGGTTCCAAGAGTCGTGGGTTCGATTTCCACCCGGGACAAACATTTGTGTGACGCACATAGGTGTTTATTCCGTGTCTTAGAATGTATATTTAAGTATATTTGTGTACCAACTATTGATTCCGATATCTGTTACACAAGTGGTTAAGCTACTTGCCACGGGATAATGTTCATTACTAATATTATAAAGTCCTTACTAATATTATAAAGGTGAAAGTTTGTATGTACGGATGTATGGATGTTTGTTACTCTTTCACGCTCAAAGTACTGAACCGATTTTCATGAAATTTGGTATGGTGATAGCTGGCACTCTGGAATAACATATAGGCTACTTTTTAATTCAACCCCCATGTGGTTCATTGGGGGTGTTGAAAATTAGTATGGGAGAACTTTTACGTGTTTATAGATTTTCATAAAACTTGGTATGGAGATAGCTGGCACACTTGGAAAGACACCAGCGCGCCACTTTTTTTTTCAAAATTCGACCGGGGGTGGGGGGGACGTACTATGGGAGAACGTTGACGGAATTTTCACTAATAAATAACAAATTTTACAAGACATGTATTTGCTATTTTAATACATCATTGCTACTAAAACCCATTAATAAGCGGACAAAGTCGCGGGCGGCCGCTAATTAAATAATATTTATTTATTTATTTAAAATAAAATGGATATAGACGTGAAAGCTAATAAATAAGGTAGCTAATAAGTATAGTAATATATTAGGTTGGGGGTTAGGCTCTATTTCCTTTTAATTACAAACTTTATACATTTTTAAATGAAGTCGTTGACACCATTTACCTACAGGTAATTAAAAAGCGAGTCAGCATCTCAGGTCGTAACATGAAATTGAGTCAATTATTGATTTTCTCAAAACGGATGTATCTTCGTATATCTTACATCTTATATCTTACACCTTACGTTATAAGCTCATATGATTGAGACCTTGTCTTCACCCGACGTAAGCTTTCTCCCAGGAGAGATACAACAGGCCCTACTTCATACACGCCACCTTTCCCCAATAAGACTATCAAACGTATTTCTGGGAAATATTGCACAAACAACATCGGACCCGTCACCTAAAAAGCTAGTAAAAGTTGCGTCCCTTTACGGGTCATTATGACCCCAGCTCCGTCGTATACGGATTTAATGTGCCGTCCGTGGCCCTAGCGGCTGTAAAAATGTGGTTAGCTCGCGGGGGTTAAGGCGATGACACAATGAGGTAGGACTTGGAATCTACATGTATAAAATTAAAAAGAAAAATAAATGAAAATTAAATGTTAAGTAAATCTCTCAGAAACGTTCAAAAATATACATTTACTATTCAAAATAAAGTAGTGCATCAAAGCTAGTAAAAATATAAATGTCATTTGTTCTGATAGTAGGTACCTGGTACAGTCACACGTTGAAAGTACACACAATCAACTATTTCTGCTAACTTTAATCGATTATTCAATTGAACGACGTAACTTCTGAACATATTAATATGTGAATATGTATTATTTTCAATATTTAGTAGAAACTAAGTTTAGTATTGTCTATTATTTGTGCGAACACTACACATTAAATAAAACTAATTTTACGAATCACACTTGCGTCTATTGTTATTTAGAGACCCGACGTCAGAGTATAATTAAAATTCGAGTAAAATTTGTTTTATTTCAAAACAAGTTAGGTTTGTTATACATCATTCTGTTATTAACCAACAAAACAACAATTTTATTTTAATATAAATTTGTGATTTTTGCTACTTATCATCATTATTTTCCCAACCTGAATACAAATTTGTAAACTGAAATGAAATTAGGAAATTGTATAACTTTCACAGTTGGAGAACTAAAACATTCTAATTATGTTAGGATAACTCTTGAACTCGCGACCGCACAGTTAATACATTCCTATCCCACTTAACACTATCAATGGCTTTTACGAGCTTTAAACGACTGTAGAATTTTTCACGAACTTTTAAAACTGCTATTTTGTCTGAAGTTTCAGCGAGCGAACTCGGTGTGCCCCAGCCTCGCCGCGGGCGAAACATTCATATTTTGCTCCGCAAACTTCCCGATACCACTAGAGTACCCATTCGTATGGCTTGCTCAAAAATAAATGGGACGCTTAAATTTCATAATGGATCTTTTTAAAAACAAGGTGGGGTCAGATTAGCGGTACTTGAGTTGCTCCTTTCTTATTATTATACATGTTTAACTCAAGATTTAATGGGAAATACGATTAAAACTAATACTTATATTTGTAGCTTAATAAAGGGCAGGCAGTTGCTTCTCAACTATTTGCAACTTTCAAAAAAAAACTATAAGTAGGAGAATACAATAATATTACCTACCGGTACCTACCAGGTAATATTATTTATTCTCCTACTTAAAGTTTTTTAAGATAAGTAAAGATACTTTTTTTTACTAATATCATCCCAAAGTTGAGCTTGCGTTTCTTCAAATCTGCACATTTCTTTTGAAATAAGGCTTGGAGTTGCCAGTTTTTTAATGGGTGGTCCATATCGTCACATATCTTTTTCATGCCATTTTCTTTAGCGATAACAGTTTTTAGTGCAATGTTATTAGCCAATGTAGCGTTCTTCATCTTATACACATACATAACCTTACCCACAAGTCCCGTGCCCGTGACCACGAGCGCTGTAAATGCTTTGTGTCTAAATAATCAGCTTAGAATAACAATACACGCGAGATTAATCAAATTTGTATTGTTCGCGCAAATAATAGACAAAACTAAATTTATAACCTTTGTAAAACAATAATAAACTGGTTCAAGATATTTTCCTATTGATATCTCCCAAGCCCAACCCGACGTGGTCACCTCGGCAAAGAGTAAACTGCGTCCCGCGGCGTCGCTCGATGACCCTGATAAATTGTTTATTGCGTTTCAGTGCGCTGAAGTGTCCCTGCACTTTTGAACGAGATGCTAACTTTGTGATGGCACAAACTGGGTTAAGGATCGTTTACATGCGTTTATCTATACATTTATAAAGTTTTGTTGTGTGCCTGGAGAACGTATCTCGTATGTTGGCACTTGTAACAACAATAAATGTTTTCTTACATATCCAAAGTCTGTAAATTTTTGCATTGTTTTGAAAAAAAATAATTATAATAAGTTGTTCGATCAATCGATCGGAAAATTAAGATCGATTCACATAGAACAGCTAACTGCGCAAAACATTTATAGTTCACAATAAGACGAATAATAATAATTATTATTTATTTATTTACTTTTTTTCTCAAAATTTTCCCCTTTTCTACCTAATAAAGTTGGCAATTTGTTCGAATCTGAAGTAAAAAGCTCTTGACGACTACTGATCGCTTTTATAATTTTATATATATAACATAATATCCATTTATTTAAGGAAAGCCTGTTATTGGCCTTATTATAAGTCATATTTTATGGTTAATTGTTTGTATAGACGCTGTCAGTTTTCGCAATAAATAAATAAAAGACAAGAGCGCTTTTTATTCTTTCACTGTCATAGTTTGATGATTAATACTCACACAAAACATAAATATTTCTCGCACACTAACTTAGCACCCATATTCACTAGCCATTAGTGACTAACGCAGAGTCATCGACCCATTTCATCTGACTGAAATGTATTTTACATTAAAAGTTAAAACATTACCTTTCTACCAATACAATAGGTTTGCCTACCCACAAGGACGATATGTACTTACCACGGTCCGAACACTAAGTACAATAAAAAGTAATCTTACTCAGAAATACTAGTTTGTTTTCTTTCACGCAAACTTTTTCATACAAAGGGTTTTTTGATTTTGGCCTTATTTCAGACATAGAACTTGAGATTGATTTGCAATAAAAACATTTTTCTTTTGGTTTTGTAATTTAAAATAATAATAACCAATTATAAGACTTTAGATGTACCTACTGTTTCGAAAAAATAACACAAATAGGTGTGTAATCCGTAATCAAATCTTGTCAATCATTTTATAAATCAACACAACAATAAGTAATTATGTAAATATGTTCGACGAAAGGGTAAATTAATTCGACAGCAGGTTGTATTCAAAGGATTTACCCCTGAATAACCTGCCAATATAATGAAACAACAATTAAAACACATGAGGTTTTATAACTTTCCCAAGTAAATCCACAAAGGGCTTCGAAAGCTCCATAAACTTTATCGGGTACGGAATCCCTGAGAAGATTAACGAAAGCTCCGGGCGCAAATCTATCCCCATTGTTATGTATATGAGAGCGACGATACTCAACGTCATTTGTATCAGTTAATCTATTAACCTTAACACCGCTCCCTTCACATCTACTACTCTAGACGTAAGATTTTGATTAAATATCCCACCACTCGATTTTCAACCTTCGTGGGAAATAGTGGAGGTTTTAAAATCGCTTGTAGTTGAACTTTAAGCTACATCGAATACTGCTGACAGATATCGCAGCGGAGCTAGTGAAATTTCATTACGTTTCAAATATTGGAAGAGTAGACGGCCCCGTCACGGGCTAACGGGCGCGTTTATTAGAGTTACGCAGTAGAATTAGACACTAAACTACGAGGAACGGCAGTGGAACACCTACAGTGTCTTGTAGAGACACCGTTAATACAAGAACAGAATAAATACTAATTAGAAGCGGACATCGCAACGTGCTGTGCTGTGTCGAATCACTTCAAAGTATGTCAATATTTATGTCAATACTGAATTGTTTTTACTCATTTAATATACTTAACTTATTGTTTTAGGAGTTCAATTAGATTTTCTGTGTTTGTCGCTTCAAAAACTTTTCACATTTATTAGTTACTTAATAACTATAGATTTACACAGTAATACATCATCAATTGATGTCTATCAATTGACGTCTATCTTTTCCAATCAACATAATGATTCTATTATTCCCTAAACAAGAAAGACTAAAGAAAAGCTTTTATTGCAAAACTACCGTAACCAAACAATTTACCAATATTACACCCAATAAACTATCGTTGTTTTGCATATAGTACCTATGTGGGAAATAATGTCGGCGCCAGAAACACGAATAGAGCTTTAAATTACAATATGTCCCCGGTGTTTTGACGGCCTGGGATTAAACCCGCTGTCAAAGCGCCCATCGGCGGATGTGACGTCACAACTAGGCCCCACAATCTCTACATTCAAGTTATTAATGAACGCGTGGTATCCGCCACATCTCTTTGTGCCGGCCACAACTGGTATAGGTTATTGAACACCGATTCGTAATATTTTGTTCCTGGAAGTTTCTCAATCAAAACTAGTTAGGTTTTGGTTTGGTTTCGGCGATAAGCGGCTCAGAGTAGAAAGGTTGATAGAGAATTCATATTCTACCTAGTTGACATAATATCAAAATAACATTCTAATTGTAATTAGTAATAATAGGTATATATTATATTAATGCTATATACCTACTATTACAAATTTGCATTTAAATTGCATGCAGATTAAAAATCTGAATTGCAAATTTACAATGAAATCGATAATTTGCGTGGGCATTACGACTTTCAGTCGCCACGATCACTGGAAGCTTTTTGAATATCTTCTTTGGATCTTCCAATTAATACTTAAACTAATAATAAAACCCAGCCAAGTGCAAATCGGACTCCGTAGAGTTCCGTACCAATTATGTAAAAAAATAGACGTTAATTGTATGCAGACCCCCTTATTATTTTATCTTCGGCAACGGAAATACATCATCATCATCATCATCATCATCAGCCCATATACGTCCCCACTGCTGGGGCACGAGCCTACCCTAAACTAGGGCGATAAGGCCTTAGTCGACCACGCTGGCCAAGTGCGGGTTGGTCGACTACACAACCTAAGAATTTCATCTTAGGAGTGCAGGTTTCCTCACGATGTTTTCCTTCACCTTTAAAGCGTCGAAATACATCATTTGTGAAAAATTCAGCTTTCTAGATATCACGGGTAATGAGATACAACTTGGAGACAGACAGACGGTCAGACGGACGGAGGCTTAGTAATAGGTCCCGTTTTTACCTTTTATGTACGGAACCCTAATAAGCTCAAATATGCTGTACATGCTCGATAATAACGAAACAAATAAAATGGAAAAAAGTTTCATTTCAACATACGGGAATAGGCATCAAATTTCAATTTACTTTCAAGCAAATTTAACTTTAAGTTTAAATAATTGTAATGTAATGTCCTAGTTATATTTCTCATTCAAGCCAAAACGATAAAACCTCTAGTACCATATAATGCTCTCCCATGCCTGCGCGACACGCTTCTGAACACATATGTTTGTTCTAATTGGGCATTCAATTAATTACGAAACAGTGGCTTTATAGTGTAGCTTTGTTTTGTATTGCCAATTTAGATTTGAGCAAATACATTATAATATTTACTTTGTTTAAAATAGATTCATCGCTTATTTATCAAGGTTTGGTCAAATACATCATGATAATGTTTAATATTAGTCTTTATGGGTCTACACGCGATATTAGCAGTAGCAAATACACAGCTACTTACTGCCCGACGTTTCGACCAATCATGGTCGCTCGCTTTAGTGTAATAGATCGCGAAAATCTTAAATCTTACATTAAAATGTTTGTGAATTATAATTCGTAAGAAAAATAAAAACTTCAATCATAAACATAGTCTGCTAAATAACACGTTTTCATGACTATGCAATCACAAGTATCACTCAACGTATTCGTGTAAAAAGTATATTAATTTTTGATCTGAATGATGATTACTTCTTTGCCGTAAAATATCTAACGCTAGAATGAAAATAACAAAATATTTCTGGTCCATTTAATAAATATTGCATCATATTGCACCTAAGACACCTTAACACTCTAGATTTTCGAAGCCCAAATTTCTACTTAATTCGCCTTCTAAGCCGCCGCGGCGTAAACACTTTGCAAGCATAATGGATGAGGCTGGTTTACAAGTTACGGAACTTTGCACGGAATTAGATGAAGGTCATCGCTTTGAACTTGCTAATAAGGGCACTTTGAACACCCATACCCATATCATCGCGAGGGAAAGTTTTGATGACAACATTCGCACAGGTACATGATGAAATATGTTATTATTCCCATATGATTTATATCGATTTTCTGTTGTTTGAGTGTATATCCTTGTTGGCATTTTGGGTGAGCTAAAAATCTGATATTCATCTCAATAAGCAATCTTTTATAATCAGGGCTATCGTTATTGCGCTCACTAGGCGCCATCCAATGAAGGCTATCGTTTTTGCGCTTACCAGGCAGCGCCACTGTTGAGTTTTTTTTTTTTTTTTTTCCCTTATGATGTATTTCCTTATGGATAAATACGCCATCAAAATTACAATCTAGTCTTAAAAGACTAATAAGTAATTTATGTCTAACTTAAGCTGCTAAAATAAAGTAATGTCTAAGAATGTGTCCATTAGCACTTTTCTTATTGTCTCTATTAAGGGGAAGACACTTTGTTCTTGTGTTCATAATGAGTGGCACACACTTCACTTTTTGTCACTAATTTACACTAACTCAAAAGGTTTTGTCCTTTTGAGTCTCCTCACTGTGTCCGTGTTGTCGAGGAGCTGGATAGCCTGGACATTCACGTGATGATGAAGTCGATGTTCATGAGCTTCGGCGAATTTCTTAATAATGTCTTTGACAAAGTCTACTTTAAGGTCCCGGTGTAGGTCTTCATTTCTGACGTACCAGGGTGCATCAACGACACCTCTGAGTACTTTATTCTGGAAACGTTGAATGATCTGCATATTACTATATTTGGTACAGCCCCATAGCTGTATACCATAGGTCCACACAGGCATGAGGACTTGTTTATATAAAATAATTTTGTTCTCAACTGACAACGAGGAATGTCTCCCAAGCAGCCAATACATCTTTTTATACCGAAATTCTAATTCGTCCCGTTTTTCTTGACATGAGCCTTCCAGCGAAGCTTTGCGTCTAGTGTCATGCCAAGATATTTGGCTGTATTTTCGTAAGGTACAATATGATTATTGATGTAAACCGGTACCGGTACGGTGTGTACCGTTGAGTGACGTTCGAAAATAAGACTGTAAATACTTGCTACGGGAGCCAAAATGGAAATGTAAATTCAAATCATATTTTATACTAGCTTTGCGCCCGAGACTTCGTCCGCAAACATTACTTCTTTATAGCGCAGTCGGTTAAAAAGTCGCCTATGTTTCTCAGGCCCAGGACCATATCGACGCCTCCTATTAACACTCCGCTAACTACAAAATCATAGGTTTACAGGAGGAGCATTTGAATGAAAAAAGCTGATAAAATCTAATATATTGCAGATATATTTATGATTTTTTCTGGGTAAATAGCTGATATGCTGCTGCTTTAAACCTTATTAATACTATTTTGAAAATTTTCTTAGTTTTGAAGTTAGCTCTACTTAGTGGAATGTAACTGTAAAAACTCTAATTTCAACTTCGGCTACACTCCGCTAACTCACAGTTAGCGGCATGTATAACGGAGTACTGGATGGTAAAAAAAAAACTTAAGGACAGTCCCTAGCAGCGAAAACAAAAGGCACCCATTTGTTACAGCCATTAGTTAATTATAATCTAATTTACACCATATTTACACCATCAAAACTAGTATTTTTCGGTTATAAGACCTATATTTGCGAATAAATAAAAGTTGGAGGTTTGTTATTGGTGCAAGAAAAACCTCTTCAGCGGCGATACAAACCTCTAACAATTATGATAGTGTCAAAATCACAGCGCATACTTAGGAACTATTAATTTTTTTATGTATTGAAATCAAGTATACCTGCTATGCTTCAATTATTATCTATCCTCACTTCATTAAAGTAAAATTCAAAGTTAGGAATAGGAACTTACAGAGCAAACTTGAGATCAATCAACAGAATTATTTGAGTAGCTGTAAAAAATTAAAATGAACAGAAAATTAAATTGTTTTTTACAAAAACGTTTTATTATAGAAATCAATTTTCTTCGTCATCCGTTTCGTGAATTTCTGTTACCGACAAATTCTTATAGAAATTGTGATATTTTTAATATGTAAGTACAATTTCGGCGGTCGTATCGCTTGAAGCGATTTCTACCAGACAACCCCAACTTGTATAAAATCTTAACTTACCTATATCGGCTTATTTTGTTGTTAGCGTTAGTTAAATAAGAAAACCAAAATTAGAAAAAAAAATATGCACTTCAAACACTTGTATCACGGCAATCGTATAGTTTGTTTTTATATTTCAAAATAAATATTTTTCACTATTAACCTGGATCGGATTTATAACCCATAAGGATGATTCATCCTTTCAGATGTCAGATGTTTGCTAATGATACGTAATAATATATAATATAATATTTTACAAAATCACATACTTGTTCTGTCTCCGAGATAGGTAGCTTTGAGCACCTGTATTACGGATATCAGAATCAACAGTGAAATTACAAAGATATACGTATAATACTTTTCTTTTGTAAATAATAAATACTTATATTACATAGAAAACACCCAGATCAGTACAAACAGACATTTTCATGCCCACAAATGTTTGTACTGTGCGGGAATCGAACCCGCAACCCTTGGATCAGAGGCAGCGTTCACAAACACTGATCCAAACTGGTCGTCGAATAAGCTATAACTGGGTGAAAACATTAGTTTTTATCATTGAAATATAATAAACTAAGTATTTATTTAATGAATTAAATAAATAATCATAGGACACTAATTATACAAAGCCAAGTAGTCTAAGCAGATCATGTACTATGGATACTAACTAGTTACAAATACTTATTATGTATATACTTTTTTTTTATAAATACATACATGTAATGCATTGGAAACACCCAGCCCGATCCGAATAGACGTGTTCATGAACACAAATGTTTGTGCCTTACATGAAAAATCCATGAATTTGATGTTAGTATACTCCGCTAAGTAGTAACGTATTCCGAAACCCCCCGCATCACTCCGCTAATCCTAGTTGACGGCATATTCCTCGCGAGCCGCTGCCCGCGCGCACAATAAACACTCCGCTATATTGAATTAGCGGTGTGTCTTCCACACGATTGATAAAAGTACATTAAGTTAGCGTTATGTACACCTGAAAACTTTTTTATTTCGCATAATATTTTTATAAAATTTGGAGGGCTTGTAGCTTATGAAATTGTGATGTGATTTATGTAAAAAACGATTTTTCGGTAATTTTGAGTTAGAGGAGTGTTAATAGGAGGCATCGATATGTACTAAATTTAATTTAAATCGTTTCAGTACTCTATGCGTGAAAGCGTAACAGACAGAAAGAGTTACTTTTGCATTTATAATATTAGTAAAGATATTGAAACGTAAACCAAGCAAAAGTAGAATTTGAAACTTAGAGGACCTTACTCGACATAAGCGCCCCTAGCGACTAATTCACACGATAGCCCTCACTGGGTTAAAATAGCAAAAAAACATTTGGCAAATATTATTCAATGTTCTCGTTTATGTACATTGTATTTATAACTCTCAGAAATATAATTTGCTATTCGCAGGTAAAACAGAAAATTTACTTAATAATTTCATAGACCCCGTCTTGTTATGACAATCCATTTACCTCAAATGAAACTGGCATCACTCATAAATATGAGGCCATGTATCTATGACAAAGGAGTACAAAAGCCAAGTTCAGGTTTACTAAGCGAAAAGATAACTAAACTAGGCCTATCATAATATAGGGGCATATTATTATCACTTTAGTTTAGAGTAGGCTCGTGCCCCTTGATGGAGAAGTATACGCACTAAGTCAATAATTCAATTAATGTATTTGATATACACAAAAACATATCTTCGTAAAACGTTATGTAATCGTATCGTTATCGTTAAATGAGATTTGAAATAAAACTTATTTTACGAATGAAACACGCTTGTATTTTTATTCTAAACATCATGTAGAGATCCGAAGTCTCTGGTGGTCACGGGCAAGTCTTTCCCGCAAACAATCCACGCGAGTTTAATCCAAAAATTTTGAAATTAGTCTATTTCAAACTAGCGGCCGCCCGCGACTTTATCCGCGTATAAATGGGTTTTAGTAGCAATGATGTATTAAAATAGCCTACATGCCCTGTAAAATTAGTTATTTATTAATGAAAGTTCCGTCTTCGTTCTCCCATACTACGCCCCCCAATAACTCCCATGGGGGTCGAATTTCGAAAAAGAAGAAGCGCTGGTATCTTTCCGGTGTGCCAGCTACCTCCATACCAAGTTTTATAAAAATCTATAAACACGTAAAAGTTCTCCCATACTTACTAATTTTCACACCTAATATTACGGATGATGGTCTTAAAACGACGCTACTGCAAACCTTAAGCGCTGTGTTGTATAAAAATTATGTCATATATTATACTTGGCCTTATGTTTACATATGTATCTGTTCCCGTGGGAATTTTGTGAATTCCTTTCTTAGTGCATTTCTACGGTACCTAACCTATGTCATTTCCAAATTTCAAGTGCCTTCGTTTAGCCAAATAAGCTGTGCAATTATATGTCAGTTAGTCAGTGTCTCCTTTTATTTATTAAGATAAAATCCAAAATAAACCAACAATAACTCCATGCGCACGAAATCGCGGGTGACAGATAGTTTGGCTATAACAGTGAGCTATTTCCTGACGAAGGTGACAATGAAATTCATATAATACTTGGCCGTATGTTTACCATATGGTTTGCTCTAAGATTATTACTGGGAAGTGAAATAACTCAAGGGAGCGCCTCGCACCTCGCCCGCGGATGATTAACGAGGGGTAATGTTTCTGCTCGGTTAATTGTGTCGAATCTGTCCCCGCTTCATCCGACACGATTTGTTAAATGAACGCGGGAGGCTCGGGTGACAGAACGCTAGCTTTGATTAGGCTTAAACAACTGTTTAAATTATGTATTATACAATACGTTATAAGGCGACCTCATAAGCATTAGTCTGATTCTGGGATGGAATTGTTAGTTGGTTGTCGTGACGCGTACATAATGTATTTTAATCAATATACATACGCGCTTAGATAGGGTACAAACACCTCATATTGTAAATCATATTAATGATTGTTCCGTGTAAGAATTTAACACAAACCTCTAGTTTGGTCCAGAAAACTAAGTTATGATGTACATCTAGCAAGCAAAGAAATAATTTGGTTAACTATAATATAAAAATGAATCGCAAAATGTGTTGGTAAGCGCATAATTCAACAACGCCTTAACCAATTTGGCCAATTCTTTTTTTTAATGTTCGTTGAAGTCCAAGGATGGTTCTTACGGAGAAAATCGAATAATTGCCGGGAAAACCCTAAAAACAGCCCTTTTCTTTATCATATTTTTTTGACAGGACGAAGTCAGCTAGTTAGAAATAGATGTTAACTAAAACTAAAATCTTATGGCGTAGTTATAAAATCGAATAAAAAAGTTTGACTTGTGTAATGTAAGATTTTTAAGTCTCACTTTGAAATCTCAACCCTCGCATTGTTATTATCACACACTACGTGATATCACTCAAAAAGCAAACAAATATATTTATTGTGACGACAATTGTGTGAAAACTTTTATTCAATCGCAGTCACAACATTCGTCATTCCTGCGGAAAGTTTACAGCGTACCTCGATGCAGGGCTACGCTCGACCGACTCCACCATTGTGTTGTCCCCCCACACACTACATGGGTCATTCTACATTCTTGTGCAGGTGCCGTAGACAAAGTAACATTATCGAAACGATAACGATTAAGTTCGAAAAAAAATGTATGGGATAAATATTAGACGCGATAAATCACGTAGTCCACCCCATACATTTTGTTCTTTTCGAACTGCGTTATCGTTTCGATACTGTTACTTCGTCTAAGCCCTCCTTTTTATTCCTCGAAGAAAATATTGAATTGTTGAGGTAAATTTTAAATTTAAAAAAATAACGCCTCAATGTAAAATAGACAGCAACAGTGTGCGGACCGTACTATGCAGTTATGTTTAGATATATTTCCCAATAAGCCAGTACTACCTTTAGGGACGTAACGCAGATGTATAATTTTGAAATAGAAGATTACAGAATGTCGAAATAAAAAGATATCTACAGTAAAACACACATTCTACAGCATGTCATTATTTAATTCAGATATAAACACAAATTTTTGTAATTATTTTTTTTTTTAATTTTCAGTCAGGGGATACCAGTCACAACTATCTGTCCGGTGGTTGGTGAACGGTATACGGGTAAGCGACCCCGGCTCCTCGAGCTACTATCGACTCATTCCAAATCATCCGAGGCGATAGTATCCTTCCTCCCCTTTTTCTTCCCCCGTCATATATCCTTGCTACTCGTGGGAACGCAATGAACGCAATTGTTAAAACAATGCACAAGGCAGAATGGCGGCGACGTGGTCCACAACCCGTCACGTCACGTTTCCCACAGAGGGGAAAAGTGGATCGCTGGAAGTGATCTGTGCCTTCCCCCCTGTTAAAAAGGCGTGATTTTATGTATGTGTATGTGTAGGTATTCATATAGAAGCATAGATTTAAATGAATAATAAATATCAAAATTCACAGATTTTTAGTCATAAAAACCTGCACAAAATAGTAGAATGACCCACCCCGTAATAATATTTATGCAGCCGCCCGCCCAGCGGCCACCTTGCTTTGATTCCGCCCTGTGTTTCATACGGCTGATCCCTAAACTTTCCCGAAGTTTTAATTAACTCACGTTGAACTCACTACGTGACTTCGAGTGGTATTTTTTTTGGCCTAATTTTTCATGCATTACATTTTAACTGCTTCGTTGTTCATGAACGCATGGGGTGTTTAATTAAAAGTTTTATTTACAAATTGTACTAGGAATTGGTGGGTTATTCTGCCTTTTAATTTAAATAAACGAAATGTTTTGAGTTGGAAGTGATGTGTCAACTTTTTTTTAATATTTATGAAATCCAGCATACTATTTCCTCATACTCAAATGCGTAAATGAGTGAGATATATATTTATTAATTCGCCTACAATAGACTTATTCAACGAAACAAAATATAATTAATAAGGCGCCCGACCGATTTCAGGCATGGCGGCCGATCTCAATTGAGATCAGACAACTGCGCAGGATATTCTATAGTGCACAAGTTTGCGCTCAAATACAATGAGTGCACTCTCTATTCCCTTACTCTCATATTTCGGTGAGACGGCAACCCAACATAACCTATGAGAGATCGGGCGCAGGACCACCGGCTTAACGTGCTTTCCGGGCAAGGGCGTGCAACTCCGGGCTGAGTAATTTCATCAGTGAAAAACTCATACAAATTTTGCCCAACCCCGGACTCGAACCGAGGACCTCTCGGTCCTAAGGCAGCGCTTGCTACCAATAGACCAACGAGGCAGTTATAGAATGACCAGTATAATACGTAGGTATTCGGTATTGTAGATACATAGATTGTTACTGGTAGAGCACAATGAAAACACAAATTGATTTGCTGATTGAATCTCACTGTTAACTCACTTAGGGTTAACAGGGATCTGATTAGTTGTCTGTCTCAAAACGAGTAAGACAACTTGGAAACAATTAGGCTCGCAGATCAATCGGACGTGTTTGCCTGCCAAATAGACACATGTGTAATTGATTTGACTAGAAATCAGTACAGTGCCGCAGTTTGTAATCAATTGGGACTGAATTTCATTGTCTTTAAGAGCTAAAGCTCCTACTTATATTAAATAAACTATGAACGGGTTTTATTGAATTAATGAAACGTTTATTTATATATTTATTGATGAAATATATATTGTTACGACCACGAGAGACCGTGCAAGCGGAATTAGTCTTATCGTCGTATGGATAAGGTCTATATTCGCTTGCACGATACTACGCTACACACTCTGGTAGGTTGTAGCGAGCTCTAGAGTGTTCTAAAGTAATAATAATAGTACGACCTTGAGAGACCGTGCAAGCGAAATTAGTCTTATCGTCGTATGGATAAGGTCTATATTCGCTTGCACGATACTACGTCACACACACTGGTCGGTCGGAGCGAGCTCCAGCGAGTTCTAGAAATTTCGATCCCCGCGAGAAGATTCTCGACGCCACGCGAAGCGCCGCGTGCTCACTGGGTATAAAAGCGGGATGTACGACGCGACGGGACAGTTCCGATTTGGAAAGCGAAGCGAATCAGTCTCCTGCGAACTAGAAGTGATCGAGTGCGTTACCTGCGAATAGTCAGTGAAATTCAGTGTTTTAGTGTGATTCAGTGCTTTAGTGTAATTTAGTGTTCCGTGTTTAGTGTTGTAATTAAGTGTTTTTAAATTGTGTTTTTAAGTGTTTAATTGTGTAATTGTTAGTCGATAAATAAATTAATTGTCTTTTGGTGACTTTTGGCGTATCTTGAATTAAACGTACCCCGTTCCCGCAACAATTGGTGTCAGAAGTGGGATTCAAGATGCCTCTTACACCACGAGAAGACAGTGAGGGTCGAGTAACAAGGAGTCAAACCGCGGCCCTGCAAGAGGGTGAAGGTACTTCAACGGAGGGATCAATCCAAACACCGATTGGGCCTGTGGAGCTTGCAGATTTATTTAAAATGCTGAAGACACAAGCCAGCCGCCAGGAGGAGCTAGCCCGACTTCAGGAAGCACAATTTGCTAAGCTGAGGGAAGAACAAGCCCTTCGCCAGGAAAAGCAAGACCTTCGCCAGGAGGAGCAAGCCCGCCGCCAGGAGGAGCAAGCCCGCCGCCAGGAGGAGCAACTGGTCGAACTCAAGGAAGAGCTAAGCAAGAGTTTGTTGGGGGCTATTGAAAAGAAGCACGAAGTACTAGAAAAGCAGATTGATGCTCTCAAGGATGATGTGATGAAACATGAAGATCGATTCACCCAACATGAAGATCGATTCACCCAACATGAGGATCGATTGAGACATGGTTGCTGAGATGCAGAAGAACCGCATCATAGAACCTTCAACAAGCCCGTGGTCTTCGCCAGTAGTCCTGGTAAAGAAGAAGGACGGCAGCACCAGGTTTTGTGTGGACTACCGGTTGTTGAATAATGCGACGAAGAGGGACAGCTACCCCCTGCCCCGTATAGACGACACACTGGACATGTTGAGCGGCATGACGTGGTTCTCAACAGTGGACCTTAAGCATGGGTACTGGCAAGTTGACATCCCTCCAGAAGACAGAGAGAAGACGGCATTTACGACCGGAACTAGGAATGGATTGTGGCAGTTCAACGTCATGCCCTTTGGACTTTGCAACGCTCCGGCGACATTCGAGCGGTTGATGGAAAGAGTACTGGTTGGACTTCTGGGTGATGCATGCCTGGTCTATCTGGATGACATCATTGTCATGGGTCGAAATTTCACAGAGCATGTCAGTAACCTGAGGAAGGTTTTCACCAGAATACGAGAAGCAAACTTGAAACTCAGTCCAAAGAAATGCACGTTTTTCAAAGAAGAAGTCGCTTACTTAGGCCACATTATTTCATCGAAAGGTGTAAGGACTGACCCAGAGAAGATCAAAGCTGTCCAAGAATGGCCTATTCCAGCTAACAAGACCGACGTGAGATCATTTTTGGGTTTATGCGCATACTACCGGCGCTTTGTCAAAAACTTCTCTGATATAGCGAAACCTCTTCATCGGCTCACGGAAGATAAACGAGTATTCGCCTGGGACTTGGAATGTGATCAAGCCTTCGTCAGATTAAAAGAACATCTCTGCACCAGTCCTATACTTGCCTACCCGAACAGAGAAGGAAGGTTTATCGTGGACACTGGTGCCAGCAATACTGGCATAGGCGGAATTCTATAGAAAGAGCAGGGTGAACGGGAAGTGGTGATCGCCTATTTCAGTAAGTCACTTTCAAAACCTGAAAGGAACTACTGTGTGACTCGTAAGGAACTGTTGGCAGTAGTAAAGACTCTACAGCATTTCAACAAGTACCTCGTTGGAAGACAGTTTACCCTGCGGACAGATCATGCTGCGTTAAAATGGCTCTTGCAGTTTAAGAACCCTGAAGGACAAGTGGCGCGGTGGCTAGAGCAACTACAGGAGTACAACTTCACAACAGAACATCGGAGTGGTAGAACGCATTTGAATGCCGATGCCCTATCAAGGAGACCTTGTCCTGTGGCCTGCAGTCATTGTTCTAAGACGGAGACTAAAGAAGAAGTCCGGATGATTACCACCCAGGGACTTGATAATGAATGGAGCGAAGACGCTATCAAAAAGGCTCAAAAGGAGGATAGTGACCTGAGGAAAATATTTGAATGGAAAGAAGTAGGTCAAAAACCTTCTTGGAGCCATGTAGCATCATCAAGCCCCATCACGAAAAGTTACTGGGCACAATGGGACAGTTTGGAGATTAAGGATGGAGTACTCTTCAGGAAATGGGAAACACCAAAAGGGGATCAAACGACACTACAGCTGATTGTACCCCGTAAACAAGTTGTTTCGCTACTGAGGTACATACACGATGGGGTATCCGGGGGACATTTAGGCGTGAAGAAGACCCTAGAGAAGCTGAGACAGAGGTTCTACTGGATACACTGTCGGGAGGATGTCGAAGACTGGTGCAAGAAATGTACGACTTGCGCATCAGTAAAGGGCCCACAAACCAGAAGTAAAGGCAAACTCAAGCTGTACAACGTCGGCGCTCCATGGGAAAGAATCGCAGTAGATGTAGCTGGCCCCTTTCCAGAATCCGATGAGGGAAACAAGTACATCATTGTGGTCCAAGATTACTTCACAAAGTGGCCTGAAGTCTTCGCTACGCCTAATCAAGAAGCAAAGACGGTCGCCAAGAAGTTAGTCCACGAGGTAATTTGCCGATTTGGTGTGCCTCTTGAGATACATTCTGACCAAGGAAGAAACTTTGAGTCAGCACTGTTCCAGGAGGTCTGTCAACTGTTGGGTATGCATAAGACCCGTACTACACCAGCACACCCGCAATCCGATGGCATGGTCGAGAGATTCAACCAAACGTTGGAAAACCACTTGGCCAAAGTTGTGGACGAGCATCAACGAGACTGGGACCAGTACATACCGCTTTTCTTGCTGTCCTACCGATCTGCGATCCACGATAGCACCAGCGCAACCCCAGCAATGGTAAACTTCGGTAGAGAAATGCGGCTTCCGGTAGACGCGTTGACTGGGACACCGCCAGAAGCTCCGAAACCAGTAACCGAATATGCGGCTGACCTACAGAAGCGCCTGGATGAAGTACATGCTCTCGTTAGAGACTGCAGTCTAAAATCCAGCGAAAGAATGAAAACCCGTTACGACCGCAAAGCCAACACCGACGGTTTCGATGAAGGGAGTCTGGTTTGGTTACACAACCCACTCAGGAAGAAGGGCAAATCACCGAAGTTCCAGCCAAGGTGGGAAGGACCATACAAGATCATCACTAGGCTGAACGACTTAACCTATCGGATCAAACAAGGGACAAGAGGCAAGCCGAAAATTGTTCACATTGATCGATTGGCTCGTTACCATGGGTCAAATGATGCTCGGGACGAGCATGACTAAGAGGGGGATAATGTTACGACCACGAGAGACCGTGCAAGCGGAATTAGTCTTATCGTCGTATGGATATATATTCGCTTGATAAGATATGATAAGGTCTATATTCGCTTGCACGATACTACGCTACACACTCTGGTAGGTTGTAGCGAGCTCTAGAGTGTTCTAAAGTAATAATAATAGTACGACCTTGAGAGACCGTGCAAGCGAAATTAGTCTTATCGTCGTATGGATAAGGTCTATATTCGCTTGCACGATACTACGTCACACACTCTGGTCGGTCGGAGCGAGCTCCAGCGAGTTCTAGAAATTTCGATCCCCGCGAGAAGATTCTCGACGACACGCGAAGAGCTGCGTCCTCACTGGGTATAAAAGCGGGATTTACGACGCGACGGGACAGTTCCGATTTGGAAAGCGAAGCGAATCAGTCTCCTGCGAACTAGAAGTGATCGAGTGCGTTACCTGCGAATAGTCAGTGAAATTCAGTGTTTTAGTGTGATTCAGTGCTTTAGTGTAATTTAGTGTTCCGTGTTTAGTGTTGTAATTAAGTGTTTTTAAATTGTGTTTTTAAGTGTTTAATTGTGTAATTGTTAGTCGATAAATAAATTAATTGTCTTTTGGTGACTTTTGGCGTATCTTGAATTAAACGTACCCCGTTCCCGCAACAATATTTATATTGTACATGGGACCAGCCCTCGCTTCGGGGCAAAAGGAATTTTCCGGTAATTCCTGTTCCCGTGGGAATTTTGCGAATTCCTTTCTAAGTGCACCTCTATGGTAACTAAGCTACATCCCTTTCAAATAGTAAGTAGGTACCTTCGTTGAGCCGCTTAGATGTGTGCGTTGATAGGTCAGACAGTCAGTCAGTAAGTGTCTCCTTTTATATATTTAGATAATAGCCAAAATAAACCGACAAATAACATGCGCACGAAGTCGCGGGGGGGCCGATAGTTTGACTATAACAGTAAGCTATTTCCTGGTGAAGCTACCAATGAAATTTATATAATATTCAACAAAGTTACGATAAATTTCATAAATGTTCTTTTTTTAGCTGAACAAAAGTTCTATCTAGCACAATGTTCCAGCTTGTTTTCGTTCGATGCATCCCAAACTAGTTGTGTATGCGAGTTTTTGTGCAATCGCGCGGCTAGACTCGGCGAATCGTAGCGTGATATTTTAATAAATTTCAAATATCGACAGCTGCGTTCTACGTGTATGATTTCTACTTTTTTTTAACAATTCTGTACAAAAACTATTGTAGGAAATGTGTTTCTGGTGCATTAAAATTTCGTAACCTAAAAATATTTATTAAAATACGTTGTTTTAAAATATCATGCGTTGCTTTTTGATTAAATATGTTATGCTGTTGCCATTTTGTATCACAGTGTACATACATGAATGTCGTCTGGGTATTTGTGTTGGTGTAAGTTTAAATTTGCTTGTAATTTTTGTTTCTTTTAAATTGTTTTTCAGTTATTTTATGTATTTAACTATATGTCGTTATAATCATAGTAATTATCGTCATATCATCAGGTGTCTTCGTGAACGAAAACCGTAGAACTATACTCACTACCGAGGATATTTAATTAAACAACTTCGGTACAGATTAGTAATTGCGAAGTCATTCCTTCCTAAGACCGTTCACACTTATCACATCTTGGGTGCAGTTAGCAGATGTATTAAAGTACAAGAGTAGTATTTAAGTCGTTTAACATCGCAGCTCGCGTATGAAATGCAAGATCCCCGCCAAGCCACACTCAGATTGCTAGGTGGAGCGTTTCAGCAATTTGCTGCAACTTACGACACCCACTGTTTCTAAATCACATTTCTCGGAGACGTGAAAAGTTTTTAATATTAAAGAGACACGAGCTTTTGCTCAAGCTATTTAACTGAGATGATAGCTTAGGTTATGTGTTTTGTAACACTAATGTATAGTTAAGTTCACCTGGAAAAGTCATGAATATTTTCATGTAGTGTAATAAAAAATAAATAAGTTAGCACTTACTGAGAGCACGGCTTACTGAGATAACTGATGTTAGCACTCGAGTCGGAACTATGTTATGTGGCTGATAAACAATAAAATTAAATATTGCATCATTTTTAATTGAAGAGATATCTTTTTCTTTAATATTTATTTAATTACACATATTATACACGTAATAAAATAAAAACGACGTAGTCCACAACCTGTCACGTCACGTTTCCCACAGAGGTGAAAAGTGGATCGCTGGAAGTGATCTCTGCCTACCCCTCTGGGAAAAAAGCGTGATTGTATGTATGTATGTATGTAAAAAATTACGTCTTTACACATTGCCTACAGCTTGCGATTCCGAGAGAGAGATTTCCACGAGAAGTGATTTCTGAGAAATCATTGATTTTAATTATATTTTATTCTAAAAAGATTAAGAAAAAAAAACGATTTAGGTCCCCTCAATCTTTTTGTACTTTACATATAAGTACAAACAAAGACCGGTTACAATTTTATGTGTATCGATTCCCTGTACCCAGCCCACTGTGCATCGCTTCCTGCCTAATGGTTCGCGTCGTCGGCCCTCTTACCAGACGCTACGCGCCTCCGTCTAGAAAGGCTCCGGATAAACGTTGAAGGTTTGCTTTTCAAATAGAAAGACGCTTACGAGGTCTGCATACACAGCTCCTGAATGCGGATCCCATGTAGATACAAGTATGGACTCTTGTAGTAGGGATTTAGTTATCAGTTATTTTGTTACTGCTATCGTTATTTATTTTTACAGTTCTGAACCACAAAAGGAAATGGATTATTCGGTTGTCTATAATATTCGTCTGTCTGTCAAGACAGACGAATACTCCGAAACGCTTGGAAATATCTACATGAGATTGTATCTTATATCGTGAAAGTTACCTTCTGTATTAGAATTATATCTAAATCTAGAAACGATAAAAGCTTTAAGACATTTCAAACTGAACAGTAAGTAACTGAAGTCACTCAACGACACACAACTTTTCGTGTAAAAGTTTGGTGCAGTAATAAAGAGAATTGTCGCATTCAATACTTCTAAACGTGGTGGCAGCCGAACAAATGGTTCAAGTATAATCCCAGGTGGCAGTGTAGCGATCTATTGCATATTGCTCAGATGCCTTTAAGGCGGTGTTTATGGCAGCAATTCCCAGGTCGATGCTTGTTTGCTTTCCATTCTAGGCATCCGAATTGCATTCCTGGGGCGCGACGGGAGAGTCGTTCGAAATGGACCTTTTTTATTCAATTTAAAGCTTTTGAGTCCAGTTCTGAGAAGAATTTTAGTTCAAGCTCTAGAGTCAAGAGAAAGGGCAATCTTTGTTGGTCTGGACTGGTTGAAAGTAAAAGGTAAAATCGATAAAGTACCTATTTTTGTTTAAAGCATTTTATAATAAGTCTAATTTGGACATTTGAGTAAGTGTTCACACGTTCACATTTTGATTAATATTAGTTTAATTAATATACTCTTGTGTTAACTATGTAGTATTTCTAATTAGTATTTGTTGTAACAGGTAGGTATGTGACGACATTTTTTTTCCTTTTACACATATTATACCTCTATACTCGTACTATAAAGTTCAGTTCTAGATATCGGCTTGTAGTACTTACATACGACATTACCTGAGACCGCAGTTTCGACTCAAGCGCAGGTAAACGATTAATTGTCATTCGCTTGTTACTCTGACTTCACGCTTCAATCTGTCTTAATTATTATGTTTATCATCTATCTTACAGTACTATAAACAGACTAGATTCATTCACTTATCTCTACTGCACTCATCATCAGCCCATATACGTTCCCACTGCTGGGGCACGGGCCTACCTTAAACTAGGGCGGCAACGACGCTGACCAAGTGCAGGTTGGTTCACTACACAACCTAATTACGAAATATGAATTTCAAATTAAAAAAATAGTGGTTCGTAGCGGGACCGAGGCCGCGGTCGCATGCAAGCAACTTCCTTAACCACTCGGCCATCGACGCTTATGTAACCCCTACTAACAATGTCGACCGGTTAAATAATAGTGCATCATACACGGAATAAAATCCACCATAACGCGGCAGTTGATCGCGTTACTAATTCACAGCGCCCCTCGTACATCGGCGTGCGCCGTAAACACGCTTTATCGAGTTGTGTTGTGAGCGAGCGATGAATATTAAACGAGAGCGCTATGCATATTGAATTTTAATATACTCTGTTGTAGGATACGGGGTAAAGTTTAGTTGGACTTGGCGGTGTTATTGTTATGGCTGTATGTGATCGAGTGCAGTTGGGGAATTGTGTATAGTAACTGTTGTAAGGAGTCAAACTCGGTTAGAAACCGTCCCGGCCGATCTACCTGAAAAAAAAAAAATTACACAACACCACATACATTGGTCTGAACTTCCGTGGTAAGTTGCTTCAGCACCTGTGGATACACAAATGTACTTAAATGTATTCAATAACACACTTAGACACGGAACAAACACCGATGTTTTTTACACAAACGTTTGTCCCGAGAGGGAATCAAACCCTCGACTCTTAGAACCGTGGGTAGTGAACCTGGGTCATTAAACACTATTCCACCGAGCCAGTCAGAATAGATGCTGAACATACTGATCTACGAGTATGGATTCAAACCATCGTCAAACCAGTATTTCGTTTGCAAAAATTGTATTGCACCGGCATATTCTTTCAATATCAAATAGGAAAACATTTTTCAGCAAGCACTCGTCAATTCCTTCTCTCAATTGATACCTTTTTCACCTTTTTCTGCTCCCTAATTATTTAGAATTAAAGCGGCGTGGAAAGGTTATATCTTATTCATCAAAAACTCAGCAAATCCCTGAAGCAGCGATACACAAAAAGCCCATCAATGGCGGACAACAGTTCGCCCTTTTATGCTAATACTGCTGTTTGGTTTCGGATCTAACAAGAGCGAGTCTGATAAAAAAATACAGGTTCTAAGTGGGAATAAACAACAAATATAATTTTTGTAAGTGTAAAAATAATAAAGGCAATTACTGCTGTAATGGTTCAAAGTATAAGTTCATAAAAGTAGTTTTTGCGTAGCAGTTTTTGGCAAAACAGAACTCGAATATATTGTATATTAAACCAAATAACATTATTCGCCTGCTGTGACACACCCACGGATGATACACAAATCAAAAAAACTATCATAGTAAATATCCTTTTGTAAAACAATTATGGCCTTTGCCAGGCAACATCCTAGTTACGGCACTGCTACCAAATTATAGGATATCATTAGATAGATTGAAGTCAGTACTTTGTGATTAAAATCATATTTTAAAAACTAAACTATTGGCCAATGGTAAGAAATCCGCCGGCCGATTGCGGCCATGGTGGCGGCAAATGCGCAGGACATATTATAGCGCACGAGTATGCGCGCAAACACAAAGTACTCTCTGTTCCCTTACTCTCATAGTCCGGTCAGACTGCAATCCGATATGATCGATCAGAGATCGGGCGCAGGACCACCGGCTTAACGTGCTTTCCGATGCCCGGGTGTGCAACCGCCAACTCCCTAACTCCGGGCTGAGTAATTCTTTACAGAAAAACTCACACACACTTTGCCCCGGCCCCGGACTTGAGCCGGTTACCTCTCGGTCTTTACGCAGCGCTTGCTACCAATAGACCAACGAGTCAGTTCAAATTCGATTAAGCTGGAGTATCAGGTTATTAACACTTGGAGTTGAACAAGTCATGAGAGGTATCGCCGCGTAATTCAGCCCACGAACTTACACGTCTAGCTCTGTAACCGAACTGCCAATTATGAAGTTTGTAAGCAGCAAACTATTTGCAACTCCTCCGTTTAATAACTTTAATTTATTGTACCTATGTACTTGAAAGTCAAATTCCTGGGCTTAATGATATGCTGCAGAAAATCGATCTTGATAAATGAACTGAAAGTCTACGCCAAGCTTTTCGTAGTTATTGAATATGTTGTGTTTTATTTTTATTTCGTATTTGTAGTGTCTAACAAATTAAAATGCAAAACGTTGTAGCATATACACCGTGAAATTTTAGTAATTGTTTTCCAGCAGTAAAATGATTCTATCTAGTAGTAAGATAGATTTGTGCAGTTTTTTTTTATCCAAATCTATAAATACCGGCATTATGAAACGGATAAACGAAACTCGAAACTACGCTTGAACCATTTTTTTACTTAGGACATAGAGCTTCTTTAGCTTTAATCATCGATTTTATGCAGTACCTGATTACGTCACAGAACTTGAAAGAACCATTGCTTCTCACGCTTTGGAGTTAGATGATATTGTTTTCGAAAAATAGTAATTAATAGCATGATTCGATAGTTCTACCAAAAGTAAATCTTTCTGCTACGGGAAAATAACCTTAAATTTCACGGTATATAATATTATATTCATGTTACAACGTATCTAATATTCCTGTGCGCGACAGCCTAGAACTCAAACGTTATGAAAATTCCACAGAAAATCCTTTGTGAAATTGCATTTTGCCAATCCCAATGGTGGGTTATTTTTCATCCCAAATATTATTTTATCAACATTAAATTTACTTTGCTATAAATTTTGCATTTATGTTTATATTCAATGTTGATATACTGATTAATTTTAAATTACACTACGCAAATGACTGGCTCGGTGGAACAGTGGTTAGTGACTAGTGGGTTCGATTCCCCAGTGGGAATCGAACCCACGACAACAAATATTTGTGTGACGAACATCGGTGTTTGTTCCGTGTCTGGGTGTGATTATCTATACTAATATTATAAAGAGGAAAGATTTGTTTGTATGTTTGTTTGTTTATACTAATATTATAAAGAGGAAAGATTTGTTTGTATGTTTGTTTGTTTGTTTGTAATGAATAGGCTCCGAAACTACTGGACCGATTTCAAAAATTCTTTCACCTTTGGAAAGCTACATTATTCCCGAGTAACATCTATACTAATATTATAAAGAGGAAAGATTTGTTTGTATGTTTGTTTGTTTGTAATGAATAGGCTCCGAAACTACTGGACCGATTTCAAAAATTCTTTCACCTTTGGAAAGCTACATTATTCCCAAGTAACATGGGCTATATTTTATTTTTAAAAAAAATTAGGGATCCTTACTAAAACTCCAATAATGTAACCAAAAGTGTAAAACAATGACCTGAAAAAAATCCTTACGTCGCGTGTGCTGCGAAAACTATTGATGATAGAACAAAATCATTTATTATGACTTTGCAGAACTCATCATTATCTACAAAAAGTATCGCGACAGCATATGTCTAAATATTATAGTTATGTCACAGTAAGCGGTTTTTTAATCTAAAAATTTTATTTATTTGCAGCCGCTTGAAAAGGCTCTTTATTTGTACCTTGGTATTAATTCTTATCAAAATAAATTACTTTATATTCAAGAAGGCTTCAATACCTTTATATAACTTTTTGAATTACTCAATTCGGACGTTTAATTCGGAAGATATCACGAGTTTAAAAATGCAAGGAAAAAGTCGCGTGGTTGCCGCTCACCGCGCTCAGCTAGCCAGCATCCAGGCTCCATGTAAGCGTCCCTGGGGTACGGACGGGGAGTCAATGTAATCCTTACTAATATAAGTTAAAAAAAATCAAAATCCTGTAGTCCACGCGAACGAAGTCGCGGGCACAGCTATATATTATACAGAGATAGAGATATACCCGAAGCGAAGCGAGGGCGGGTCGCTAGTTAAATATATTTAAGTTTATTTGTGTATCCACTGTTGATCCTGATTTCCGTAACACAATTGCTGAAGCTACTTACCACGGGATCAGATCAATGTATGTGATGTTGTGTAATATTTATTTATTTATTATTATTTATAAATATATTATGTTACATTTTGTTTTAATAGCAGGGTCGTTATACAGGTTCACGATTATCTATCTGATTTTTATAAAATCAGTTAAATACGAGTACTTGATCCCACTGCCAGTAGTTTAATATATTGCTGTGACATTTATTTACGATGGCAATCCCTTCACGAAGAAGTAGACAAAGAACCCTTTAAAGGAACCCTGAAAATCGGCAGCAGACAAATAACCCGAGATTGATCAGATGTTAATTAAGTGGCGTCGGTAATGAACGGCCGCGCTCCACCGAAAGCCCCGGAACACAAACGAAGATGTTTAAATCACCCGAGCTCACCCATACTACTTACCGGGGGCAATATCGTTCCACTTACTCGACTGGCTCGGTGGAACAGTGGTTAGTGACCCTGGCTGGCGGTTCCAAGAGTCGTGGGTTCGATTCCCACTTGGGTACAAATTTTTGTGTGATGAACATCGGTGTTTGTTCCGTGTCTGGGTGTGATTATATATTTAAGTACGTATTTAAAAATATCTATGTATGTAATTTTATCAGTCTCTGACGCCCATAGTACAAGTTCTGCTTAGTTTGGGGTCAGATGGCCGTGTGTGGAAATGTCCCAGATATTTATTTATTATTATTTATTTATTTATTTACTTAATTACAAATATTTAGTACAAGTAGCAAAGCGTCGATGGCCGAGTGGTTAAGGTCGTTGCTTGCCACACGAGAGGCCAATTGGACCCCGCCACGTATAATGTGTTAAAAAATAAAATTCAAATGTACGATTATTCGACGCTTTAACGGTAAAGGAAAACATCGTGAGGAAACCTGCACTGCTACGAAGATAAAATAAAAAAATAAATAAAACGGTTTTTTAAAAATAAAAAATAAATAAAACGGTTTACAATAAAAAGAAAAAACAAATACAAAATACAAAAAATATACAATACAAAACAATATTTTGATATTCTTAGGTTGTGTATCAACCAGCCCGCACTTGGCCCGTGCCCCAGAAATGGGGACATATATAAGCTGATCTGATGATAATGATGAGTACAAGTAGTATGAAGGCTTAGTTGATCCTTACATGTATAAATTGTATTGAAATGTTTCGCTAGAGAGTCCACGGAGGAGTGCCGAAAAGACCAATCTCGTTTTATAACACTGAAAACAGTCGAGTTTGGTGATTTAAGTTAGGGAAAATTGAGTTGAGAGTGAATCGATTCGGGGGTATTTCTAAGAAGTTTCCGTTAACAGCAATGACTACGTTTTACTCCATTTAGTAAATACGAAATTCAAGTTTTACCTTACAACACAATAGAGTACAGTCAGCGCGATCTTACCCCTATATCAAAAGTTTAGTTTATAGCGGCACATCTTACGACATGCCAGATATCAAACATAGTTGGTTATACATTTTCCACGTCTTGGCCAACCTGGGACACTATAGTGCACTAGCACTAGTTCAAGTATAGTAGTAACGTGTCATACAATTTACGACAGTTCGACATTGCCGATGAATAGTTAGACGCAGGAACAATAGCTTAACTTGCATTAAAAGCCGGGGGGAGTAACAAAACTAACTTCTTCTCGCAGGTATTGGTGACACAATACTATAACACGATTTTATGCAAAGGTACAAAACCCTAGTTGTAACATTTGCCTATGGAACTTAAAACACTAGAAACTGAATAATGATTTATTTACAAGATATTAATCAAGTATTCTTAAATTGTAGAGTTCCCGATATTTCGGTACTGTTTACAAGCGCGTAAACATCCCGGATATATCCAGTATTGTATGTACTTCCTGTTTAGACTCTCGCCAACAATACGCCATCGATATTTTCAACCAACAAAAGCAGTGAATCCCAAAAATCGGTGGCAGACAAATGGATCCGCCGCGCGCCAATTAATCAGATGTTAATTAAGTCGGTGTCGGTAATTAACGATCTTGTTCCGCAGCTGATAAGCCCCCAATCACTCCAGTCTTCTAATTAATACATTTTTTAAAGACCTAGGTTGTGCGCGGAGGTATTTTCAACGTTAATTATTTTGCGAGTAAATAATTGGAGGTGGATTTTATGATGCTTTTGCTGCAAAAATCGAGCAGTATTGGCCTTATTTTCAATATTAATGTTTATGTACAAGTACTTTAAGTTGGTCATTCGTGTTTTGACTGGTCTAAAGATGTGGACATAACGTTCTGGGCTCACACAACTCTCAAATCCTACTAATAGTAACAAAGCTCTATAGTTTTAAAAGATAACACAGCGATTATTATTATCTCTACAAGGAAGACGAAGTGTTAAATTCAATTTGAATTTAATTTATCAATCTCTTAACGCGTGAGTAGTTCTCGGTAAACAGCCTCACTGACATATTAATTTAATTGGTTCCCGCGCCTGAGCGGGCTGGCGATAGCGTTGTTTGGCGTCAAACGCGACGGTTTACTCTCCAATCACATGGAGAGGCGGAAGGAGCTCTGCAGATCAAACATGTGAGGTAAAGTCTTCGAGGATTTCATTCTTCGTAACATGATTCGCTCTAGTTTAGGGTAAGCCCGTGCCACAGCAGTAAAGGCTGGTCATGATGTGATGATGTTTCGCAAGTTTTGCACTTTAAACTTTCATGAAACATTTCTTAGCCTTACAATCACAATTGGCTGTCCTTTAGGAGAAAAAACTACTTTTAAGAATTATTAGGAGATCACTTTGTTTTTAAAAATTCTTAGGAAATCTCTGTTGTACTGTCTATCAGGTCTCTTTTGTTTCGGGAACGTGGGAAAAAAAGGTGTGGTTGATAGGTCTTGCAATCGTGTAGCGAGTATGACTCGCTCTTGATCTCTTCCTTGCTAGATACACGAAGAAACAGAATATTTACGTTAAATAGAGATTCTTGAAAAAAGCCTTTGCTTCATGGCTTCAATCTGCCCAATAAATGACTGGCGTTTCCAGTTCCTGCCGTTTGTAGCGTCCACCCACGGTGTAGCGCGTAGCGTGTGGGTGACGGGAACAAACGCGACAGAACGCGCTCCCATTTACGGAATGTGCCAGTTAACTGCACGGAGGACGTTTCCTTGAAAAACTTGGTACATTTTTCTTGCGTATAGCACTTTCCATGAGATGCTAAACATTCATGTACTTTCTCCGGTAAAATATTTGCGGCGGGCCCGTGTTGTAACATCTTTTGACTGGAGAAAAAGTGTGGTGAGGAGTTGTTTCTATTTTCATATTTTTTATAAAGTATTTGGGAAATTGTTCTATTATATACCTACCCCTAGATTTATGAAAGGTTAAATTTGAACATTGAAAATAATCATTAATTTAACTTCCATAAATGATTGTAGCTAAGTTTGGCCTTACATGCTACCAATACTGCAGCTTCAAAATACTCAATGCAAGTGCGGTTGTAATAGTGTATGGTGATATCGAACTGTATGATCATCCTACTTGTTATCAAAGATGAAGCATCCCTAACTAGAAAATAGCACGGTGATTTCCTCATCATGTTAAGTGTTTAGATACATAAATAGAATGTAAATTCTGCTACGACGGGGGCATAAAATTTCTTCTTCTCCCTTCAATCTTCCCATCCGAAACGGAACATAAACGTTCTCATTATAGCGAGTCTTCTTTTATTTTTATGACAGATGTCATCAAGCGTTTTTTTCCCTGCGAATGATCCCGTCAAAGTATTACATAACACAACAGGTTCAATTGGGGACGCGGGCCGCTCATTAAAGTGCCCGAAACAAAGGAAAAAACTGTCAACTTGCGCTAAGTTTAATTGCCTTAATAAATCTGGCGGCGAGAGACGCGGCCACAGGAGTCGCGGGGATGTGATGAGCTTGAACCAATCATGTGACATGTAAACTAGCCTATAGCTACCTCAGAATAAAGATTACCACATTTTTGGACATTTCACATTAAGGATAAATATAAAGTGTAGAGTCTGATTTTGAATTAGGAAATATTAAGGATAGTCAAGGGATACCAGTCGCAACTATCTGTCCGGTGGTTGGTGAACGGTATACGGGTAAGCGACCCCGGCTCCTCGAGCTACTATCGACTCAGTCCAAATCATCCGGGGCGATAGTATCCTTCCTCCCCTTTTCCTTCCCCCGTCATATATCCTTGCTACTCGTGGGTACTCAATGCGCTTGTTAAAACAATGCACAAGGCAGAATGGCGGCGACGTGGTCCACAACCCGTCACGTCACGTTTCCCACAGAGGTGAAAAGTGAATCGCTGGAAGTGATCTCTGCCTACCCTCTGGGAAAAAGGCGTGATTTATGTTTGTATGTATGTATGTAAGGAGAGAAAGGAAGTAGAAATGGTTGATTTTTTTCATTATCATCATCATCAGCCCATATTATACGTCCTCACTGATGGATGGCCACTGAGGCCCGTGTCCGGGCCTATCCTAAACTAGAACGATAAGGCCTTAGTCAAGCATGCTGTCTAAGTGTTGGATGGATTGGTTGAAGAATTTTATGTCAAAATATCACATGGATCGTCTTTTGTTTTAAACTGCAGTATTTTCATTACTCCCAAATAAAATATCAATTCCAATGAACACCCGAATCTTACCTGTGTACCTCTGATTTAGAAGCTCTCTCTTCGCTCGCTTTGCCAACCGCCCGCCCTCCACACGCCGCCCGCCCTCCGCGTGGCTCCACCGTTTAGGATCTCCATCAACGGCGGGATGCAAATGAAACTCTTTGTAACGAATCTTAAGGGATTTATTCGTAAAAATTCTCGACCGGAACGGGCTCGGCGCGACAAAAGAAAATAAATTGGACCGCGTTGAACTTTCCTGTAAATGTATATTTCGCCCCGGCCCGGGGGTCGCGAGAAATTAAAAAGTTACGCTGCAAAGGCGTTGCGGTCCGTGCGATTGGTTAACTCGACTTATCAGCGGATGTACAGGCGATGGAAAAAGTTCACTTAGGTAGGTAGGTTATCTTACGACTTGGACTGTTAACGCTGCTTAATATTGAACGGGACATTTGCGGCTCGACTCGTATTATAGTAGGCTCGAACCGGAAACATTTAAGTGACGGCAGTTGTTCTTTTTCTAAGACTGTTTTAACCGTAAAAGTTAGTTCATTGGAAAAATTTATTTATTTAATATATAAATAACACACCCCGACACGGGAAAAATATTGTTATTTTAAATAAAACAGCAATCATTTTAGGAACACAAAGAAATTAAATATATTATCAGAACTTGAAAAATTGGAATATTTACAAGAAATTAATACCATGAACAAGTATAAATAAAACATTTACCATTTCTGTGCGTCATTCTGAAAGTTTATTCCTGGTAACAAATAAACTGAAAACGTAGTGTTTCTAGGAAAAATATGCGATTTGTTTAACCAAAATTTATTCCATAAAGATTTTACAATTCAGTTTCTATGAATTATAAATTTTAAATAATAAACTTGTACGAGGAGTAATCCTGAATTTATCGGAATTCTGCAACTAATTGCCAGAAGCGAATTCAAATTGACAACATCAATTAAATTAATTATTATATGCCACTATATAATAGGTTAGTGCAAAATTTCAAAGTTTTAACAATTCACCGTACCTTCGATATAATTTTATTTTAAATTTGTAAAACAAAATTCAGATTTTTCAGAATGCTTTTCGATTTTATCAATTTTGACGTGAAAAGAAAATTTTAAATCTAATCAATTAACATAATTAAGATAAGTGCATCCTTCCCTCTTTTATATTGCGTGCCTAACAGGGTCCGTATTGATTTCTTAGTTTTAAGAAATTACAATTAAGACCTTTTGTAATTATGGAGTGCAATAAATAAATGAAAAAAAAAACAATATAAATTGCATTAGACTGGTTGGTGGTTACAGTGGTACAATCCACTTCTCTACTCTCTCGCAACCGTTCCAAGAGCAGTAGGTTCGATTCCCACCCGGGACGTATTTTGTGACGAATATCGGAGTGTTATTCCGTGTCTAGGTGTATTATTAAACATATTTAAGTATACCACTGTTGTTTTATATCCGTAACACAAGGGCTACGACAAGGCAGAACGGCGGTGACGTGGTCCACAACCCGTCACGTCACGTTTCCCACAGAGGTGAAAAGTGAATCGCTGGAAGTGATCTCTGCCTACCCCTCTGGGAAAATGTATGTATGTATGTATGTGTACACAAGTGCTAAGGAACTTTCGGAATCAGCACAATGTGTTGTGTGATATTTATTTATTTCATTGCCGCATAAGTCGTCTTGAGCCGACACACGGGCACAGCCGGGCTGCGAATAAGCTGCGATCCGAAGTGCATGTGTTTCCGTATCTTGCACATTTGTATTGAGTTTCGCAATGTGGAAGACGGGGCGGGGTGCCTGTGTGAGGAGGCCATAATTTGCAACGATAGAAGTACAAGTGTAGGTAGGTTCGATTGATAGAGATTCTAGGTCCTGTAGATAAATGATAGTCTAGATTATTCTGTAATGGAAATTGGTGCACCTAAAGAAAACACAAATAATTAAGACAGATCTTAGCGTAAGTTCAAAATGATGAGCGGGTTATGACTAATCGTTTGACTGTGTGTCAGTCAGACTTGCACGCTATACCAAACGGTATTTAGGCCTTAGTTCCAAACTTTTATAAATTTTGGTCCTTTTCTGCAAGCGTGTGAAGCCGCTAACTGCAGACATTTTCTATGATAAATATTCCTAACTAGTGGTCGCAGCGAATTTCATACCGCCAATACTGATTCTTTTTCTATATTTTCTCATTGAAACCTTCCCTGGACTACGACAAACATTTTAAAACCAAAATTACCTAAATTGGTCCGGGCATTCTCGAGTTTTAGTCAGACTAACGAACAGCAAATCATTTTTATTTATAAGAAGAAGAAGATTATAAAGGTTGTTTCTTTAAATAAGATACGGTAAGGCAGGATGACCTTAATCGATCTTAGTTCCCCCATTGAGCCTATCGCCCTCACTCTGATGACCTGCAATGATGCCGTTTCACGCTTCGTCTGAAGAGGCCGGGATTGTAGGTGTGACTCTCCCCCAAGCACATGAGCTGGAAGGATATTCCATGACTGAAAATTAAAGCATTAAAAAAAATGTTTGCATTTAACAGTGAAAACATCACGTGAGACAGGATACTTTTAGGGAAAAAATGCTAAAATCCGGGCAGAATTCGTACACTTGTTTGTCTTGTTTGTAAGTCATCATCATCATCATCATAAGCCCATATATGTCCCTAAGGCCTTAATCTACCAAGCTGGTCAAGTGCGAGTTGGTTGAGTACACAACCTCAGTATTTTTTCGTAGGTGTGCACTGTGCAGGTCCTCACGATATTTTCCTTTACTGTTAAAGCGTCAAATATGTCACAGTGGTACGTGGCGGGGTTTGTACTAGCCACCTCTTGCATGGCGAGCAACGACTTCAACCACTCGGCCATCAACGCATTTCATTCATATGAAGTTTGTGAGTATTTAGTGAAAAGTAATAAAGTAGCGGTGGACTTCATTATTTTTTTTAAATTCAATTCAATGTACATAACCACCTATCAAGATCTGCTTTTGAAAAACGAGTAAAATAGCTACAGATAATAATAATGAATACAGAGTACTCTGAAGTATTTTTAAGTGATCTTCTATATCCCTTTCCGCTGTCACAAGGACCGTAACCGAGTAAGCAGCATTAATACCCGGTTCAGATAACTACCGGTGCGATCGCTAAGTCCACTAATGGAATATGCATTGTAAATTGTGACTATAAATGCAGATGTATTGATTCGCCCATCGATTCTGCTGTGCATCGTCAGCATTATTATTTGTGCAATCGATTTCATTAATTAGTTCACGTCATATAAAGTTTGCATGTACTCGCATCAATGTAATTTGTGAGCAAGACAATAAACTCATTCTATCTGCAATCGAGATTATCATTATCAAGAAACCGAAGCAAGAACAGATGTGTGTGATCTACCAAGAGACCATACAGTAACCTAAGGCCTATAGCTAAGTAACAAAAACTAAACAGTGTTGGGTTAGGTTTTTTTGTTGAAAAGTGTCGGGTGAAATAAGTTTTTATGTATTTTATGCTAATGACCCGCCCTTCTCTTCGGGTGTATTTACAACGTATCAAAATCTGTTGCGTAGTTATAAATATTTAAACAAACATAAGTCAAAGTCAAAGTTTTTATTGCAAACTAAGTGTACATTCATTATAGGTCTAACAGAAATATGAACTTAATAACTTAGTCGCCCTTTTCAGGCACTGCAACATGAGGGCATGAGATTAAACTTAACAATAATTATTCTGAAATAAAAAACATTGATACAATTTTTATTTTCTAAATTTACAAACATGTCTACTAGTCTTGTAACATTTATATCTATGTATATAACTTCCTTACCTATATATCTTTATATACATACATATAGACAGACGCGGGAAGCAACTTTGCTTTATACTATGTAGTATGTATGTAGTTATATAACATATTATTATTAATTTTCTATTCTGAAATTACCCTGTTTTGTTTACGTGTGTGGTACCCCTGTAAGATGCACGTCACGACGGAGCCTATTTCCGGTGACGTCACATCCGATTACGCCACGAAGCTGGAAAACTCATTAACAAGGATGAGTAAGACTTCATGGAAGAGCAGGTACGTTAAATGGTTTGCCTTACACTTTTAACAAGGATTTCATGCTTTGATATAATTTTCTAGCGGTTTTATTTATGCGAAAAGTAATGCGAATGAAACTTACAAACAGAATACTTATTTTAAAGTACTACGGCAAAGGCAAAAGGATCGGGGTGGTTTTAGTAGTCTTTACTTTATTGCTACTTATGTTTGTGAGCCACATTTCTGAATGGTATTTTTAACTGATTAGAATGAAACATGTACAACAATAGAATGAAAATAGTTGGTGATATGAAGTTTGTTTAATTATATTGTTTATTTCAGAGTATTTGAGGGTCCACTATTATTTTAATTATTTTTATGTGTTTCTGCTCGATAACGTTACATTTAACAGAGTCTGATATTACTTACCAATTATTAAGAAACAAATGCACCATTATGTGATTTATGGTTCTATGTGAAATGACAACAATATTGGAGTTCTCGTAACTTATGTTATTAATGCACCCGAAACTAATTACTATAGTAAAGCTAGTCGGCCGATCAGCGCCCGAGGCGCGCAAGGCGTACTAAATAAGGTTCGATTTCCACCGAAGCAGATTTGATATTGATATCCCCGTCTCTATAATGGGGAATGCTCTGAAGAGCTATTTCAGCTAGTCCCTCCCTCCCCTTTCCACTCCCGATCGACAAGTGCTGGACAGCGCTGCCATCCACATACCATGCAGGCGCTGGTGGCTCGGACTGAGGTTTAGCTCCTCATTACTGCCCCGTGCCATTAAGGCATGGAATGCCCTTCCAGCTCATGTTTTCTCTCCCTCCCATGATCCCGGGGCTCTTCAGACGGGGCGTAAAACGTCATTTGAGCAGGCCTTCAGGGTGAGTGCGACAGGCTCAATATGATTTAATGTGCCTTTCGACCTCATATTTAGATCTCGCTACCGCTTACCATCAGGTCCATCTGAGGTAAGTAGGTGAGGTCTACTTCAACAAGTATAAAAGTGGAATTTAATAATTTTCATCAATTTGAACATAGTAGGTACGAACACCAAGTCAGCAGTGTTTTTGAGTTGGCTGATGTGGACTGACTTGTTTTAAGCGATCATACTGAATGCTATGGTGGAAAACAACCCTTAATTTGTGTAAGTTGAGCCTTAGGCTTCGGCCGATAGCTATTTCATTTAACCCTATAAATGCAATCAGGCAGTAACAATCCAATATCACAATGTTCTCAATAGCAACTGATTATATCGTGATATCACATAATATAATAAAATATAAATGTTTGCGCATGTGCTATTATTGTTTTTTTAATAGCAATCTTTAAAAATCAACGTCCTTTCTAAATAGGTACAGGGGTAAAAAATGTATGTATTTAATTTTTATTAAATATTAACACAACTAAGTAAAATTCACCTAACCTTACTAAATAAATTCATTTTTATAAGTAAAAAAAATAACTGATCACATGCTCGTATCTCCACCAAAAACAGACGCTCATTTTAAAAAAATATTTGTAGGAGTACGTACATAGTTTTATAACTTACGAAGTGTTTTTACCCGACTACGGCAAAGCAAAAGGAGGGTTATGATTTTGACAGGCTATGTATGTATGTATGTATGTATGTATGTATGTATGTATGTTTGTATGTATGTATGTATGTTCATCTGTTTCCACATAACTTCTAAATTGCTTGTCAGAATTCGACAAATGACATATCATTAGAAGCGTCTTAATTGTCCGCTGGTTATAGGCTATATAGGGTTTCACAAAATCTAATGTGGCGCCCACTAGCGGACAAAACATACAGAGTAAAAAAATAAAGTTAAGATAAATACGCCGTGTTTGGTATCATTGGAAAGCGCTTTACTTGTACATTTTAAATATATATATATTACTAGCATTTGCATGTGACTTTACGTATATTCATGGACTGATTGCATATAGTTCACATCTTTTCGTTCATAGCTTCTTTACTACTTACTAACACCAAAATAGTACAAATAATAAAAAGTTAAAAACTAAAACCCAACTACGACAAAAAACGACGCTGAAAAAGTATAAAACAAGACTTTTAGAACATACAATACTATTTTGAAGTATGCAATATTTACTATGTAGAGATAAGTTTTCATGTTTGGAAAGGCGTAGTCACACGTTCCATACACAAGTACCTACCTACCGTAGCACTTTGACAACGTGTGACTGCGGTTTTCCAAACATGAAAACTTATCTCTACATAGTAAATATTGCATACTTCAAAATAGTATTGTATGTTCTAAAAGTCTTGTTTTATACTTTTTCAGCGTCGTTTTTTGTCGTAGTTGGGTTTTAGTATTTTTGTAAATTAACATAATATTATCGTACAGGCAGGTAAAATAAGCATCAAATATTATGAAACAATGTTTAATATGATATACTAAGCGCTCATTTCATATTTTATAACAGTTCAAACTAGAATTAATTGTTTATGCACTATTTTATAATAATATTCTCGGGTAAATTACGAACAGAGTTGTGGCTCGTTCCAGACAAGTGAGCGGCTTCCGTCTAGGGCTAATGCATATTTCATAGCAACAACCCGCTTTGTCGGGTAATTTGTGACTGTTATTGCTTTAAGCTCGGGAACTTTTTGACACAAATCCTTGAAGAATAGAAGGATACGTAACGAAAATAAGAGAAATAAAGTTTTTGTAGAAAATACTTACTTACAATATGAACAAATAATTAATTTGTTTGTAATAAATTATTTGTTCATATTGGTAGGACATATAAATGTTGTAGTAACGCTGATTAAGTTGGTTCGACAAATTTGATGAGTTTCTTGTTAATTTCACTGCATTTCAATCCAAAATTGACTTCGTTCTTAGAAAACTGATGAACTGAAATGTCCGGGATATTTACGAGTACCATGTTGTTTTGTTTGTAATATACATGACAGTAAAATTGATTTCGTCCTATCAATAAGTGCTTGTTTATTTATTTTTTTATATATTGTGTTTATATTGTTTTTGAAGTTATTGGATACTTATTGATAATTTATTTTTTTCATATTTTGAACTATGTAGTTATTGTAAAATAAATAGTAGGTAATTTTTATTATTATATTTGAAATCATCGTGGTAAAATTTTAAAACACAGTTAATGTTTTTGCTAGCGGCTTGTTTCAATTAAGATTTTCACAGTGTTAATAAAAGCGTTAGGTATGTTATCATGCTTGTGAAAATCAAAAAAAGCTATAGAGATAGACAAAATTGAAAGGGCAATATCGAGGGAAAGTCAACAAACCAATGGCGAAATAAAAATGGTTCGTTGTGCGCGCCCAAGTGATTCCATTCCGGTCGATTCACAGAAACAGAA
Source organism: Maruca vitrata (assembly GCA_039566165.1). NCBI lineage: Eukaryota > Metazoa > Arthropoda > Insecta > Lepidoptera > Crambidae > Maruca > Maruca vitrata. Next base: position 16,956,960 of record CM076919.1, read on the forward strand.
ATTGTTTTTGAAACACGATTACCGAGAGTGAGGCGTGACGATGTCGATGTTTTGAAAAAACACAGTCATTTGTTTCATTCACACGTTACTATTCCCATATCTACAGTAAATAAAAAGTATCACATTGCATTGTGAGTTCTTGAGCAATTAAAAATATATTTCGACAGTTATGTGTTTGGATCTATGTTGTATTTAACGGGTTTCAATATTTACATTGATAAGATTTGATTTTGATACTATTGCAACGAAATTATGACATTCATAATATTTCTTCACAACGAGTTTGGTTTGCAGAACAGTGTGTAAAATTTAAACCGTGTCATAAAAAAATAATATAGCAACATCATGCTAGTTCTCCTCTTATAACATTGTCTGTAAAATAATTTTAGTTTTTTTTAATTTAATTATATAATTGACATTTATCGATACAATTATTAGGAACCTCACAGCTCTGTCGGGCTTGTGTCTGACGAATCGATACAACCGCTTATACATTTCTGAGTCGACACTTTTTCGTTTTTATTTTCTTGTTTGAATATTTTATTCGGCACAAAAACCTCAGCAGCAGGAGTTTTCTCAACTAAGGATTTAATAATGAGGAAATTTCAAAACACATATTATCTGTATTGATTGTATAAAATTCAGATATGAACATAATATATTATACACCATATTAAAATCTCTAAGGGCGTTAACTAGCTCGGTGGAACAGTGGTTAGTGACCGTGGTTACTATTTCGAAAGTTGGGGGTTCGTTCCCCACCTGGTACAAACATAAATTCATAAAAAATGTTTTTTTTTTCTGTATCTGAGTGAGAAAATACTATTTTATTATGCAATTATATAGTTTTATGTAGTGTAGCATGGTTCAAGCTTTACCTAGTTTTGGGATCAGTTGGCCGTATATAAAGATGTCCTAAAATACTACTACTAACTACTTATTCATTAGTTTTATCTATTTAAATGTAATGCAAGAAACTACAATACTAATATCTTAAATTTAATCAATCTTGAAACTGAGATCACAAAAAAACCTTTGTGATTTTACGTTTTACGTCTCACTCGTAAAATATTGACCAAATTTTTAACTTCATTAACATTCTAGTCACGAGTTTAAGATACGTTCCATTAACAAAATCAAAATTTTATTAAAACTTCTATTGCTAACCGTCACGCGTGACCTGCATTAATTCTAATGAAGGTGATTTGGAATTTAAGTTAATGCACTTCGGTAATATAATGGCTATAAGGGATTTCAGAGATTTCGGGTCAATTGACTGCAGTATTTTTACGTTCCAATTATGTAGCATGTAGTGAAGATATAGTAAGCGCAGAAGTTTTAAAAGAAGTATATTATTTTTAATGAGTTTTCGAAATAATCGTGCGACAAGCTAAAAAATAAAGAACTCTTTACCATTTAAAATTGCTTTGTCAGAGTATATTAACATACTTTAGCCATTTAAATATTATCATTATCTTTTTTTTAACAATTTATCCCATCAGGGAAAGGCAAAGGGATCTAGCCCGTGCAGCTTAGTCTTTAGTAGTTTCTTAGGTATTGCGAACGGAGGCAAGCCTTCTTTTCTTATTATTACTTTTCTGATGTCTGCTTATTTATTCATCACTAGTGGTCCCGGCCAATTTCATACCGCCAATACTAATTCTTTTTCTATATTTTCTCATTGAAACCTTCCCTGGACTACGACGAATATGTTAAAACCAAAATTACCTAAATCGGTCCGGGCGTTCTCGAGTTTTAATCAGACTAACGAACAGCAATTCATTTTTATTTAAAAGAAAGAAGATTTACAACCACAGACTACAGACATGAAAAAATTCATCAAAGTGCAAACAGCCAGTAAAAGTCAAAGATACAGTACAGATACGAATGTTATAAAGCCAGTACTAGTATCATCTAACTGTAGGTATTACACTGACTATTTAGATTATGATACAGTTATTAAAGTTTGCTCCAACAAATATTTTGTTAGAGTTAATTAACTGATAGGTACTGTATCCAAAACTTCTTATCCCGGTACCGATCGCGATTTCCCCAGCGTCAGACGTTGCCAATCACACAGCCCGAGATTTTAAACTTCTGCCGATATTTCACGTCCCGGCCGTTTGAAGTGCTAATAATTCAAGCCGTTTGACGGCGCCTTTGTTTCTGGAACAAATCAAACTTGTTTAAACAGGAGAATGTTCCAATCCATTGTTTGGTTTGAGGTAAATTGTTTTGTTTAACGCGTTTTATTGTTCGGGAGTCGTGAGGCACAACTTACTTCAGGAGTTGTCTCTAAATTTTGGGCCGGTTTTTGCTAATAATACCTTTTCAGTTCAAGCGAAACTGGGATTGGGGCCGTGGGTGTTCTTCGCACCTAATTAACAAACATGGTTCCTTTTAATATTATTCAAGGTACTGAGGCAAGTAAAGTTTCCCTTATATAACTTTAAGCATATTACCAAACAATTTAAATGTTTTTTTCCTTACTTGCGTTATGTAATAGCAATCGTACTTATTCCATGACTGTTTCTAAGTATGTGTTACAATGTATGTTTGCAACGTTAATCAATAATGCCAAACTAATTCAAATACCAAGAATTCCATTGACCGTTGGCCGATGAACCAGCCGTCAAATTAGCTATTTTCAAGGGCAATTCAAAATGTGATTCAGTGATTGTGACAGCGACATGACGGCTACTTCAAAATGAAATCCAAGTTTCCATTTAGCCTTTGTGCTCTGTATTGAGTTTCAATCAATTTCCCAAACAGAAGTATGCGTGAATGGCCGCTTCCAGATGAAATGGTTAGTTTGACGAGGCTAATATATATTGTCAATGGCAGGCATTCTGCTCTTTGTAACAATGAATGCTCACTCTATAGGATGACCAGCTAATTTACCCATACTATTTCAGACAATGGAACACAGCTTTTATAGAATATGACAGGAGGTGTTATAAATCTGATATTCTTTTTTAGGGCTTGAGCCTTTCTGTCGTGATTTTAGAAACAGTTTCAGTCAAACTATTTTTTTTTATTGTTAGCAACTACGGTTCTATAGTCCGGGGGGAGGATGGCTAAGAAGATCAAATTGTACTTGATTTTGAAGAAATAAAATGGCAAAAATATAATAACGTATTGGTTGTACTTATTTAGGGCTATAGCCTACTAGGACCAAGCTGGCCAGATTTGGTAGGCTGAGATGATGATGACGTTGAGATATTCGATTAAAACCTTAAATTGTACGACTTTACTTAAATATTTCTTATAAATTATCTTTTCCAACACTATGTACCAGACGAAGGCGCCAATAACGATGTGACCAAGTGTTTTCAGCTGTGCAGCCAAATAAGGCCGTTCGTATTCGTTTCCTCAGACATATTATAGCAATAAAACCGCGGAAGCGAACGAAAAACAAAGTCATTAAGAGCGTGTAGAAGCGTCAAATCGGCTTAGGGCCAAAACACACGAAGCGAGTTTTTGCTGTAATGAGGGAGGAACATCTTTTGAAACCGCAAGAAAGTGTTGACACGTTTATAATACACTAGCTTTCCACCCGTGACTCTGTCCGCGTAGAGACGTTTAACGGGTACGTTACTTTTATATAGCGCAGTTAAAATGTAGCCTTTCTCAGGCTCTGGACTATATCTGTACCAAATTTCATGTGAATCGGTTCTGTTCTCTATGCGTGATGACGAAACTGACATACAGAGTTACTTCCATATTTTTAATATTGTATAGGATAAGGATTTAAAGGTATACGCTACACCACGTTTAAATAGTCGTAGTTCAAATTTAAATTATTCGCTCCCTCGCATCGGTCTTTGATTTGTAATTATCGAAACAATATAATAATAGGTTGCGTTCATAATTATAATACACACTTCCTATTACCAAAACATAAATAGGTAAAGTGTCCAATTACGTGCTCTTTAATCAATGTCAGCTGTCAAGTTGTAAAATGAAATTTTCAAAACCCGTCTCAACTCTCTCGCTGATTTGATTCAATGAATTGCGGAAAATTTCGCTTCGCCTCTGTGAAATGGTCGCTTTGTTGTGTCTCTTATAAAACGTCAGCAAAGAAAAACATACAGAATCGCCGGAAAGACTTAAAACAGGCGCGACCACGATCCCACCGCTTTTGGCAGCCGGCGATTTTGTAACAAAGCTAAAAAAAACTGGTCCGTACTCTATAACTGTTTAAGTCATTTGAGATAGTAATATGTATTTATTATTAACTAGCTTTCCGCCCGCGACTTCGTCCGCGTAGAGACGTTTAACGGGTAAAACATTACTTCCTTATAGCGCAGTCGGTTAAAAAGTAGCCTTTAACCTTTCCTAGGCTCTGGACTATATCTGTACCAAATTTCATTTAAATCGGTCCAGTACTCTATGCGTGAAAGCGTAACAGACAGACAGACAGATAGACAGAGTTACTTTCGGATTTATAATATTAGTAAGGATGAATAAAAAGCTATGTTTCTGAAGACCCTTAATACATATTATTAAATTTTAGGGAACGGTAATGTTTACTAAATACATTTAACAGCTGTTGTTATATGTAGATAGCTGACTATAAACACAGCTTCGTTATAGCTTATTACGTTAATCTATTTATGAGATCTTGATAAACTACTAACTACGCGATAGGAACTTGATAATTTATGGAAACATGTTAAATGTGACATATTATTTTATTATTTAAGAAAGAAAGAAAGAAAATAGAGAGAACGTTTATAAGTAGTGACAACAAAAACAACTTATACTGATAATATTTCAAAGTGTGCCACTAAAACGGTATGCCCTCAGCATATATCTTGGAATGGCAGACTCCACGACACTGATCTTTCGGACATGCCTCCAGAGAGTACGGGTAGAGTTCAGTAAATCAAAGTGGGTAGAGAAAGAGAGAAATCATAGCGTAAACCAAACTCTACGTAAAGTAGATATTGATATTGAAATATTTCCGTTCGATTGGAGATTGTACACCCTAGCACAGTGGCTGTTTACTTTGAGAAAGAACTCGGTGCACCTGTGGTCGGAAGTGTAAACGGAACTGCAGTCGCGTTGTCTGCTTTTGCATTAGTTCGAAACTAACTTCCGGTTGTTTGAAACAGTGATTCTGTTTGTGTGCGTATATTGTTAGCGGGTGATAATATTGTGGTATAATGTTGTGCCATATTTTACTTATTAGATTTTTCAGTAGAAACAAAATCGTATTACTTATAGTTTGACTGGCTCGGTGGAACAGTGGTGAGTGACCCAGGTTCACTAACTAGGGTTCCAAGAGTCGTGGGTTCGATTCCCACTCGGGACAAATATTTGTGTGACGAACATCGGTGTTTGTTCTGTGTCTGGGTGTGTTATTAAATATATTTAAGTATATTTGTGTATCCACTGTCGTTTCTGATTTCCATAACACAAGTGCTTACGCTACTTACCACGGGATCAGATCAGTAAAATATTTATTATTATTATTTATTTATAGTTTTCAGATAAAATAAAAATGTGTCGTCTTATAGGATCGTTTTGCTGTCCGTTCAAGACCTAGCACCTATTCTTCGGTGCGCTTGAGTTATAAATCAGAAATAATATCGAACACCATCGTCTGAAATTTCTTTAAGTAAAATAAATTGTCTTATCGTCGTCATGTTTTGAATAATTAGTAGGTATGCATTGTTTTCTTTGTCTAAGAAAAGTGTCTGGAAATATCAAATTGACGAATTCGCAATGTGACTTTAATGTTACCTCTCATTAGCATTTTATGAAATAGAAACATTTACGGGAACAGCTGTGTGCCAGGTGCGGCGGAGCGCGATGACGTCATTAGCCAGTCCACAGCGCTAGGCGAGAGTCATCTCGCGCCAGAAGCGAGAAAAGCGATTGCAGGGTTCCGTTAATATATGGTGAAAACAGTATACCCGTCCGTCCGTCTGGCAATCCGTTCACTTGTCTGGCATCATGCTGTAGGTGTTTTTTATAAAAGACTAATAAGAAGACCTCTACCTGATGGTAAGCGGTAGCAAGATCCACATATGAGGTCGACTGACACTTGACCATATTGAGCCTGTCGCACTCACCCTGAAGGCCTGCTTAAATGCCGTTTCACGCTCCGCACGTATTTCATAAACAGTGAGAAAACATTAAAAAATCTTACATTATCTATTCCCATTATTTGTTTATAATGGTTTATAAGCATTTTAAAAAATCTTTTGAAAAATTCTTCGCCCCGACAGAGACGATATGAGAGATCAGAAAAACAGACTGGGGCAAGCAATTCCACCCTTTTGATGTTCAGGAAACCGATTCGTAGACACACAATCTATGGTTATTAACATATTCGGCAAATACAGTAATGTAGTTTCACAGTTCCCAGCCTCGTTAATGTTCCAAGCTAATTGTCGTTACCGCAGCCAGCTTCGAATATCCATAGCATTATTAAATCAGACCGTGGCGCCACTGCTACCTGTGCCGTGTAACATTAATTCTCATTACGCCCTAGTTAGCAACTACCAACTACAAATTAATTAAAATCTATCGGTCGAACCCGCGCGTCCGAACACGGAAGGATTAATCATAATCACGTTATATTAGTCTTGGAAATATAATGTGATGGGTGTATTATATATTATAGGTCACTAGCTGTGCCCGCGACTTTGTCCACGTTTAGCTTTGTTCATACAAAAGTTTTTTCCCGCTAAATCCTGTTCCTGAAAAAAATTTTAAATATCCTGTTGCGACTAAGCTTTAAGTTTACTTAGGCACCTGCATACCAAATTTTAAGCGTCTAACTTAAGCAGTCTAAAATTTTCATACAATAGAATTTTCCCGCCAATTCCCGCTCTCGTAGGAATTTCGGCATTTCTTTTCTTAGTGCATCTCTACGGCACCTTAGCTACGTTCCTTCTAAATTTCAAGTGACTACGTTTAGCCGCTTAGGCTGTGCGTTGATATGTCAGTCAGTCATTCAGTTTCTCCTTTTATATATTAAGATTATTGCCTTAGTAGTCAATTTAATTCATAGATATTTTTCTAACACTATTACGCTGGAAAGGGTATGTAACTTTTTTTAGATTGACCTACGGCAAGCACTTTTATTTCAGTAAAAATAGTCAGGCACCGACTGTATTGTAAGATCAGCAAATGAAATAAGGGACTTTCTTGTTATTTTACTGAAATGTACTTTAAAAGGCGCTTCTGGGAAGACTTTTATCTTGTGATGGATTTATAATGGAATAAAGGATTATCGATGGGTGTCAATTGTTTTTGTTATTCCGTATTAACAACAGTAAATAAGGTTACTTAATAAGATTTCATCTTCATCAGCACGTAATATACGTCCCCATGCGTGGGCTTACTCTTAACTAGGGCGTTAAGGCCATCATCAACCACGTGGCCAAGCGCGGGTGGGATGACACACAACCTAAGAATTTCTTCGTAGGTGTGTAGGTTTCCTCATGATATTCTTTCACCGATATAGTCCAGTCAAATTAGCTCTTAAAACGGCCAATCTGCGGAAAAATTACTAGTTAGCTGAATTTTGGTACACACCTTCATTACGGCATTGTAATGAAGGTGTGAAAAATCGACATTGATATCGTGCCGGCGTAAGAAGTTATAGGGGTCAAAAGGTCGCGAAAATCTGTTTTTCGCGAATATCTCGCGATCTATTGCTTATAGGTTAATTAAGGTTATTAAAAAATTATTTGTTATAAAATTATCTACAAAAAATGTCTCTTGCATTTTTTTGTAGAATCAAAAGTTTTCGAAGGAGAGCGCCGAGAAAGCACTCACATACGGTATTGTATACCAAGGCGTACGCCCTATGCTTTTCATTGATGTTTGTAGGCGTGCTGTTAGTAAAATCTACTACATACAGACATATAGCATTAGTAATACTAGTACAGAAAATTTTCCTTTTTGGAAAAGGAAAACTGAAAATCATGAAGATGTTTGAAAAAAGATTTGTAATTGTACAAAAAGTTGCAGCGGTAGAAAATATGTCCTAGCATTGACAATGCATCTCGAGAGCAATTTTCTTGTTGGAATATTTCTGCAAAATTGTTTAAATCAGATCTTTTTTCAAACATCTTCATGACTTTTATTTTTCCTTTCCCAAAAAGAAAACTTTCTGTACTAGTATTAATAATGCTATATGTCTGTATGTAGTAGATTTTACTAACAGCACGCTTACAAACATCAATGAAAAGCATAGGGCGTACGCCTTGGTATACAATACCGTATGTGAGTGCTTTCTCGGCGCTCTCCTTCGAAAACTTTTGATTCTACAAAAATATGCAAGAGACATTTTTTGATGATAATTTTATAACAAATATTTTTTTAATAACCTTAATTAACCTTTAAGCAATAGATCGCGAGATATTCGCGAAAAACTGATTTTCGCGACCTTTTGACCCCTATAACTTCTTACGCCGGCACGATATCAATGTCGATTTTTCACACCTTCATTACAATGCCGTAATGAAGGTATGTACCAAAATTCAGCTAACTAGTAATTTTTCCGCAGATGAAACCTAATTTGACTGGACTAATAAGCGACGAATAATCAAACAATAGAATTTCAAATTTGAAAAACACAGTGGTACGTGGAGATGTTTGGCGTCACATGGCAAGCAACGACCTTAACCTGTCGGCTACCGACGCTCTTTAATGAGATTTACCTAATCGTGAATATCTGTAACCAAAATGCAGCCAACAAAGCTTCATACCACCGCTCATAAATTAGCAAAGAACTGTGTAACTTAATCCTAACAAAGAAGACTGCACATTTAACTCTTGCATTACCGCGGCGGCGCGGGTGCACTGCGATGCACATGCAGTTCATCCCGTTGTTTCCGAGCGCGACGTGTGAAGATGCAAATTTTTGTATCCCTCACTGTAAGATAAAATTACTGCAGTTTTGTTCACGCTTCTGCCACGGATTTTGCACGTAAGAATAAACATAACGTGTGTTTTTGGGCAAGCTGCACAAGGCAGGTTTCATGTTTAGTTTTGTAGGTTTTAATGCGAGTGTAAGTAAGCATTTATACGGAAAGCGGATATCAAAATCTCTGAAACAGGTTTCTTCGTATAGTGATAAAAATAACAACGAGTACTAGGAACGTGGATGGGATGTTTGCGGTAAAAAGTAATATTATTAGAACATATTTTTGAATATTTAAAGTTTTTGCAAAAGAAGCCCGAAATCGTGAGTTAAAATTAACTTCAAGTTACCTTTAACTTCGAAACGTTAGTGGCTTAATTTAGAGTGTGAATTCGCAGTATCCTTGTACATTGTACATAGTAGTAATCGCAAGATGTTTGATACAGCACCAAGATTGAGAGGCTCCGTCCATAATGGTTTCCTTTGAAAACGTCTAAACCGTTAGCAAATGGATTGAGTTCCGTGAAAGCCTTGAAATGGGTAAAATGGAGACCTAACTGAGAAGTAACGGGTGAAATGCCACAAGCATCCGATTTACTCGGAAATATTATGAATTCTTGTAATAAGGGTTTGATGAAGACTATGTATTCCTTATAAATATTCTTATGTTGTGAGGGTGAATACGAAAATAAAATTATTTCAAGGCAAATAATGCACTGATATCATTTAATGAAGGTCCTTGAGGGTTGACCCAATATTTATTGAAGCTTGGTATTCATTCTGAAGGTATGCAATGGTACAGGTCTACGTATCGGAATAATCATAAATTTTCCGGAATTGATGCGTAACGACGAATTTTTATTTTACTGGCTATTTAGGTATTGGTAAGAACGTCGTTGGCCGAGTGGATAAGGCCGACGCTTTTGATGCTAGAGGTAGTCAGTGTAAGACCCGCCACGTACCATGTGTTTTTCAAATTAAAAATAATTATATACGTTTATTCGATGCTCCTACGCTGAAGAAAAATATCGTGAGGAAACCTGGGCAGAAATTCGGAGATTGTGTGTAGTCGATCAATCCGCACAAGGCCAGCGTGGTTGACTAAACCTTTAGACTACACTAGCTGTTCCAGCCACTTCGTCCGCGTTTTCCCACTTTTGTTTTACAAATTCCATTGTTTCTTTGCTCCTATTGGGCGCGGCGTGATATTATAGCCAAAAGCCTTCCTTGATAAATGGTCTATCCAACAACAAAGGATTTTTTAAATTCGAACCTGTAGTTCCTGAGATAAGCGAGAGCGGGAGCGACAACTGTACGAGCTGATGATGATTTAGGTGTGAAAGTTTAGATTTACCATTGTGACACATTATCTCCATAGGGGTTCACGTTCGAGATTGAAAATTTATTGAGGGATATAGGTACTAGGTGGAGACCGCGTCTCAGAAAACGTGGTGTAGGACGCCCTTAAGCCAAGTACCTTGACATCTGCGCAGGATAGGAGCTGGACGCGAGTAGCCGATGAAAGACAGAAGTGGCGTGCGTTTGAAGAAGCCATGACCAGAAGTGGACAGACATAGGCTTATGATGATGATGATGGAGGTAACCTTGTATTTCTGATTGCGACAATGCAACTGTGTGGCGTGCCAGGCTTACCCTCGCATCATGAGAGCGAAACTGCAATTCTGCGGCGCAACAACACCCGCTCGGCGAGGCGCTGCCGACCTCACGATTTCTACTTAACTATTTCAGCACCAGTTTTGGACGAAGCTAAAAAACAAGGTAATGCGGATTTTCGCCCTGCGAGTTCTGTATGTATTTGGACGTAAAATAAAATGGAACTCGGGAAAACTATTTATTTCTTAGAACCGTAGACTTTCAATATTTATATTTGTTTCTTTACCTTTGCCAGTAAAATGAAGAAAAACAAGGTTTTACTTCTCTCGATGGACTTGTTTAACGAATAAAACTTGTTTAAGGAGAAAAGGGCGATGCAATCGTTATTGCAATTCAAACAAAAAGAAATAATAAAACTGTTTACATTGGCAAATTTACAATATTCATTATAGACAAATATTTCAATATCGTTTCACTATCAGTTGTCTGGCCAGTCCAGTTTGAGGTTCCGAATCATAATGCCTTACTGAACAGATTCGTAATTTATTATAACCACATCTAAAACTACCATCACAGAATGAGAAAATAAACGGCCTATGGAATAAATAATGTCCGGATAACATTATGAAGGGACCATAAAACTCGCTGACCCTTAGGAGCGTAAGACAAATTGTCGGACTTCGTACAGGCGTGAGGACAAGTTGGAACGAGAAAATTTTGTGATCTGGAAATCTTTTTTTGATGTATAGTTTTGAGCATAGAAATAGTATAGAAGCAGTATAGAATTATACTATACTCTATCATTCTACCCCAGCTTAGTAGCTTGTACGGGGTATTAAATGTTAAATTGTGGGATAATGAGAATTAGAACCTTTTTATGCACTCTTTCAGCAATACCCGTAATCGACGAGCGTGCAGCATGAAGCGGTTGATGGGTGTGAAAGAAGTGAAAGTGGTGTACCAGGACCGTAACACATGGCAGGAAATGATGTCTGCCTAACCCTCTGGGAAAAAGGCGTGATTTTATGTATGTATGTATGTTTTAGTAATACATATAATATTCACACCATCACATGCAATCTGATCCCGTGTTAAGTAGCTTAAGCACTTGTGTAACGAATATTAGAAACAACAGTGGATAGACAAATTAACTTAAATATAAATAACAAACCCAGACACGGAACAAACATCGATGTTCATAAAACTTTAGAACCAATGAAAAAAAAAATTTAAGCATACATTACGTTAGTTTTTAGACGTAAAATCTAACGTAATAAAACGTAAATATTGGTTTTTATACACCAGACCCATACCCTAGTTGTAACCTAGTCGAAACGTCGGGCAGTAAGTAGTTATATATTTGCTACTCCTAATAATATAATATTATCATACATTACGTTATGTATGTTGATTGTATGTATGTACGTTATTTAATTTTTAATAGGGGTGCCTGTTTGTAGGATAAATATAGCCTAGAATAAAGTAAATCAGGAATAATATACCAATTAATTGTGAAATGATGTTAATTACGGTACCATAAATTAAAATCACTACGCTTTACAAAATATATTGCATTAACAAAAATAAATAAATAAATATTCGTTTCGGTCACGCACGAGACGAATTATTCGGAAATGGTTAAACGTAAAATGAAAACATAAAAACGTGCTACCGGTACAAAAAAAAAATATTTGATATTAACGAATAATTATATATTTATCGGCGTCGGGGTGGCCGGCGGCGACATCAGAGGGTTAACACTATCGTTAGGTTCACTACTCTTCACTCTGTGGGCTGCGTAGGGTCTTCAGGCAATGAATAACACCACATACAATAGTTACAGTTTTATTCTTGTTCGGCGATCGTAAGTTAACATCATCGAAATAACATTATGGTCGATATAATCACGATAACCAATACTGCCCGGTCACTAGACAAGTCCCATGGACGACCTAATTGAATCTGAATCTAAATCGTAACCGTCTTCACAACTCCATCATTTCAACTCAAACTAAATGTGACGGGCCATGTCCAAACGAAATCGACTGTCACCTTTTTGACAGTCACGTTTGAGTAACCGGCCAGTATTATTCGAATGCAACAAACATCATTTAATCAAGTAATCATTGTTAATGACTTCCTAAAATCAAGTTAGGATTTACTATAATGTTACAACATTAATTAGCACTACATAATACAATTTCATAAATCAACCGAAACTTCGTGCTACCAAGCGCCATCTAGCGGAGATCATAGACACTTAATCAAAAGTGCCGCTCCCGCTACCCGCTATCCTACACGGCCATTCTGACGTTTCACCCGTCCTCGGGTGTTGTACCTGAGAACAAAATGAAACCAAAAGAGTAAACCGTTCGGCCATCCCGGCTAAAACTTATTCAAGAGCTTCTGAGCTTACAAAATTTCACTTTACTTAACATTGAAACGTTTGACCGACAAGTTCCCAAGTTCAAATCTGCAACTAAGGCATTACTCAGCATATCCAATTCATTAATAACACAAGTCTAGACACACACCACCCCTGAAGATTACAATACTCTATTCCGTGTCTCAATCTCATATCTCTCTATTCAAAGTCCGACAAATGTTCGATCAGCATGCAGTGATCAATTAAGACCAGCCTACTGCATCGAGCAACACCGTCCCTCCCACTTTGAAATAAGTCTCATAGATTCCAACCAAGTGCGTCCCTTCTACCAGTCATGTAAGCAACTCACAGTGACCGTACAACACCAGTGTGTCCCTTCGACCAGGTTGGACCGGACGACATCTGTGTCCCTTCGACCAGACTGGACCGGACGACATCTGTGTCCCTTCGACCAACCCGGACCGGACGACACTTTCCTCTCAACCATTTCTAACACATGACCATCAGTCGGACCAAACGAGCGTGTCCCCTCAACCAGCCGCCTACAGCTGCATGGCCCGGACGACGCTGTCTCTTCAACCACAAATACAACAACTACTATCCAGTCCATCGGATACCCGTACCATCAACATGTGTCATTAAACAAACCAACAATCATCATCATCATCAAAGTAATTATCATTAGCATTGTCCAACTATTTGGGAACCTATCGTTCAATTAGAATTCAAAGATTTCAAAAATCATCTATCGCATTTGCATAGGGCGAACCAAAACCTCAATTACTTTAATAGGGCCTTAAAACTTAGGGTCTAACTTGGTCTGATTTATTTCCTCATTTTCATACTGTATGTACATAAAATCACGCCTTTTTTTCAGAGGGGTAGGCAGAGATCACTTCCTGCCATGTGCTACGGTCCTGGCACACCACTTTCGCTTCATCCACATTCATCAACCTCTTCATGCACGCTCGTCGATTACGGGTACTTTTGATTTGACCTTTCTTTAAGATTTGACCTATTTGGTCATGAAAGGTCTTTCTTGGTCTTCCCCTGTCGACATTTCCCATTACACCCTCATATACCCTTCGTTAATCGTCTTTCACTCATCCTCTCAACATGACCAAACCATCTAAGCATACCTATCTCAACCTTAGTCACTACATCTTCTTTCACACCACAACATTCTCTAATTATTTCGTTTCTTATTCTATCACTTAGTTTTACTTCTAGCATACTTCGAAGTGCTCGCATCTCCACTGCATTTATCCTACTCGTGCTGCTTCTGCCATACCTATGTTTCACTTCCGTACATTAGTGTCGGGACCAACACTCCCCCTATGAACCGCCAGACGTACCTTTTGGACACTTTCTGACTGCTCACAAAGGTGTGCAGCGCTCCGTTCACCATGTTACCAGCATTCACTCTGCTTTCAATATCGCTATCACAATTACCATCTTTTGTGAGTTTCATTCATATAGAACAGTCATCATATCCTGCAACTCCGCAGCCGATGAAGCGAGAAGGACTTGATCATCAGCGTAACGGAGACACTGGACGATTGACTCATTTATTCTCAAACCTTTCTCAGACTCTCTCAGACTAGTCAAGCAACTATCTAAGAATTGGTCGAACAGCCATGCTGACGCTACACATCGCTGTCCAACACTTTTTTCGTGTTCATGTTAAACCAATCAGTGCATGCCCCATTCATTCCCCCGTTTATTCCCGTTTATATTCCTTTCTTGCTTCACTCATATCATCATTCGTCGCTTTTTGCATTCGGTGATTAGCTTTGATTGCTAACCAGTCTTGCCAAGCCTTTCTTTCTATTTACAACATCTTATCCTACACGGCTTATCCTATACGGATCACATCTTGTACGCTTTTATCCATCCATACCTTTCTATTACTGTTTCCATTTCTCATTTTAGATTTCCCGCACGCTTCTGTGGCAACATTGTCTCATTTTCAAGGACAGACATTATGTTCAGAGACCACTACATACTGTGACTCAACATCACACTACCGTTTATCGACCACAATGAATGTCTGAAGTCCAAACATAAAAACAATGCACCTGAAGTAAGATATCCTCTCAGCATCTGTCTTGCGTTCATGGTATAAGGAGTTTGTTGCTCCCCTTGCGGCTGCTCCGTAGTAGCCGCCTGTTGTCCTGCAGCTCAATTCCCAGTTATTTCCACAGATATCTGGAGTACAAGGCATGACATCTGAAACAAAGATTTCTCACAGTAGACAACTGACTGGTAAAGCGTTAAGAATCACCGTTCAATTACCTATCTTCATTGAAGTGAAACCAACAATTAATTTACTTGTTTGAGAGACTAAAATTATTAATTGCTTTCTAATGACAAGCAAGCTTTTTTTTTTGCTCTGACATTTTTTATTGTCTCATATTGGTTTAACGGCCTTGACAAAGATCATACAGCCAAATCTTCAGTTTTATGATTTATTTTTACTAATTTTAACCAACACACACCCACACACCCACACATACACAGATTCACACTCCCTGTTTTTCTAAGCTGTCAGTAGCCACCACAAGTTGCCTGAGGTCTAAAACTTCAGCATTTAGTGGCATCAGGCACATAATAGGTAGGTAGGCATTTCATATAATCTTTCACACTTTTCATGTGGCTATTTACCAAAACACTATTTAAGCCGTTACTATAATGAGAGATAGCTGCATTGAAACCAACTATAAGGCGTCTGACTGATTTCAGTGCACAGGACATATTATAGTGCACAAGTGTGCGCGCAAACACAAGTGCACTCTCTATTCCCTTACTCTTAAAATTCGGTGAGACAGCAATCAGACATGAACGATGAGAGATCGGGCGCAGGACCACCAGCTTAACTTTCCGAGGCACAGGCGTTCAACCGCCAACTTCCTAACTCCGGGCTGAGTAATTTCATTACAGAAAAACTCACACAAATTTTGCCCAACTCCGGACTCGAACCGGGGACCTCTCGGTCCCAACGCAGCACTTGCTACCAATAGACCAACGAGGCAGTTGAAACCGACTATATTGACTCTTCAATAAAATCACAACAGTATGAAAAAGACTCACAATTATTCAGCGAATGATCCCATGGTTTGCTTACAAAGCAATATCCACTCGACGCTGGCTGGGCACGTTGGTTGAGGCACCGTTGCTTGCCAATCCCTGGCCGCCGTTGGTTGCACGACGACGACTTGATGCGTAGTGTCCCTTGCCACCACATTTGAAGCATGTCACATCCTGCTTTTCACGTCCGGTGGTAGTTGCAGGCTCCGTCGAGGGGCCACGGTTGGTACGCTTCTTATCAGGTCGCTTCTATTCAATTCGCCGATAGTGAAGTCATCAGACAAGAAGCGCAAACGGCGAAACATTCGCCCTCCTTTAGACGGTCATTTTGCAGGTTAATAAGTATAGCAGCTGACGTCTCAATGCAGCGATACAGAGGTCAACGGTGTCATACTAAGCACGCAGGTCGTTGTTAGACTTGTCCGGGTCAAATTCGGGCAGTGAAATCTCATCCACCGATGTAGTAGGCTTGATTGCATCGATCAGGCTCATCATATTGCGGTTCTGCGACTCCAAGTACACGCAGGAAAGATTCATCTAATCCGGGTACACTCGTGGTGTTTCTTCTAGCCCGAAGTGAATCCCACTTCTGATATCGGCGTCGGGGTGGCCGGCGGCGACATCAGAGGGTTAACACTATCGTTAGGTTCACTACTCTTCACTCTGTGGGCTGCGTAGGGTCTTCAGGCAATGAATAACACCACATACAATAGTTACAGTTTTATTCTTGTTCGGCGATCGTAAGTTAACATCATCGAAATAACATTATGGTCGATATAATCACGATAACCAATACTGCCCGGTCACTAGACAAGTCCCATGGACGACCTAATTGAATCTGAATCTAAATCGTAACCGTCTTCACAACTCCATCATTTCAACTCAAACTAAATGTGACGGGCCATGTCCAAACGAAATCGACTGTCACCTTTTTGACAGTCACGTTTGAGTAACCGGCCAGTATTATTCGAATGCAACAAACATCATTTAATCAAGTAATCATTGTTAATGACTTCCTAAAATCAAGTTAGGATTTACTATAATGTTACAACATTAATTAGCACTACATAATACAATTTCATAAATCAACCGAAACTTCGTGCTACCAAGCGCCATCTAGCGGAGATCATAGACACTTAATCAAAGTGCCGCTCCCGCTACCCGCTATCCTACATATTTATAAAAGCCGTAAAGGAAGAGTAGCTTAGCTTCTTCCCTATAACTACCTTCAACTAAACATTAATGCCCGTCCACCCATATTATGAAAGGCATCATATTAATGAGCTGTATTGCAGAAACATTTTTGCGGTTTTCCAACAAATTATTTATTTATAAATATAACCTCGAATTTGTTTAAACCATATCACAACTTTTAAACAAGTCCACAACATTCATTTCTGCACTGAATATACACCGTGAAATTTTAGTGGTTATTTTCCCGCAGTAAAACGATTTTGTCTTAGTAGCACAATAGATTTGTGGTTCTTTTTTATTAAAATCAATCGATGCCGGTTTTACGCAATGTATAACCGAAACTCGAAAGCACTTTCGAACCGCTTTATTATTAGGGCGTAGAGTTATTTAGTTTTAAGCATCGATTTCATGCGATAAGCGGTCCCTGATTACGTCATATGTTATAAAAGAACGATAGTTTCTCTCGTTTTCGAGAAAAATATTATTTTGGAAATTGGATTTTTTTTTTTCTCGGAACAATTTGCATGGTTCGATAGTATTACTAAAGGCAAATCGTTCTGCCACTGGAAAACAACCACTAAAATTTCACGGTGTAGAAAAAACACAACCATTACCTCACAAAGTAATACAGTATTGTTCAGAAATACGGTTGATTCAAACGCTGATGCCTGAACCAGCGCGCTTCATTCCACTCTAGGCTCAAAAATGCAGGCTTTCAGCTTTCCCCATTCACATAAGCGCTTACAAAGGCTTTTTAATCTTGTTACCTCTGTTCCCAAGGCCCTGAATAGAGATCAACGCACCGTACGTGCCCGTAAGAAGCCTGTTGGATCCGACGAGTGTTTGCATAATGGAATGTTCGCGGAACAAATCATTTATGGGCGAGGGTGTGAAGGGAATAGGGTTACCAGCCGAAAAAGCATATAAACGGCTCTGCCGTTGATACTTTATTATAGTGTTATTAGGGTTCGTTCAGAATTTGGATGCCTGAAATTTTCGAGCTTTACGGTGATTTTGAGCTGTGTTCTTATCGGTCTAGTATTGTTCTAGTGAATATGATCGGTTTGTGCGAATTTGGATAGCAACTATAAGGCTGCAAACTGACGCAATCGGTGGCGGTAGCTCGTGCGATTCGAGTGGTTCATTCACAACCATAATACTCGTATTTAGCACTAGACGTCGCCCACGACCTCGTCCGCGTTAAAATTGATTAAGCAGCAATGATTTTTCAAAATAGCCTTTGTGTGTGTGTTTTTACAACAAATTGTACCTTGTAAAATTAACTATTTATTAGTTAAATTCCCGTCAAAATTGGTCGAGCCATTTCGGAAATTAGCGAGAACAAACAGACAGACAGACAAAAATATTTTCTTATTGGTACCCGATACAGATTCGTACCGATTTAGTAAAAAGTCGTTACTTCAATATTACAAACAGACACTTTGATTTTATATAGTTGTATAGATTTATCCTGTCTCTTGCTAGCCATTTGTTCTACCACTGTGGCTACCACAGCCACCGCCACCGCTGGTTTGCAGCCTAACACGATGACATAAAGAGGTTTTTAATAATTTTTATTGATATCTTGTTATTTTTTTCTATTTTACAAACGTTATTCTCTCTTTATGGCTAATATATGTTATTAAGTCTAGCTACCCTCGCAGCCCTACCTAAACGCGTATGTATGAAGGGCGTAATGGATGAAGGTGGGTCCTGTTCTCGCTTGCCCGCACATGACGAATGGCGCGGGACACGGCGCGGCCGCGACCCGCGCTGAATGCGGGATTCGATGCTTGGTTCAGTTCGTTCCTGATCTGGGTGCTTGAAAAAATCGGATTGCTTGGAGTGAATGATGATCGATTGTTTCTATAATGAGACTGGAAAAGATACCGTTGTCACTAGTACGAAAGAACTTTTCGATATGTTCTGATATAAAAATAATTATGTCCAACCAATTTTGGTCAAAGCGGCCAATCTTAAAATTTAGGTCAATCAGCAGCCGCAAAGAAGTGCACAAGTATCAACAGAAGTGCACTCCTTTATCGTTCACTTTCATGATTCAATGACATACATATATACATACATAAAATCACGCCTTTTTCCCAGAGGGGTAGGCAGAGATCACTTTCAGCGATCCACTTTTCACTTCTGTGGGAAACGTGACGTGACGGGTTGTGGACCACGTCGCCGCCATTCTGCCTTGTGCATTGTTTAAACAAGGTCATTGCGTTCCCACGAGTAGCAAGGATATATGACGGATACTTTCATGATTCAATGACCGATAAAAGATATAGCATTCGAACAGAACCACAAGATAACCTTCTGAAAATCTCATTTACAAAGCTCTTAACAAAGACTTAAAGCCATGTGTGTTGTGCGACGAGCAGCGACAGAAACCATCATAGGTACTTAACGAATATGTACTTTAAAATCTATCTTTACGTACCCAGAAGCACTTCAGATAACTATCATCCACTCGACGCATGAAACATGATAAGCGCACGAAAACTCAATTTCCTGTGGATTCGCGCGCACACACCCAACGTGATAACGCCTGCAGAATGCATTATGTCTAATCTATACTAATATTATAAAGCTGAAGAGTTGGTTTGTTTGTTTGTTTGAACACTCTAAATAATCCCAGGAAGAACTGGAATGAAATGAAAAAAAATATTTGTGCTGGATAGACTATTTATCGAAGAAGGCTTGACTATATAAGATCACGCTGCGATTAAAAGGAGCAAAAAAACAATGGAAAATGTGTAAAAATATGCGGGGGAAACGTGGACGAAGTCGCTGGCACAGCTGGTCAAGTTATAGGTGAAGATATTTCACTATTTGACTATTTGCAGTAATACACTGTAAATCATTTTAGTAAGCTATTTATAAAGGTTTTCTGAATATTCACGCGCTTAATCGCAAAAATCGTACAATAATGCAGTGGAGTTAGTTAATCCTACTCAACATTGGCTTCCCTTTACCATCATAATGTTTAAAGAACTTTCATGGTAGTTTATAACAACAACTTCTTTTTATAACACCTCAACAACAATAAACAGTACTTAAACTACCCACAACCTCTCAAGATAAATCTCTGCTCTCAACGCGTGAAATATGTTAAACGCGCGCGAACACAATTTCCAAGCGCCATTTTTCAAAGGCGCAACTTACAATGGCGACAAAGAGTTAATAATGCGGGCTTAATTCACACCTGTGTACTAGCACGCTCTAAATACCTTTGGAGCCTTAATCTCAGGCTATCAAGAGAAACCATTTTGTGAAAAGCCTATCATTTTCGGGCACGCTACACTTACGATGTAAGCCTGTGAGAAAATGATAAAGTTATTTTGTGTACCTTTTCAGTGATTTTAGCCTTTAAGTAAACATTACATTTTATATAGGTACACCTTTTTTCTATACTAATGGTAGCTTTGAAGTTTAATGTAAGAGAAAGTACTGAAAATGAAATTTATCGTATAGAAGTATAATGGTAAAGCTTAATCGAAAGCTAACGAACAAGTAAGGCGTTAGATCGGCAATAAAGCTGCCAAGTGGACGCTTGGCTAGCTTACTATGCTGGCGCAATAGGTCATCTATCGTTTGGCTCCAAATGGCTTTACAAAACCTAAGTCCACATGTCTATTTGCGTCATTTCCAATAGTATATAGGCTATGATTTTAAGCTTTCGCGATCTATTAGGAGCAGCAAATATATTACTTACTGACCGACGTTTCGACTGGATTACACCAATCATGGTCGCGAGCGATATCGGGCAGTAAGTAGCTATGTATTTGCTGCTCCTAATATCGCGTGACCCATAAAGACTAATATTTAGAGTATATAGGCTAGTAATAAAGATTTAACCAATCGCAAAGTGCTTAGCACACATACTTAATTTGTCAGTAAACTAGCAAAACCTCATTACCCGGAACGCGGGCGTAACTAAATCGAAGACGTTAAGCCCTGACCCGGCCCCTAATACTCTTGGAAACTAACTCGGCCGAGAAGCGAGAAAAAGGCAAGTTGATTCGTGTGTCGCCGCGGACCCAAGGCCTAATACCCGCTAATCCGCTTACCTGAAATTCGCGGACGACTTTGTTCCACGTACTTCGCCACCCTGCCAATATAAGGGTTAGCAGTAAAAAAGCTACGGACTTATCTCTTAGCTAGAATTGAAGAGCCAGTGGACGTAGACAGGATACGATTTCATGTGCTTAAAGTTTGCTTTTGACGTACCTTATAACGTAAAGGCATATTTACAAGAATTTAGGTCCTAAAATGGATCTAAAAAAATAATTTTTACGTCGATTAATTTATGTTAATAAAAATGTATAGGTAGGTATACCTATCAAAGTAAAACTTTTGGTTTGTAGTTATTATTTCGTCCGCACAACTTTTTACTCATATTAATTGAGTAAAAAGTTATTTTACCCAGTAAATATTTTTGGATTCCATGAATTTACCAATTCCAACATTGGAATTTTGATAGATTATAAATTTTACGATTCGGGTTTTAACGTTTTTTTATTTGTTCCAAGTAAGCAAGTTATTTGGTAAGAATTAATTCACTTAAAACATGTTATTACAAAACTTCCATTTATATTATTACAAAGTTTTTAAATATACGATAGCAACTTACATCCATACTTTTAAATACGGACAGGAAAAGTTCTTTAGCAGCAATTTATATTGGTAACTAGCTGTGCCAGCGACTTCGTTCGCTTTTCCCCGTTTTTACATATTTTTTATTTGCTCCTATTGGCCGCAGCGTGATGTTATCTAGCATAAAGACTTCCTCGATCAATGGTCTATACAACAAAAATATTTTTTCTATTCGAACCAGTAGTTCCTGAGTTTAGCGCGTTCAAACAAACAAACTCTTCAGCTTTATAATATTGGTATAAATATGTACTAAATTATCTTCCGTACTTCAATGTTCAAGTTTACTGTAAGCCCTTTATATATTATGTGTTGTTCGTCTACTGGGATACTGTTAAGGAGTAAGGGATAAAGGTACGCTTGATCCACTAAACTTTTAGGGTCCCTGTAAGCTGATAAGCAAGAAAGTTATTTCAGGACAAATGCCTATTTGGCGACGCTTCAATAATACAAAGCACTTAGGTATTGACAAACTTGAGATAAACCGACACTTAAACAGGAAGCAGAAAACTTACAAACTCAAAATCTTTGAAGTCATTAATGCTATACACATTACACACTATTGTAATTCAAAAGAAAATACAAAAAAACATGATAAGTCGATACCATAAATATTATTAATATTTAAAAAAGTTGTCTAAATATTTATGATATACCTTTCTAATAATTTTTATTAATTTGTAAAATTTTTGTCACTTCTTTTTTTTTTTGGTAATTCTACTTGTTAAGTTGCATGACGCCTCACTTAGAATATTTTATAATATTATTGTATTTTTGGTTAACATTATCATTATCAGCCCATATACGTCCCCACTGCTGGGGCACGAGCCTACCCTAAACTAGGGCGATAAGGCCTTAGTCAACCACGCTGGCCAAGTGCGAGTTGGTTGACTACACAACCTAAGAATTTCTTCTCATGTGTGCGGGTTTCCTCACGAGCGTCACGAAGCGTCGAATAATCGTGCATTTGAAAAACAAAGTGGTACGTGGCGTGGTTTAAAGTGGCGACCACTCGCATGGCAAGCAAAGACCTTAACCACTTAGCCATCGACGCTTTGGTTAACATTATCATGGTAGTATTTGAATATCTTACTACTATCTTCAGCCGTTCACTTTTGTTATGCGTAGAGTCTTACTTTTGTAACTAGTCACGACATCTACAGGAAGTTACAATAAACTCAACAAATCGCAGCCCTCTCTGCTTGAACCTTAGGAGAAGCTAGAGCCTTTTTTGCCGGTACGCACTTCTGAGTTGTTTCAGCATTGCACCTCCAGAGGCCGCTACTTGTTTTGGGTACAGTCGGCACAGAATGTGGTCTACCGCTCTACGATTGAGATTCGTTTGAACGTCATGAAACAACAAGGTCAATTTTCCCCCCTGGCCGTAAGATTGTGTCAGCGTCAGAATCGCCGGTCACTAGACGTATTTATCGTTAAAAATATGACCAATAATTGCTGCCCAATTGCTTCTATTTGGTTCCTATAAGTAGTCAATTGGTGCCATCATATTTTAGACAATACGGAACATATAAGAGTGACCGGCCATCCAGATGTCTAGTTGGCCGGTCACCTAGTTGTGGTACCTTAAGTGCGTGGAATTGCTGAAGTATCCGTTGGCCAAACATTACTGCCCGTTTGGTGCCGTCAAGCTTTTAAAGCTCCGCACCTCAAGCTATCATGGAAGTACAGTATCGAGCTATTTTCCTTTGTAGCCTTCAGGGTGAAACGAGCAAAACTATGTACACACGTTATTGCTACAGCAATATAAACATTTCATAGGCTAAAAATATTGGATTTCAGTATTCTTTGTGCACAAAACTGCACAAAAAAATGTAATATCAAATTTATGTGATTTGTAGCTTCAGGAATCAAAATCGACGACTATTACATAAAGATTTTACAAGAATGAGATTGAAGCAAAATTAACATTGTTGTCGGATTTTAAATTCCATAGGCAAAAAAGGAAAAGGTAGGTATGTAAGTTTTTACATAGTGTAATAAAACCTCGTTACAATTTAATCTTATTTTTTATTCATGAGTAAGTAAATAAATAATTAATTTCACTGAGCTCAGGAATCGAAAATTATTATGAATTAATTATTTCAATAAATTAATTTATAAAACATTTGAATGAGTAAAGTAAGATTTTGATTTTCATAATAATATCACAACAACAAAAGGGAACTATTTTAGTTTCTAACAATGTTAAGTTATAAATGGTACAAAATCTTCTATTGATAAAAGTAATTTTTAAAAGGGTAGCAAAATACAAAAAAAGATTCTATAAAACGAACCAGTAACCCACTCATACATAAAACAATATTAGATATAGGTAGTTATCAAATAGATATCTGTCCCGATGTAGTGAAACCCAGGTAAAAAGGGTTAAAAAGTTTGTAGTATTTTTATGTGTGAATGGGAAAGAACTGTGGACTGTGGAGTAATTACAAAGAGCAAGATGGCAAGTGCGGTAGCAGTGTTATCGCCAACGACTCTAGTCTACAATACTTTAACGAAGTATAATATTATATCAATACAAACACGATATTTGTTACTAAGGCAGTGTTCAACAATCAACATTTTGGGTGACGTGATGGAGTATACAACAATTTCAACCGAATTTTAATAACAAATTCGGTCAGGTAGTAGTTGGGTATAGTTCACATTTTGATAACACTGAATTCTAAAAATATAATCAAACGTAATACATAATTAAGACGAATCAATTACATTAATAGAACTAAAATGTCAGAAAATCGTTTTATCCTAAAGACAAAAGTGGCACATTATTTTTCATCGCCTTTTAAATACAAACTCATTGCTTCGGAGCTACGCTCTATTGGGCCTATCTTCGGGCCTATGCTCTAATAATCAATTAATCTTCTTCAATTATCACTTTTTCACCAAAGAAATGCCACTTTTGTTTTCAGGAGCAAAACATTGTTTTGCATTTAAACAACACATTGTTCTCGTTTACTGTATTATTGCTGTATAATCCAACCATCAGAATAGGAGCGCGACAGCTCGCTGGAAGGCAACTCTGATCTCGCTGTGACACACTGACATACACGCGTTATATATACTATACATGCATCACCAACACACTGAGCGACCAGAGATTTTAATATAAAAACGTCATATTCCATGATGTGACCGATGTATAACTTTAAACATGTATTATGAGAAGATGATGCACTTATATTATAATTGCAAGCATTGCAATACAAAGGATCCGATACAAAATTATTTCCTTCTGATCTGGCCGGTTTAAAATTGTGATGAAAATTTTACAAACATTTTTTTTTTGTTTGCAATATAAAAAGAACAATTTTTTTTTGCATAGATGTCAAAATTAATGTCTCTGGTCACTCGTCATTATACCTATAATTTCAATAACAAAATTTAAACATCACTTGTGATTTTGCATTTTCAATAGCTGTACAGTTACAAGACTAGATATACCTAAACCGATAAAGCGCAAACACTTAAACTCGACATTGCGCGTCCCTTTCTAACACTATGATTATGACACAGAACTATATATAATTACAATCCATATACACATTTTCTTTACAATATATTTTTACACTCCCTATGACGATATTTATCACATTATTTAGTTACATAATAAAATAAAGGGAACTATGATAGCAACAGTAACTAGAAAACATACATAATAATTTTAATGACTCCATAATTAGATTATGACTATTTTGTCTTCCTTCTTTTGATATAAAACTCTACGAAAGTTTTAAATACCCTAAGATTATTCGTCGAAATATAGTGATTTAAAATAGAATGTATGATGAGTGTTGTGATCACAAAGGCATTTTGAATAAGTTTCGAATTAATATTCTTCGAGCAAACTTTGGAGCTTAAGCTATCCTACCTATTTACATTGATATTTTTTCCAATTATTGTATAAAGCACTGTTACTATTAATTAAAAAGTAAGCTCAAACATTCCCCTGATAGCGGAAAGGTCATGGTAAATTAAGGAAATGACACAAACTAAAATTGGGATAATTGGAAGTAGCAGTAAGTAAGTGTTCATGATCCAGCTGTTGGCTTTTTTAAAAGGCAATTAATTAGATGAAAAGGTATGTTGAGTGTGTTTTGTTCTTCGCATTAATGATGAAAGTGCCATAAGTGATTAGAAAAATGTAAGGATCAGATCTTATTGTCATTGCGGATGGATGGTTAGTGGACTTGCTGTAAAACACATTTCAACTCTGTATATCTACGAATGCTTACAAAGTTTTCATTATAGGCAAATTAAGAGGTACAATTACATGTCGTGTTTGTGGGTATTGTTATTCAATGCCTAATAATCTATGTTATGAAATAAGTGTTTTATGTGTTAAAGATTTTTTTTAAATTTATCTTTGTAATTGCTGTGAAAAACGAAGTCAAGAATTATTTACGGAGCCTTCAGATTGAAGGACGATCCGTACTTCGTCAGAAATAGTCTAGTGATAAAATATAGACATTGGGACTAAACGCGTACTCAGTAACATAACCTTTATTGGTGTAAATCAAGCGTTTAGTTTCAATGTTTATATTTCAATGGAACTTGAACGTTTCAAATCACTTCGAGTCTTGTAGTATTGGAGCTCAATATCCACTTCGGGTTACTCTAGTCAACTTAATATTATCAGTAAAAAAATTCTGGATGAACGGTATATTTACCATGTACTTAATGAACGAGCTTCGGATCAGTTGATCCGTGATCACGGCTTTTGCAACAGTGCCGAATTAGATATCGGCAGTTCGTTTTAAACATAAAAAACTTTTAAGTGTAGTATCAGTGTAAGGCTCATACGTCCAGCTGCGCGAGGAAGTTCTGCAGGTGGTGGTTGGGCGGGGGGTGCGGGGGGTGCGGGGGGTGCGGGGGGTGGTGTGGCGGGTGCGGGGCGACGGCGTCGAGGTCTGCGTGGTCGCGTCGCAGCGCGCCCCCGCGCCCCGCGCGCGGCAGCCGCAGCGGCGCCGGCAGCAGCTCCGGCATCACGCTGTGGTGCGTCACGAGCGCGGAGAGGGAGGTGAACTCCTTTGTGAAACCCTGGAATTAGAGAGGGACCTTAGTAGAAGAAGGAGGAGCTGCAACAGAGTTGTCTGTGATCCTGGACTAGTCTAGGAAAAGTAAAAAAGATCAGCATGGCAAACCCCCAAACCGGGTCGATGCAGAGTATAAACCTACAACAATACAGTAAGATGATACATTTTTTGACCTTGATTTCCACACAACTTACCGCCATCACCACTTTTTCGACTGTTTCTAATATTTTACCCTTCCTAGTAGCCACATTTGGGCATAAGTGTATACTGCATAGCTAGATAATTTCCTAGAAAAGGTAACCATTTGATAATTACTGGCATCTTACCTTGATCTTGTACCCTTTGGACGTCCGCAGTATAAAGTAGTGCGCGATGTCGGACGGTTGGAAATCACACGGATATCGCGTAACAGCTGCCTTTTTTCTCCCGAAGAAAATCCTCATGGATACCACAGCGCCAGGGAGCGCTATGATTAGGTCGGTCTCCTACCGGCTAAAACCCCCGGGATTCTCCTGCTCAGTCGCTGGTGTTAGGGCAACAGCGGTACACATACGTATTCTTCACTGTCTCCCCTGCGGTTTAGCTAACTTTAAATGGCCTCACACTAAATTTGAATGGCCTCACAGAAGATCAGTGTCTCACCTTGATCTTGTACCCCTTGGGCGTCCTCAGTATGAGGTAGTGCGCGATGCCGGAGGGCTGGAAGTCCCGCGGCACGCGCACGGACAGCGCGTAGCACCCCGCCTGCGTCGTGCTCCCGCGCACCAGGAACGAGCCTACCGGCTGGCTGCTTAGCACTTCTAGCGCTATCTGGAATGAGATACGCTAAGTGATTAGTCTTTTGACACTGGCAGTCGACTTTAGAAAACCATAATATGGTATATTATGACTTTTTCTTCTTCTTCTTATCGTATGGTGAATGAACAACATGGTGTCAAAGTTTAGACCGCACGTAGGCCTATGACATGGGAAGCCATTCACGGTGTGTGAAGACACACCATTGAAAAATCTCTCAGGTGCGCAGGTTTCCTCACGATGTTTTCCTTCACCGTTAAAGTGTCATGAATTTCAAATTTGAAAAACACATTGGTACCTGGCGGGGTATGAACTGGCGACCTCTCGCATGGCAAGCAACGATCTTAACCACTCGGCCATCGACGCTTTTATATTATGACTACGATGATGGCTTGGAGTAGCCTTGTTATCATCGCCAGACTTCCGGGGGAACGGATTAAAAAAAACGACGTTTGAACCGCGGACGCATGTTTGGCGAGAAAAAAGACGAGTAGTAAGGAGAGACGTGCAAGCTATAAAATAAGCAATCAAACTTTTCTCTTAGTTACTATTGTAAAAACCTCCTTAGGTACTAGCCTATAAAGTGCAGATAAATATTAAAAAAGAAAAAGGCTTCTCCATCCATTTATAGCTAATTTGGCTTTCACAAGTATATAATTAAATTTGATAACAAACTTAAAATTCGGAGAGGGTTCACAGCAAGGATTCCAAAAACAAGTAAAAAATTAGTCAACATCCTGGCAGAGACCAAAGACATAATATGTCAACCAAAGACATATATTATGCTTATGCACAGCGCCATCTATTAGCGGTATAGTGTACACAGAAATTGGTGGGATACAGATACCACCGTGCTGGAGTGTGGTCGTAAGTATAAAAATCAATGTGGATTGATTTTATTTATTGATTTATTTAAACTGGAGGGTGGAGGTGGCTCCATCTACCCAACAGACTGTCCCTTACCTCTCTAGGGATCCCCTGCTGGAACCAGGGCGCCTGTCGCAGCTCGGGCTCGGCGCGCGGCACGTTGTTGTTGCCGGAGCCGTGCGAGCCGCCGCCGCCGCACGACGACGCGCCTGAGGATGACGATGTCGTGCGACTGTACGCCGCTGACGGGCTCCTGAAATGTATAAAGTTAGAATATAATAATAACAATAAATAGTAAAATTAGTCTTCATGAGTCTACACGCGATATTAGGAATAGCTAATACATAGCTTCTTACTCCCGACGTTTCAGTTCGCTCGCGACCATTATTGGTGTAGCTCATTCGAAACGTCGGGCAGTAAGTAGCTATGTAATTTTCATCCTAATATCGCGTGTAGACCCATAAAGACTAAATTTAGTGTAATGGAACGCGAAAGTCTAAAATCATAAACAATAAATAGTTAATTGCTCTCTTCACAAATAAGGTCAGTCGAACATCGTTCTTATCAGATAGGTAGTACTAGTTAACAGGTAGTGGAATATACAAACATAATACAAGGTCTACATCAACAACGTCCAATCAAGTTTTAAGTATAAGGAATCTAGTTAATCTTATCGTAGTGGTTGTGAAAAATCTCCAACATTGTTCTGTCGCTTGGAGTTTTGAAAATTCTGAATATCTAAATAAAAAAGATTCAGAAGAAATCGATTCTATGAGGTCGACGACAAAAACAAAATTTCGCGTAACCAAGTGTGATTTGACACGCGAAATTCGCGTTAATGCTTCCAAAATGCTGCCAGCACTCAGGAAACTTTTTACTGGTGCAGTATTTGCCTATAATCACTGAAAACTGCGCAGTATGCATATAGAGAATTCTTGCGCATACTGATAAACCTAAAAAGAAAATTCGTGTCTGTAAGCGTATTCCTATCACCAGCAGCCGCAAAGACCAAATCGAGGAGGAAACCACGCCATTCACCAGGGATGTATACAGCCATGGCGGCCGATCTCAATTGAGATCAGCCAAGTGCGCAGGACTTATTATAGAGCACGAGTGTGCGCTCACTACAATACAAGTGCACTCTCTATTTCCTTACTCTCATAATCCGTTGAGACTGAAGTCCGTCATGACCGATTCGAGATCGGGCGTTGACGCACCAACTGCCTATATACGAGCTGAGTAATTTCATTACAGAAAAACTCACACAAATGTTGGCCGACCCCGGATTCTAACCGGGGACCTCTCGATCCTTACGCAACGTTTGCTACCAGTAGACCAACTAGGCAGTTAAAGTTAGTTAGTTTGTATCCTCTATCAGTCAGCTTACCCATTCTTAATATTATTACATCTCCTGAAGTCCAGGTCGAGGTCGTGCAGCGTGTCGCGGCGGCGCGGCGTGGGCGGGAGCTCCCGGTTGCTCTCCCGCGTCCGCGCCTCGGCTTCCGACGCTTCGTTGATGTAGCCGCCGTTCATGCACAGCGGCAGGTTTGTGGGTCTGGAAGGGTACAAGAGGAAAAGTAAATATAAGTGGAACAATAAGGAGGAGAAGCTTCAGATATTGACATCGAAATGCTGATGCTGATTTCGGATTTTCAGTAGTTGGCTAATTATTTTGGTTGTTATTTTTGTCTTCTCTGTTGGTCCAAGACCAAGAGTGATCTAAAAAGTATTCTTCACCTTTGGTCTTGAGTGGTCATGGTTATTAACTTGTATTTGTGTTGTCAGCTTCAAAACATACCGTTCATCTCCTGTGATGACTGCCTTCCTTATGAAATCATGTAGAGATAATGAGCCATTTACTCCAGCTTTAATCTTTTCAATCCACTTATTGTAATATTATTTGGTGGAGAAATTGGAAATGTGCAGCATTTTTTATCCAGACCGATTGATATTTTTGGGAAGATGTATGTGGTGGCATCCTAGCAAGTAGCACCAGTGAGCCTTATCGCCGCCATAAGAGGTCTAAAGTGACGTAAATTTGGTCTATTAAGCAAACAGGTACAGATAGTCAGGTGAGCCTTAGGTACAGGTAGTCAGGTGAGCCTTAGGTACAGGTAGACAGGCGGGTCTTACGTGGTGGGGGTGTCGGCGACGAGCGGCGTGGAGTCGTCGTCCGAAGGCTGCAGCAGCGCGCCGCTGAGCCCCATCGCCAGCCGCTTCATGAGCGGGGGTCGGTCCCCCAGCCGCCGGTAGCAGTTGATCTCGGTGGGCGAGTTGGACTCCTCGGAGCTGCTCGGGCTGGGCTCGTTCACTAGCTTCATCACGCCCATACTGTCGCATTTCGATGGGGATCTGGAATGGTTTGATGGAGTGTTTGAAAATAATGTGTATTGTCTGAGTCGGGTCATCCATCTTTGTCCAAGTGTTTATTAAAAATTCGAATGAATCGATGATTTTTCTAAAATTTTTGTGACGTTTATAATGCTTAACTAGCTAGCAGGCAGACCAAGGAAATCTACAATCTCAGAGTGACTCAGATATCGGTCGTGATCCATGACCATGATACGACTCAACGACTCTATATATGAAATTGACTTATAAAACATTGAAAAGCGCGATTTACATTTCATGTCACTGCATCAAAAACGTAATGTTGACTGTTACATTTATCCACCTGCTGAAAACTGAGATAGAAAGCTAAGTAGTCACCAGGCCGTAGACAAAATAACAATATCAAAACGATAACGAAGTTCGAAAAGGATAAAATGTATGGGATTAACTTAACGTATTGTTACTTTGTCTGAGCCCCCAGGTTTTTCACCATGTAATGAGTGAGCCTTATATCAGTCAGGGGATACCAGTCACAACTATCTGTCCGGTGGTTGGTGAACGGTATACGGGTAAGCGACCCCGGCTCCTCGAGCTACTATCGACTCAGTCCAAATCATCCGAGGCGATAGTATCCTTCCTCCCCTTTTCCTTCCCCCGTCATATATCCTTGCTACTCGTGGAACGCAATGACCTTGTTAAAACAATGCACAAGGCAGAATGGCGGCGACGTGGTCCACAACCCACGTCACGTTTCCCACAGAGGTGAAAAGTGGATCGCTGGAAGTGATCTCTGCCTATCCCTCTAGGAAAAAGGCGTGATTTTATGTATGTATGTATAAGGCTTATAATATTAATAATGTACCTGTCTCCGCAGTGCGGGTAGTGGTGCGTGAGGCCGGGCAGCGAGTCCGGGGCGCGCACGCCCATCCCGCCGCACTCACTGCTCAGCTCCTTGCTCTAAAACAATGTACGTACAGGGTCAAGGAATCATTTATACTTAATAACTGAAAACATAGTAATTCATGCTACGTGTGAATTTGGATGTAAGAAGACTTCTTAGTTCCTTCCTGAATCCTTTCAAGAAAATACATTATTTGACGCGCTTAAGCATGCATTTGAAACGCAATAAGTGCCTTTTTAACCGACTTCAAAAAAAGGAGGAGGTTCTCAATTCGTCTGTATGTATTTTTTTTTTTTTTTTTTTTTTTTTATGTATGTTCACCGATATTTCCGTCAATTATAGACGGATTTCAATTTTTTTTTTTGGTTGGATACAGTTCACTTCCGAGGTGGTCCCATTTTTCACCAGTCCCGGATCTGATGATGGGATCCAGGAGAAATCGAGGGCAACCCTCAAATTTTATAGGGACATGTACCGCGTTTTGCATATTATCTGAAGTTATATTGGCATTTGCTTCTGGAAATCATAATCTTATGAGGCTGAGCTGATGATGGAAGGTCAACTCCTTAATACTTAGGAGTAAAAGGAGTAAAAGGATAATTCTTTCAATACTGTATACATATTAAGACTACTAGTTATAATATCAGTAGCATTATATAGGTGAGCTGAACTAATAGGGTGACCAGTCTAGGATCTGATGATGAGATCCAGGAGAAATCGAGGGCAACCCTCAAATTTTATAGGGACATGTACCGCGTTTTGCATATTATCTGAAGTTATATTAGCATTTGCTTCTGGAAATCATAATCTTATGATGCTGAGCTGATGATGGAAGGTCAACTTCTTAGTACTTAGGAGTAAAAGGATAATTCTTTCAATACTGTATACATATTAAGACTACTAGTTATATTATCAGTAGCATTATAGGTGAGCTGAACTAATAGGGTGACCAGTCTAGGATCTGATGATGGGATCCAGGAGAAATCGAGGGGACCCTCAAATTTTATAGGCACATGTACCGCGTTTTATATATTTTCTGAAGTGATATTGGCATTGCTTCTTGCAATCATAATGTTATGATGCTGAGCTGATGATGGAAGGTCAACTCCTTAATTGTTTGGAGTAAAAGGATAATTCTTTCAATACTGTATACATATTAAGACTACTAGTTATAATATCAGTAGTATTACAGGTGAGCTGAACTAATAGGGTAACAAAAGATTTAACACTAAAAGTATGAAAAAAATTGTAAACAAAAAAACCGCCTTCAAAAACCCGACTCACTAAAAATTACAAAATAATATAATACGAACATTTATAATCATCTGGGTATGAATTTTATATGTTTTTGAAGGCGGTGCCAATCAAAATTTTGAGGAAAAAGAAGCACTCTGTGCTTGTCTGTTTGAAATATAAACGGCACCGCCTTCAAAAACATATAAAATTCATACCCAGATGATTATAAATGTTCGTATTATATTATTTTGTAATTTTTAGTGAGTCGGGTTTTTGAAGGCGGTTTTTTTTTTTGTTTACAATTTTTGCACTAATAAACATTATTGTGCACATTATGTATTTTCAAAAGTTTTCGGCAATTGCGATAGGTTTATTGTTTTTCGTTTATTGTGTCACTTTTTTTGTAAAACGTACTTAAGCGAGTGTTTTTTAAATCTATTTCCTATTCTTGAATCGATACATCCAACTGCGACTGCGACTTCTTCTGAATACCTAGCTTTCTTCATTCTTCACGCATATTTTTAAAAATCTATTTTTCTTTTCTACTCTTTTTTAATGTGACACATAAAAAAAAACATCCAACGTGACTACATTAAAAGGACTTAAAAGTCAACCTCCATCAATTTCACCATCAAAGTAGCTTTGGTACCGGAAGCGTTCAATTGTTTACAAAACTATGGCTCTCGGCGGGACGAAGTGCAGTTATAAATCAGGCCGCATTCCGCGTGAAGAATGCAAACCGCCTGTTATCTGAACGCAATAATAGGGACGAAATCACGGCCTGTCACAACTCTGCCACAGAGCCACTGCCTACAGATGGCACGCGCTTCATTTAAGAAAGTACCTGCCGGGTTAAAAGCTTCAATCGAGCTTTTGAGATGAGTTTGTCCATGTCCTTTGTTGTTGTTTTAATAGAAGTGTTGAGAATTTATGCAAAATTGTACTACATGTGTTTTTTCAGGCATTTAAATAGAATTGTGCGTGATTCGCATAGAAGCGAAATGTCCCATTGTTTAAAAAATCTAGTTATCAGTTTCTAGTGCCCTTCTGTATTTTTTGGTGTTTGACATGAAGCTCAAATTGATTATGAATGCTCAACTTCGACATTGTGGACCTTACGCCGTATGAAATTAATGCTTTATTAAAATAGCGGCAATTTACATAAGTTGGCATCGCGTGACAGAATGCATCCTGTTCAATACAAAACAATCATACTCACACAATCCATCGGATTTGGACTAAACATAACTGGCTATTGTTTATGTTTTTATAGACTGGAGAAGGTATTTTTATGGTACTTAATAATACTTTAATTTTCTTTATTTTTAGTATGTATTATGTTATTAAATATTCAAATTAAAAAAAGTTATTGTAAATCAAAATTAAATGATGATGTCTATTGGTTATGCAGTAAATTGATGTTTTAACCCATCAATCATTATTAAAATGTAAATTAATTGAATTTACCGCACAAACAAGAAGTTTATCATGTAAATAAGAAATTATTGATGTTTTGTCACAAAAAGCTTAATCGTGAACCAATCACCTGTCAATCACGTCACTTTTTGTGCGATATCGGACAAAAACACGACAAAATTGAACAAGATTTCGCGTTTCTAAATTATCATAGTAATTCAATTTATAGGAAATTATAGGTTGTATACCTTCTACAAAGTATTACCATATACACTGTTAAAACAGTGATTTTAATTTGAAGTTAATTATTTTATTGAAATATTATGTACCAAATTAGGAGCCAGAAAATCAAAGTTAAAATTTGCCATCACCTTTGTAATAATGGAAACTCCGAAGGTAAAATTCGCAATTCTCGCGAGGTTTAATAACGGAAGGAAAGCTTAAAATTTTTCGCCGTCTATAAATAAAACACAACAGGATGTTCTAAAATTATACCTAAACTCCGGACGTCTCAGGAAAAGGGGTATCTAGCAACGCTACGTCCTTTCACGAGTGAATTTATTAAGTAAGGCAATTTGTATAATCCAAACATTTTCTACATTGTCTAGGCATTATTATTCCTAGGTATAACATACATACATTTTCCGGCAATTAGTAAAAAACCTTACATACTTTTCATTGATTTGTTACTGAGATCATTTATAAACTAAGGTAAGAAAGTGCAAAGTTGTCATATTTCACGTGAAGGTGTTTTACATGGATAGTAATATTTTTGCGAATTACTTTTATGCCATGAGATACTATTATGTGATCTTAATAATACCCTAAACTTAAAGGAAATTAAAAGGAACACGCTGTATGTATTCTGAGAGAACTGAATACATACACCTTTCGCAACCCAAACGCAAAGTGTCGCAAACCAAATTCAACGTTGCAGGTGAAGAGTCCCTGGGGCGCATGGAGCAATCGCCGGGCCTCGAACCTGGTCCCCGAGCAATGAGCCGCTTTACAACGCCCGGCCCGAGCGTTCCCAATCCCAGCACGCAATTTGAACTCGGAAGACGAAGCGAATGTAAAATAAGATTGTGTCGAACATTTTTAGGGAACGCGACCGGATTCGCTCTTGATTTTCGACGCGAATACAAAGTAAGTGCCATATTCTGTTGTACTTACTGTTGTTTAGAGTGCTGTCAACAAAAAACCTGAGATCCTGAAGATCTCAGGTTTTTTGTTCTTTGTTAGAAAGTACTAGATATTGATAAATTTACTTGAACATAATAATAGAGCCTCTTCATTCAAACTGTATTTGTTGCTGTAATTCTGAATTGCGGTCACAAAATGCCATAAAGATTTTAGGACTATATAAATTACTCACATTCAAGAACATTAACATACATAATTAGTACTATTTTATTAAATTACGTTGTAAGTCAAATTGAAAAAGGTAACAAATGCTTCTTATCTAGATCCACTTCGGTTCACGTCGCTACCGTCCCCCGATAATGTAAAGAAGCTCCGATGCTAATATACCGCTATTCTTTTAACCCGTTAAGCGTTTGTGGGCGAACTGATTCGTAAATTCGATTGATTCCGTGAGTTATGCCCGCAGCGGCCGTAAATACCAGCTATTCATTTATTGCGCGCAGTTTATTTTGATATAGGGGATTGCTAGGCCTAAGGCGTCTACCAGTTTATGATGTCATTCAATTGAGGAATAAATTATAAAAAAGATTTTGTAATATTGTAGGGTATTGGATTCTTCCTAAATTGGTTACTAAATCATACGCATTTTAGGAAGAACGTTTACGTACAGCGTAGGTTGTAGAAAAAACAAGTTTAAATTTGATTGAATATGATCACTGCCACAAAACATGTTTAGTGGAATTGATGTCTTGTTTTTACATAGTCCGTTTTCGCCAATATTCATTGTGGTGGAAACCAGAACACCTGAGAGATTTTTCAACGGTGTGTGAAGCCATATTGTCAGAGGCCTATGGGCGGTTTAAACTCTGACACCAGGTTGTTCATCAACCATACGATAAGAAGAAGATTGTGGTGGATGGCGTTGAATCATTTGAAATATATAAATACTACCCACGCAAATCAATCATTTAGCAGGAAGAGTTACTAAGTAATACTGAATTAGCTTCAAAGTACAGTAGTAATGAATGTATTAATCGCGACACAACGCTGACGATGATCCTACTTAAGCTTTCCGCTGAGTGACGCGTTTAATTGCCGTCCTAAAGTTGATTGCTTCCTGCCTCAATCACTCTCATTCCTGATGGACGCCCATTTATAAGTTTAATTTGATTACGTTTTCAATTTTATGTCACTTCATTCTGTTTACAACGTTGTAGAGGTAATGGATTCGAAGTCATAATAATTAATTTAATTGACTTGATTTTGTAATGATTGACTAAATTACTGCATTTAAAAACATTTTATTAGAAATCCGAATGGATCTGGATCCAATTGGTTCAACTGTATCACAATAATAACAACAATAAAATAATCTATCAAAATTGTGATATAAATGAATCTTTTATATAATTTTTAATGATCCTTTCAGTACTTGGCCCTTTAGGTGAAGTTCCAAACAAATAATCACCATTATCCCACCAAAGTATTTAATATGGGATCGGTCACTGACCATACTCATAGTATCATTTGTTCAACATCCCCGATTAGTAATAGACCAACTCACGTAAAAGGATCATTTCCTCCGGCGATATGTTGGAATGCCATAAAAAATCAATTCCCGACCATTAACAGACTCAACCGGTCATCAAACGGGGTTCCGAGGTGCCCCATAAATCAACGGGGTCGCTCCGTAGTGATAACAGATATGTGCATGGACCATAAATCAAACGCCACAGATGAGTGTTGCTCGACTGCTTGCCAAACAAAAAGTAGAGCCATGTGCTTGCGCACTCTAGTATCTTAAGTTATGGATGGATATTTGTTTTTGTATGAAACTACAATGTTGTCATTATAGTTTTACGAAAATAGAAGAGTATTATTCTCGATTTGGGAAATAACAACTTAAGTACATAGTTACTTACAAGATGTAATAAATAAGCTATTCAATGATTTGTGACTCTTACAACGCATTACGATTTTCTATTTGTAAATATTGTAATAAGTACATATACATATTTAAAATTTCAATATTTATACATAATATAATTTATAACCAATAGCAGGTTCAAAGGATAAAAATCTGGCAACACTACCATCAACCCACACCGGCTAAGTGATGCCCATAATTTAGATTATACGTTTGCTTTTTATAGACAGTTAAAAGCGGCCAATTGAATGGAATTATGTCTTATTTGTTCCCGGAATTAGAGGGTAGTAGAATGACGCCGATGGAAGAACAAGCAAAAGGCGGGGCGCTCCGCGGCTAAAACCCTGTTAATAGTTACTAATGAAAAATAAGATGAACATTATTAGTTCTAAATGGTATTAATTTTCCTTTCAGTTTTGACAGGTCACATGAGGCAAATTTGATGTAAAGCCAGTGGAGCATATAGTTAAATTGAAAATAAGTAAGGATAATGATAATAATAATATGCATTATCTTTAAAGATCCTATCATGTGACTCCGCTTAAAGTATTTATATGAATAGAACTTATATGTTTGAAATGATTACTTAACTGTAACTTAGCATGAGCTTAGAATAGATTTGCTACAAGAAACGTTTACATGACATTTAGTACATACAAAACTGTATATTTGAGTAGTGGTGACATAAAAAATAACTACAAAAATAAAACTGCAATAAAGAGACAAAGTAGACAAATAATTTCAGGTACACAAATTTTCTAGTTCCACTAAAAGATAACCTTTCTACACCGACCTTTAAGTCGCAAACCACCCCAAAGTGAGTAAACTCATAAAATAATAAAAACTAGTAAACACGACATGGTGTACCTTGTAAGGTAGTGTGTTGTGTAGGATCGCGACATGGGGCAAGTAATAAACCCGTGAAATAATTTCAGCGCTGCCGCGCCCCCTAACATTTAAATAAAATCCACACATTCACTCCACAGGGTGATTTTGTTAAAGCAACGCGATAAGGCGACTGAGCTATAAAATTGTTTTTCTAGTTTGTAATTTTTGGTACTTGAAAGGTCAAACGCTTAACTTTTGGTAATAGATAAAGTTATGTTTAAGTGTGTGGGGAATGCAAAGAATGCGAAGATTTATAATGCAAAGAACGCTTATAATTTCAAAGTCAGAAAGGTGTGAGTCATTGAAATAGTCTTGTGCTTAGACCCATGTTTTTATAATTATGGAATTCCATGACGCATGTTACAACTAACACCGCTTCCTGCTACCAAATAACCTAATGAAAACACCTTAAATTGACCAATAGGTAAGTATCATCATCATCATCAGCCCATATACGTCCCCACTGCTAGGGCACGGGCCTACCCTAATCTAGGGCAAAAAGGCCTTACTCGACCACACTGGCCAAGTGCGGGTTGGTCGACTACACAACCTAAGAATTTCTTCGTAGATGTGCAGGTTTCCTCACGATGTTTTTCTTTACCGTTAAAGCGTCGAATCATAGTACATTTATGAATTTCATTTGAAAAACACATTGGTACCTGGCGGGGTTTGAACTGGCGACCTCTCGCATGGCGAGCAAACGACCTTAACCACTCGGCCATCGACGCTTTGGTAAATGGCATCGACGGTTTGGCATAGGTAAGTATACAAACTGAAAATTATTTTTTAATTATCCCCGAACACAAATAGCGAGCTTGTAAATCGGCAATTGGGCAAAGATGGCGTGCGCCCGTATCGCGCCGGTAATAAACCGCGGAGTTATTTCACAGCCGTCCGGCACGCGTCGCGAGATAGCGCTAATTTATTACACGCCCTGTTCTTTCTATTTTCCAACTTTCGCCG
Organism: Maruca vitrata; assembly: GCA_039566165.1. Lineage (NCBI taxonomy): Eukaryota > Metazoa > Arthropoda > Insecta > Lepidoptera > Crambidae > Maruca > Maruca vitrata. Next base: position 16,996,305 of record CM076919.1, read on the forward strand.
TCATCTCACCAGGAGCCTCGGCTTTATTAAAAAGCGTCAAAAATAAAGGTTCAGGGAGTCTTTTCTGCCCCGTGCCCTTACGGCAAGGAATGCCCACCCAGATTACATTTTCCAACTTTTGCCTTCATCTCACCAGGTGCCGTAGACAAAGTAACAATATCAAAACGATAACGAAGTTCGAAAAGAGTAAAATTTATGGGATTGACATTAGACGCGATAAACCACGTGGTCAATCTAACGTCAATTTTATCCTTTTCGAACTTCGTTATCGTTCTGATATTGTTACTTTGTCCAAGCCCCCTGGAGCCTCGGCTTTTATTACAAAGCGTCAAAAATTGAGGTTCAGGGACTCTCCTGCCCCGCTGACACGGGCTTAAGGCAAGGAATGCCCACCCAGATTACGTTTTACTCCCTCCGATTAACTCGGACTCTTCAGGTGCGGCGTAAAACGGCATCTAAGCAGGACTTCACGCACGCACGTTGCATATTAGGGTAAGAACACCATAATTATGAGACAAACCCTCTCTTTCTCAACCATTACGATTGACAGTGACATAACGGTGACTTTCCTAATCAGAGATATTCTGTAAGTTTTTCGGCACGAAAGCGGAAACCGGAAGAACGAAAGAACATTCTAGAATGTAGATCGTAGAATGTTCTTTCTACATGATAAATATAATCACTGTGATCACAATCTTTAAAAATAAGTACTTTAAAAAATACATAAAAATATCTTTTTGTTATTTATACTCACTTTTTATTCGTTTTTTAAGCGTTTCAGTGTGTCAGAGGTCGCCTGTAACCATTTAACCCGTTGCGGGCGCGGCCCGATGACCCCCAGTAACGAAATCTGTTTAACGGCGCCTTTACGATCGGCTTTGTTTCCCTCCGCCCGCCCTTAATGCCCTCTCCTCTTGGCCACCGAAGGACATCGTATCAATATTTATTTTCGTTGAAAAATATTTAGGGTTACTTTTATGGCCGGCTCATTTTGTGTCCTGGGGTCTAACCCTTTTTTGCAATCGAATCACGAATTTGATGGTAATTCACCCGTGTTTGGTGATAAATAAAGAATTAATTAGTAATGAAATGACCCTAAATTAAATAAACCTTAATAATGATTTTTTGCAGGATAAAAGCAACATCCAACAGCATTTCTGTCTACTGTCTACAATAACGTGTTTCCTTAATCCCAACAAAAACATAAATGTAACGAGAACCAAGTTCAATACAATAGCTATGTTTGGGTGTGCTTCGCCGCAAAAATAATGGAAATCTAAATTAATTATGGAGGAATAACAATACACGCGAGTTTAATCCGTAAAATTAGTTTTATTTCAAATGTGTAGTGCTCGCGCAAACAATAGACAATACTATTTATGGAGGAGTCAAAAATAGTACCAAGTGGTTCGTGTTACGTATACACTTGGCTAGCCAATTCCTTTGCTTGAACCTGGTTTGACACGCTGCCGCGTGTCTAGAAAATTGTAGGTAAATGTTGATTTGTTAAATGTGATTTATTGTGTGTGTAACTGATAATAAAACAAAAGAATTCGTCCATTACCATAAATACTCATCGTTTTATCTAAATATGACATTCTTTTACGTGCCCCATTAAGCTTTCACTTCAAACTGTAACGTCACTCGAACTTGAATGTTACACTCACCAAGATTACGAATTATTATTCTAAATAAAAACATAGTCGTTTTTATTAAACTTTAGAACACAATTTTCTACAGTGTTTTTGCTTTTCAGTTTTCTGTTATACCTAAATGTAGTTTTGGTTCGCTTTTTAATCGAAAACTCTTGGGTATTTTTTTATTTAAATATTTTTTGTGTGCCACGATGGGCCGTTTTTCACGTTTAATAAACGGAGTAATATTTTCGCAATAAACGTTTCCACGCGGTCGGTGCCCTGGACCAAAAGCTAGTGATAAATAAAACTATATAGACAGGCCCCGCGGACAAATTGTGCTGAAAACTTTTGAGATGTTCCATTTAGCCCGCTGACGGATTCCGAGCAATTAATTGCTTGAAAGATGCTTGAAATAAGAACTTAAGTTATTAATCAACTGAAAAAAGTATTCAAAGTAATGGGTAATTTATTCTCTGTCATGAAGCGTACTTTTAAAGGGGTATAAATTATAAGAGATACGAATAGATCACACCTATGTCAAGCTAAAATACGACGGAGTGCTAACTTATTCGGGCAGCACATTTAATAGTCCGCCCACGACATACCGCGAAGCACTTTCAGTAATTACGTGTTCTAAAGCAACATAAATTTTGTGAAAAATAATAAAAAAACACAGGGCCGCATCCGGGTCGCGCGTGACTGACGCGTATTGCGACGGACCAGTTACAGCGCTCGGTCTCTCCCTGAGTTATGACGAATTAAATGGCAGACTATGAATATTGAATTTACATGTGAATGCACGTTTCACTTTTTTGCGATCGTCCAAATTACATGTGTGGAATGAAAAAGGAATACAAAATTTTCATTTTCCCTAGTTATTTTGTTCTGGGGTCGAGCAAATTTAGATAACTCTATATTTATGTGTTGGTTTGAGGGTGGATTTAGATATTCAAACCCGCCACGGCATGCAAAAAAAGACGGGCGGCGTGAAACCATGGCATGCATTAGTCTGCAACCATGATTGGTGTAAATCAGTAGTAGTAAGTCGCTACATTATTTTCTACTGTGTTTATTGTGTTTGGATTCATAATTGTATTCTATATAATGTAATGGAATAATGTCTTGAAAATGTCTGTCTTGAAAAAAAATTGTGCTTTAAATCTTGTATTGTGTTAATTTTGTTAGCAGTGCCACTGAAAATCAGCGTTATGGATATTGATGTCTTTTATCTTGTGATGTACTAGTTGTTGAAAAATTTTGTTTTCTTAATTTCAAAAATCATTAAGTCCTCTATTTAACCAAAAAATTTGGTTAGTCTTTGGCCCAATCCATCCCTGGCGTCAGTCATGCCCGAAGGCCTTAAGGCAATGTCGTGTGAACCGGCAGTAACGTCGGAAAGAACTATTCGCGGCCGGTGAATGGGCGCCGGTATTCAGGACAATGTCATACGCCTTAGCTTTTGTAAGCTAAGCCAGGCTACACTGGTAATGAAGCGAAATAGAACTTAGCTCGTTTGAGAGGCCTTATTGAGTTTGCTTCCATATTATTTTTTTGAATTCCTGACTGGCGACAAATTTCTGCATACAGTACAATTGGAATCAATAAACATAAAATATTTATTAAGGTATACATCAAGAAGATAGAACACCGATACAATAGGTAATATTATTCCTGAAAAGGTGCCATAAAAAAATAAATATAATGCACTTAAATTGTCTACTCTTTTCACGACAAAGTATTAAAAAGAGCAGTTTATATTAAGCCCAGGTGTACACTTACGTAACGGTGGTTAAAAGTTTATTACAAGTTTTAAACTTGTATACTAATGGCATAAATATAGCTACTTTAGTCTTAATAAAATGCCATCTTTTATTTAGCTTTTGAATACGCAACGATTGACGACCAGCTACATACTAAACGACATACTAAATTAAACATCGATCATTGATTACCATCAGTGAAATGATACATTTTTGTTGTTGTTTTTGTCCAAAAACTGGTTTCTCATAACAGACGTGCACACGTAAATATTTTTAAACACTTTCACAAACCCACGTTAGTATGAAAGCATTTCAACTAGAATTGATGACCATGCCTTATACTGCGAGGTCCACAGTTTGAGTACTGGGTCGGGCAGAGGTGTAAGTTTTTCTATTAAGAAGTTACTCAACCCGAATTCAGGAAGTTGGCGGTTGTACACCCGTCCCATGGAAAGTACATTAAGCCGGTGGTCCTGTGCCCGATCTCTCATGGGTGATCATGACGGACTGCCGTCTTACCAAACTATAAACAAGGGAACAGAGAGTGCACTACAATATTTCTTGCGTAGTTGGCTAATCTCTGTCTAGATCGGCCGCCATTGACGAAATCGGTCGAACTCCTTACTCGTACTATTTGATTGTAAAAACTATTTTCAAATTTATTGTCACTTTTATTGATCACAAAATTCTTTCAAAAATTCTTCGCCCTGAATGTTACTTCCGCCAGGCTCGTCTAGATATCATTCAATTATGGACCTTACTGTATCGAGTTAGCGCACAGATATGCAGTTCTTCCTGCGGGTGGCTGCGTCCCTAAACGCCTCCTAATCTCGGCCGCCGTTCGCGCTGATAGAAAACGTGCCCTGCGACTGATGGGTGCTCCTTAGGGATGCCAACTCTGTCACTATCTAATCTAGGGAATAAATAGGACCGTTTCATATTTGATATATTCATGTTAAATTGGTAGCCGCAGCCTCTTTCATAATTGATATTAGTTATCTATGTGGAAGATCAAAAATTATTCAGAACTATATAGAAGATAACGCGACATTTACATTTACTTTATTCCAAAGCTTTATTTAATACATGTTCGTTTTTTCAATAATTAAAACAAAAGCCAAGCATATTCATATGCATCAGACAAAAACTGTCACCTAAGACAAAGTAGTAACACTCATAGTAGACAAGAAAAAAAGATGTCATATACCTAAATCCATAAGTAGAGTTTGTAGACTATGTCATGTATTGTCAACCCTATCAACTCGTAGCAAGGCAAACAGCGCCATAACCGATAGACCGATCATCGATAGAGAAAATTGTACGTGCCTAATGCAGGCCGCGCTGTAGATAAGCCTCCGAGGTTTATTGCTCGCAGACGGATGAAGGCTAGGAAATATGGGGCTGGCCGGAAAAAGGGTCAAATTGATGTTTTTTCCAAAATTTCGTTTACTGAAAATAACCCTATAGGCCATACTACTTACTCTCCCTCCTTTGCTAGCTTCAGAAAGGTGGAAAGGTTTTATAAATCAATAAGACTTTGGAATTGCTGCTTGCCACGGTTTGCATTACTAGTAACTATGGTAAAAAATTAATAGATTAAGACTCCTTTATTAACCCATCAATTACAATTATTAAAATTTTTTTCAAACTTATATAATTCGTACCTACTATTACGTATTATGTTACGTATATATTTGACTCCACGACAGTACGCAAACTAAAGCAAAAAATATATTCAGCTAAAAGTAGTGGAGTGTATCAAGAGGAGCCGATGAGTCCGTCCGCAAGGCTATTTGGGAAATTGAATCTGTTTCCGTGCTGATGTGAATGTGTGAATGATTAGTTTTTGGCAATCCTGGCAGGCAGGAAAAAATAACACTGAATTGTGTAGTTCCTTAAAACGATATGTAAGTTGTAACGTAGTACGTTATTTTGCTAAAATTTTTACTTAATTAATTTCAATATATAAATTCAATAATAAATCATCAATAAATATATTGCAATGGATACCAAATATCCTAAGGCTGTCCATAGCTTTATTCTTTTGCCTGCGTGCAATTAGTGCACGTAAAAGAAATGTCAGTTCAATCTGACATACGTCAAACCGACCGTATAAATTCCGGCGCAGACGCCGCGGGCTTCCTCTTTTGCTCCTGATCATCCTTTTGTAATTTAACGCGAAATTGCGGCTCCCATTGCCACATTAGCTTTCTACGTTCACGTCTAATTAAATTCAGTGATACCCCAGATCGGGGTTCCTAGAAGACCGATTCAAAGACTGGACTTCTAAGTGCGGGGCACACTTCAAGCGGAACACGGGTTAGTGCAAGCGGGACCACCTACCTTCGCTGCTACCAGCAATCCCTTGTGCTTGCCTACACAACGTGCTTGGCCGCCTACCACGTGCCTACGCCTTTACTGCGTGTCCTGACCGCGCCGCCTACAACCTCGTGCAGAAGCTGCCTGCACGACCTACCCTCAACGGCTGCGGACTACCCTACCAGGACAGTAGCTTTCCTAAGCGGTTTGATAATCACAGCTCAATCTCGACCCTCGTCCCTCGCTCTCCGAACTAATTTACCGAGAAGGTCATTTCTAAAATAAATTTGTACTGTTAATTAATCTTTTTTTATTTCCTCCCCTACCTACATACATTGTTTCATTGGCGCCCAGCTAAGTAGGTGAGATTTTGAGCAGTGATTATCTTACATGCAGTGAACTTTTTAATTGTGTGGTGTTGGGAATTACAGTTTTAGTTTTAAGTGTGTGTGACTAAAGTGATTAGTGCTATTCGCGAATATTTGCAGTGGTAGAGCCTTACTGTCTACGCAGTACGAGGGCAGGCTCAAACCGGGGAAGTACCACCCTCTCACATAATATACCGGCGTGAAATAGCGGTAGATTCTACAATCTACTGCTGTGTTTCGTCTGGTTTGTGAAAGCGCAGGAGGAACAAATTTGGGGGATATTTATTGGTGATTTTTTTATTTTTTTTAAATTTAATTTTTTGCCACCTACCTACATTTTTTTTTCAAATCATTTTCAACCGATTATTTTAAATTTTTTTTACACTAATCACTTTAGGCAGGCACTGCGCCTATCTTAGTGTAAAGTCTGTGCAACACATCAACCGGTTAGGGAGGACTAAAACATAAGGATGATCTCGGATTAGGAAAAATAATTATTTTTCTTAAATGTCTTTTTAATAATATTTTTTTAAATGCATTGTGTCCACTATGAACTCTAATCTAGTAAATTTATATGAATGGAAACTTTAGTTTACCATTTTAATTTAAACTTAACCTATTTACAAGGAATAATTATTATTGTTTTATAAAACCTACCTAGCGATAGATAATTATCATGAACTATTTACAAAAATTATTTTTTAATATCAACTACCTATCTTTAAATTTTATACATATTATGTACTACTTATTAATTCAATAATTTTGCTAATTTTTTTTAAAAAAAGCACCTACCTACACATTAAATTTAGTTAATACTACCTAAACCCAACCACTATTTGCCTATAGATTTTACATTTTGGTTTTAATTCTACTATTAGGACAACAGTCTATGTGTTCTGTCTGTAGTAGTCTGTATGTTCCTACTTAATACTATGGTCTACCCCATTAGTATACTAAGAGCGGTTGCAACTCTATAAATAAGCCATTGCAGGAGCGGGTTGTTACTCCTTAAATAAGCCTTAATACATCTACTATTCGTTTCTACTACACTAATGGTCTACCCCATTAAGTGTTATAAGCTGTATCAGATCGTCAATACTATGTCGTATCTCTTGATTAGCTATCTATTAGAGCGAAATACTGTTGGTCTACCCCTTCAGTAACTATTAATGAGCGGTTTGCAACTCATAAAATAAGCCCTTGCAGGAGCGGTTAATTACTCCTTAAATAAGCCTACAATTATTTTTTTTTTCTAAATTTTAACTTTAAATCTATAGCATTAGTGGTAATTACTGTCTTGAATCTTGTAATTTTATCAACACCTACATGATATTAGCGTCGAGTTTTTGTTAATATGGAAAGCAAATTACTCTTTCGGAAGGACGCATAGTACAACTCTAAAGTGTACTCTGCTATGTGAAGTGACGATGTATGTTAGGGAAGTATGTTCTATGATGGATGAATGCGTAAGCGCAATTGTTTGTAACTACAGCAGTTTAGTCAGCGGATTTTACTTAGGAAAAATCCTACACTAAAAAGGGGGGTATGTAACGTAGTACGTTATTTTTCTAATATTTTTACTTATTTAATTTCAATATATAAATTAAATAATAAATCATCAATAAATATATTGCAATGGATACCAAATATCCTAAGGCTGTCCATAGCTTTATTCTTTTGCCTGCGTGCAATTAGTGCACGTAAAAGAAATGTCAGTTCAATCTGACATACGTCAAACCGACCGTATAAATTCCGGCGCAGACGCCGCGGGCTTCCTCTTTTGCTCCTGATCATCCTTTTGTAATTCTATTTCAAATTATCTTCCTATTGCCAAATTAGCTTTCTACGTTCACATCTTATTAAATTCTGTGATACCCCAGATCGGGGTTCCTAGAAGACCGTTCTAAGTCTAGACTTCAAAGTGCGGGGCACACATACAGCGGACACGAGTTAGTGCAAGCGGGATCTCCTACCTACGCTTCTACCAGCAATCCCTTGTGCTTGCCTACACAACGTGCTTGGCCGCCTACCACGTGCCTACGCCTTTACTGCGTGTCCTGACCGCGCCGCCTACAACCTCGTGCAGAAGCTGCCTGCACGACCTACCCTCAACGGCTGCGGACTACCCTACCAGGACAGTAGCTTTCCTAAGCGGTTTGATAATCACAGCTCAATCTCGACCCTCGTCCCTCGCTCTCCGAACTAATTTACCGAGAAGGTCCTTTCTAAAATAAATTTGTACTGTTAATTAATCTTTTTTATTTCCTCCCCTACCTACATACATTGTTTCAAAGTTGTGACATAGTTTTACGAACAATTTTAATAAATGTTTCAACTTATAAAAGAACTCCCAGAAAACCAAAGAGTAAGTATATAGATAGGAATATAATAGCAAAAAAATGCTTTTAATTTTCTTTATGAATCACATAACACTTATGCTGGTGTACAGTCACATCATCATTATCATCATCAGCCCATATACGTCCCCACTGCTGGGGCACGGGCCTACCCTAGACTAGGGCGATAAGGCCTTAGTCGACCACGCTACTTAGTCGTACAGTCACATGTTAATCACAAACCCTATATTCACGCTAACATAACATTCCTGGAGAGATGACAGCAACTTTTGCACAGCGATACAAACTGCAAGGCCATATTTCATATTGCCACGTTGGTAACGCGGACCTAATTAGTAGTCTCTTTAACTACTTCCGGGCAGAACTGGGTTGCAAGTTCCTTACATTCCCCAGTTCCTTAAAGTTAACAATCAACTTCGCTCGAATAACGTTAGTGTGCCAGCTCTGTTTCATAATTGTGTGAATATTTCACGGTTTGCGACGACAATGGACTGTATTTCTTTACTTTGGAACCGATGGATTACTTTATCAGATTTAATATGAATTTTGAGGGCAGAACTTGTCACCGAATGGCAACCTAACTGTCGTCGGCCAAGGGGAAGACCTAAAAAGAGATGGCGGTATGATCTCACGCTCACGACTCCAAACTGGCCATCTCTAACCAAAGATCGGCAGAAATGGAGAGAGTTGGGGAGGCCTTTGCCCAGCTATAGGCTCGATAAAAAAAATATGAATTTTGTTAATTTTAGCAAAATGTATGGATTTGAGATCGATTCCAATGATCAATTTAGTACTGCTTTATTCTGTAGTGTTTTGTTATGAAAGGTTTTGTTAAATTTTCATTTTTCAATCAACGGTCATTTGTTCAAATTACCTTACGACACGTATTTCTATGATGCTTTTCTTGAAAATAAGTGAGAACGTTCACAATCACCTGCTTTTTTTCCAAAAAAAAAAAAAACAAAATGACGTGCCAAACACAAATTAATTAACCCCCAGACACCACGACGTTTATTCCCGGCAGACAGCGTCACAACCGTCGCTATTGGGCGCGGGCACGCGAGCTACATAAATCGCTACAATATCACCCTTTGGATCTGTATTTATTGTTGTTTGTTCAAAATCCTATAAGGTTACCCTGTTCCTAACGAGAAGATAAGAGATGAGGCGATAAAGGTACATGTGGGCTTGCGTCTAGGAACGGTGTTGCAAGGATTATTTTAATTGGAAGTAACAGTACGCCTTGTCTTCTGCTTTGTTAGCTGCGATCTTACAGTGTACAGATAAGGAATGTTCTTTAAAAATTTAATTCAATACTGGTGGAAATTCTAGTAATGACTGTTAGTTTTCAATTTGTTGCTAAAGAAAATATAGTGCACTAGCTGTGTCCACGACTTCGATCGCGTGGATGATACAAATAAAAATGTTCCCAATAGCCAAATTTCAATCATCTATCTTCCGCGGTATAGATAATATTTCGTCGTGGCTAAAATAATGTTGAAACGTGTCTTCTGTGCCCCGTTGACCATTGATAAGTTTGACATCTAGAAATCCCGCTTTACCTGCTTAAATATGAATCGAAATAATGTGCCAAGTACATAGTGTAACAATAACTAGTCTGAGAACCTAGACCACCAACGTTGCTAAGAGTTCAGTCATGCACAAAGCTGTCACAGAAGAAGTAGATTTACCTAATGACACGGTCGGCTCGTGTATTTACGCTAATTCGCGTCCCGCTGCCGCCAATCAGCGGTCGACGGAACATCGATCAGTTAGCTTGGATTTACACGACTCGATCGATGTATATTGTGACATGGGGGGAAGGTGATCTGATGCAAAGACATTCTAAGGTTTTTACAGAAGAAATCTAACCACGAAATGAGGAAATTGAAATATTGAATCCTAAAGATATTATTACCTGTTACTATAATTTGTATCAAAAGACTTATTTTCTCAATATAGTTATAGAAATAACATATTATAGAAAAGTTTTTTTTACAATCTATGTGAATTGCATCACGATAATAAGTAAAAGACTAAATATTAGTCTTTATAGGTCTACACGCGATATTAGAAGTAGCAAATACATAGCTACTTACTAATATTAAGTGTAATGGTACGCGAAATTCTATAATCTTACTTAAATATGTAAAAGAGCCGAGTAACATCACCTCATAAAAATGTTACTCAATTTTACACAATATTCATGTAAAATGTTTCAATAACACTCAATTATCGTACGAGACATTGCCTTAAAATCGCTCCATGTAAATCCGTCTTTATTGCCAGTAGTTTATACCTTTGAGATGTTTATAACTACGGGGCAATAATGATACGGCGGGCTTCCGTTCACACGGCAGGATTGTCGTTTAGCAAGGATCGGTTCTCACTAATCTCTTTTAAATCCGCGGAAATCTCGCATACTTTTAGTAATGTCTTACTTAACGAACGCATGGATAAGATGCATTTAATTGATTCATTAAACGATGTTCGCTAAGGTTTAGTTGAGTTTAATTACAGAAAATTGCTGTTTACTGCCAATGGTTATAATAGTGTTTACATTATCAACATGGTACTTTTGAACTTTAAAATAAACAACAATGTTCCAAACAGCGGCAAATCCAAGTCAAATTATAACGCAACCAAATAACACCGTAATTTTTTATCCACGTCTGCACTATAATGATATAATAACTTGAGTTTTGGTAGCAATTTATTACCACCACATGATTACCCCATTAACAACAATTTAAGGCCACTATTCATAGCACACCTCCTCAAAATGCTAATAAGGCAGTGTTTCTACAATCAGTCTCGCAGACGGCTTAACCGCGCTCTTCCGGTAGAGCCTTCCGGAGGCTCCGTAATTTGAACCACTTACGGCTGCTGTTGTTTATCGTTAAACTAGATATTATAAGGTGATTTAAACCCGTTGCATGATAACGGCAGGAAGTAAATTCAACCAAATATTTTATACTTTTTCTGAGTATCATTTTGGGTTATGCAAGCAAAATGTTTCCGTACAAGAAAATGGAACATAATTTTATTATTACACCTAAACTACTTTTGTGCTGGTAACTTATAGGTTAGATTTTTCAGGGTAATCCGCTCCCTCGCAAATCCGTTGATGATGATGAGGCTACTCCAAGCTATCATCGTATGTGAGTAAGAAAAAAAAAGTTAGTATAAATTCACATTTTGATAACACGTTAAAGAAAAAAAAACTCTGTGTTGTATATTTGGCAAATAAGTCCCGAACTAATATCAAATGTCCAAGTAAATTATTCGTAAGCTACTTCACAATGGGGCTCGGAGACATACGACCTCTGGACCACACGAGGCATGATTTAGTGCGGCAATATCGTGGGGTAACGCCGGCGCCTAACGAGCTAACAAGTGCGTGGTTCACTATGCTTCCCTCACTATAAAGGTACCTAACAGTGTACACAACACCTTATGCTCATTGTTAATTTGATTCAGTAGACATACATATATTTGTACAAAGCTCACTCATAGCTGTCTACTATGTAGATTTTTAACATTATATTAGTTGGGTTGTAATGACGTTGATAAATATTATATTTATTGAAGACAGTTCAAATAGGAGAAAAATATTATCGAAAGCAAATGGTTGGCGGGCATTGAATCACTCGGGCATCGTATCGCATAAAAAAATAACGCGGATTTTTCTGGTGAGTAAATTTGTTGCAAAACGATACCTAAACATTATGTAAACCAAAGTTGTCAGGGGCGGGAACCATCCGCTCCCCCGCAAGTCCGGTGATGATGACGAAGCTACTCCAAGCCATCACCGTATGTCAATTTGTTGCCAAAGTTGCGATCAGGAACTAGTAAGCAATTCCACCGCACAGTTTTATCACGTAGATGTGTAATAGAATAGAATAGAATAGAATATAATTTATTGGTCACATATTACAAGAAAAAATATTTTTAACATAAAATAATACAAATTAACAGTACATAATATATAAAACGAATATTTAGCATCAGTGACCAACAAGGTACGTGCCTCAGCATAGACTGCAGAAGCTCAACAAGAGCTCCTGCGGCACTGGTATTCTGGCCGTCCCTTTTTGGTTGAGTGACGACAGATATAATAGAACAAACCGAAAAAGAAAAAACAAAAACAAAGATAAAAATATGGAAACAAGAACATTAAACTAAATGTTGTAATGCGTTTCGTCCATCCATTTAATCCATTAATCATCCATCTATCCTTTCTGTCAGTCTATCTATGTACTCACCCAGAGTGGCGCAGAGGGCTGCAGCTGCGAGGCGAACGCCATTCGGAACGCATCTCCCACCAGCGAATTCAGTTCCTCCGCCTGTTGACAGAAATAAAAAATAATATTTAATATATTAAGCTTCCTAAGCCCTAAGTAAGATATACAAAAACTTAAACAGACAAAATCTAAAACGTTTAAGATATTTTTTTTCACGTGTAGAAATAACCAAAAAAATATGTAAAATCCACGTTCAAATCAGCAATCACGCTTAGTTTAGGAATGCAATGGTGGTCTAGTTAAACATACAATAAATATCTTTTCCATCTGCTTCATGGTGTATCTTTCTTAGAAAACAGTTTATACAGTCCTAAATATGTAAATAATGACGGTGATGATATATTACACGAGATTCCCATCTGAATAGAAAGCTCACAACACACAAATGTCAATCAAATCGTCGTACAATCTCGCTCTGCATACATAAACTGGTTATTATTGTAAGTATGCTCGCAGTATAAAAAGTTAAGGATGTATTGATATTAAAAGCTGAGTACATAATTATATGCACATTATAATATGTCATTAGTACATAATATAAGTGTGTCATTAAATTATAAACTATAATTTATAGACACAAGCGCTATTTTTTTTTTTATTTAAAACCCCATGGGGGGGGGGGTGAAAATTAGTATGGGAGAATTTTTACGTGTTTGATGGAGGTAGCTGGCACTCTGGAGAGACACCAGCGCATTTTTTTTTAAATTCAACCCCTATGTGGTTCATTAGGGGGGGGGGGGGAGTACTATAGGAGAAGGTTGACGGAACTTTCACTAATAATTAACAAATTTTACAAGGCATGTAGGCTATTTTAATACAACATTGCTACTAAAACCCATTAATACGCGGACAAAGTCGCGGGTGGCCGCTAGTCCTTACTAATATTATAAAGGTGAAAGTTTGTATTTATGGATGTATGTATGTTTGTTACTCTTTCACGCTCAAACGACTGAACCGATTTTCATGAAATTTGGTATGATGATAGCTTGCACTCTGGAATAACATATAGGCTACTTTTTTTTTTAAATTAGTATAGGAGAACTTTTACGTGGTTATAGATTTTCATAAAACTTGTTACGGAGGTAGCTGGCACACTGAAAAAGACACCAGCGCTATTTTTTTTTCAAAATTTGACCGGGAAGGGGAGGGTGTACTATGGGAGAACGTTGACGGAAGTTTCACTCATAAATACCTACTAAATTTTTATCTGTGAGGATCTATAAGTGATTTCTTAATTGTTATTATTATTATCCTATGTTAATAATGTAAATCCTGATCTTCCTAAAATAAATAAATAAGTAAATAAATAAAAATAAATAACAAAATTTACAGGGCATGTAGGCTATTTTATTACATCATTGCTACTATAACCCATTAATACGCGGACAAAGTCGCGGGCGGCCGCAAGTAAGTAATATATTTTGCTGGACACCTTTTGGAGCATGTTAAGCGAAAGTTATGCGGTTTAACTTCGAAATTCCAAAAAGCTAATGTAAGAGTACCGTAAAACGTTTCAATCATTCCAACAAGGACGGACACGAGCCCAAACTGAACGATCACTTAAACCCGAATATAAACAGAACAATCGGATTGCGCCAATAAAAATAACAGCGCCGTAAATGTTTACACGCGGTGGGAGTGACGGAGTGCCGGCGGTTGCCTCCCACGGCACCGCCGACAGTGACAACCGATAACGGGGTCTGTGTAAAAACTCTTTGTTTTCTTAAGACGTTGTCATGTCTGGTTTTAAAAACAAAAGTGTGTTGCAATGCTGGCTATTTGGTTTGTTGTTTTAAATCTATATATAAAATGAGTAACTGACTGACTGACATATCTACGCACAGCCAAACGGCTAAATGTAGGGACTTGAAGTTTGAAAGAGACGTATCTTAGGCACCTACCAAAGAGTTGCGTTAAGAAAATAAATTCCTGAAATTCCTACGGGAACGAGAATTGGAGGAAAATCCTTTTTATGAAAAATCTAAAGTGCTTTAGTTAGACGCTTGAAACTGGGCATGCAGGTACTTTAGTAAGGTTAAAGTTTAGTTGCAACAGGATTTTACAAATTCCCACGGGAACGGTTAGCAGGATACTTTTGTATGAAAAAATCTAAACAGCGTAAGATACATACATACTTACATAAAATCACGCCTTTTTCCAGTGGGGTAGGCAGAGATCACTTCCAGCGATCCACTTTTCACCTCTGTGGGAAACGTGACGTGACGGGTTGTGGACCACGTCGCCGCCATTCTGCCTTGTGCATTGTTTTAACAAGGTCATTGCGTTCCCACGAGTAGCAAGGATATTGACGGGGGAAGGAAAAGGGGAGGAAGGATACTATCGCCTCGGATGATTTGGACTGAGTCGATAGTAGCTCGAGGAGCCGGGGTCGCTTACCCGTATACCGTTCACCAACCACCGGACAGATAGTTGTGACTGGTATCCCCTGAGCGTAAGATAGATGAATGAAATTTGGCATACAGGTACCCTAATAATCTTAAAACTTACTGGCAACGCGATGTTGAAAAATTCCCACGGGAACGGGAGCTATGGGGAAAAACTTTTTGTTTGTAAAATTCTGTAGTCCACGCGAACGCAGTTGCGGGCACAGATAGTGCTATTATATTTTGGGCTCTAATGTAACGATCCTATATCCTACGTGTGGCTAGTGTAACAGGTAAGTACGCAGTTTCACGATTTTCTTGAAGTCGTGGGGTCGATCTCAAAGATTTTTCAATACTAATAAGCTGGTAATTTTGACATTGAAGCGAATCGATTCGACCATTTTTTACTTTTACTTAAATAATTCACAAATCAGTGTGTATTATTACAATGTAAGGAAGGCTACATTGATCTAAATCTGTGAAATGTGTCTATGTCTGTGTTATATGGTTTAAATTATGAATTGGTCTCGATAGCCATCTCTATGCGAGCTGTTATGGTAAACGCCCCATACAACCGCCATGGCTAGCCTTTATTGCAAATGAGGCTAGTGATGCTCAGTATCTTCAACTTTTATAGTACATCGGTTGGTTTATTCCTTTCTTATTTTTAGGCCTTTAGAAAGCCTAAAAAATGTGCTGGTTCTATGTTACGTACGTTTTTAATTTAGTAAACTTTACTATCTTAGAGAAATACCAAATTATTTCATTTTTATCTTAGTATCTGTCTTATTGCTATCATATTTTATATAAATACAAAAAAAATATGTTTATTTATGATTTGAATAAGAGAATTGCCCATTCACCCTCGCATTAGCAACCGTAGCTATTGATAGACGACTAAATAAGCTCTTATAAATACATAGTTAATTCCTTACGAGTCTCCAGTTTTTTCCGGCTAAGCTCGTCCGAGCCGATGTCCCGGCACTAATCCTCTCTAAATATGTATCAGTCCCGGACACAACGAGAACAATTGACGGTAAATCTCCGGCGGACGGTGATGTAACGGGACTCGCTCGTATTGAAATGAGACCTCTGCATATTTGATATAGTGGGCCCATAAATGTCCATGCAGTTAGGAAATGCAGTATCGCAAATATACTAATGTGTTTTAAGATGGCCGCGTATGTTCCTTCAACAGGGTTAACTTGAAACTATCCGTTGTAACAAAATACGATTTAAAAAAATCGTTTATTTTCTCATTACAATGTTATCTTACTTAGGTAGGTATGTTACTAAAATGCTAAATTACAGTTACGGTTATGACCTCCGCCAGTAACATTGTGAGAGACTGGTGCCTGATGTAGGTTTAGTAAAACGATTGTTCATGAATATGTGTTTTCACTCTATTACTTATTCAAGATCGGCGAGGTTGGTCAATCAAAGTGGATCCTCCAGAATGATATAAATCAGTACCCGTCCTCTCTCCCGGTAGCACCCAGTCTTAGACGACGTCGTAATTACACACTTTCAACACGGAGCCCGCAGCGCTACGGATTTATTACTTAATAATAACCTTTACATGCAAATAATAGAGTCGATCTTGTCTTGTCCCGAATCGATTTCACTAGTAATAACTATTTTCTGAAACTAAGCCTAGAAATGGTTGACGCTCTTTTACGTTTTAAATACAGTCGCTTTAAAAAATAAGCTTGCGCCTTGCAATATTCAGTATTATGTCTAGCAAAAATGATATCATAGAATTTGTCTCATAATGAGTTAGTGTAATATAAAAAAAGTAAATAAATATTAAGTAAAGAGGGCTGAAGATGCTAAGTATGTATTTATTTTGTGTCTAAATCGCCAATATAGTTTTGTATAGATGTTTTATGTTCGTAATGGGTCTTTTTTTTCCTAACTGACTTACGTTGATAGCTTGGAGTAGCCTTGTCATCATCACCTGACTTGCGGGGGAGCGGATGGCTCTCACTCCTAAGATATCAATGTGTGTGTAACGGTGTTAACTGTACGTTTGTACATCTTCATGCTGTGGCTGCATACATTTCCTCAATGTTTGTGTCCACAACTGTACATCGACGAGCCGTAGGAGAGTTCCCAGGGTATAATTAGATAAATAAACAGCTCGGAGGAAGCCGCGGCAAGGCGAGGACAGGATAATTCCTGGCTGCGGCGCTTGAGGCCGGTAACGGAGAGCAAATTGTTTGCGCTCACCCGCCATTTGAATAGGGCGGTGATTAGTTTTGACAGCCGACGTTGATGTAGACGTTATGAAATTTGTTGTTTTCTAAGTGATTTATGAAAAGCTTAGTAGTAAGACTTTACTAGTAATATAACTGTTTATTTCAAAGTCATACGACCAGTAGGTTAGGTGTACAAAAAAAATATAACCGCACATATTGGCCACCGAGTGGTTAAGGTCGCTGCTTGCAATGCGAGAGGTCGCTCAAACCTCGCCACGTACCACTGTGTTTTTTAATTCGAAATTCAAATTTATGATTATTCGAAGTTTTAACGGTGAATTGAAACATCATAAGGAAACCTGCACACCTATGAAGAAATTCTAAGGTTGTGCACTTTGTGCAGTCAATCAACCCGCACTTGACCGACCGTGCAGTGGGGACGTAAAAGGGCTGATGATGGTTCCTTATTTATTACTGCTTACAGTAGCAGTACTACTTATTTAACTGCGTAGTATTTCTACTCTAAGTTGTAGGAAGAGAGAAAATATTTAGCGCAATCGTTAATTCACCGTCAGAGCTTACTCGCGAGCCAGCCAAACTTACGTAAATCCAACAAAAACAGGGATGTCTAAGCGAAAACTCATTACCCCTCATTAAACGTTCGCCCTTTATATCACTGGAGGATTAATCGCGATCCCGTCACGTGCCGAGATAACGTCGCACCTCGAATTAACCCAAACTAGCAGTCGTTGAGCTTGTCAGAGATGACTGTGGCATTAGCGTAGAGTTCAATTTGGTGGAGGTAACTTTTGCATTTGTTCAAGCATGGGGCTCTACACTGCGGTGTATATAAATATTACACAACATCACATACATTGATCTGATGTAAGTAACTAGCTAGTAGTAGTTAAGCACTTATGTTACGGAAATCAGAATCAACAGTGGATACACAAATAATAATACACACAGACACGGAACAATCACCGATGATTGTCACACAAATATTTGTCCCGAGTGGGAATCGAACCCACGACTCTTGGAACCGTAGGTTATGAACCTGAGTCACTAACCACTGATCCACCGAGCCAGTCGTAAGTATATGGCCTCTGCCTGACTTGAAGTATGTTCAAAGTCTTGAATTATTGTATTTCAATTGGTTAGTCTTTTGTCGCATTATAAAAAGCTAAAATTAAATTAACTTAGTGACATTAGCGAATGGTTATTATGTAATTTAATTATGACATTCCTACTATCTAAAATAACAACGCGTGTACGATTTTACACACATTATTTAATGGTCACGGCAAGATAAAAAATTATTAAAATATACGAAGCATTACTAGTACGCTTACCGAACCTATGATGAATTCGTTTAAAGTAGTTACCCATAGAATAAAACTTTGAATCTTAGAAAAAAATCCGTACAGAAGACACCCTCTCTCTCTAGCTATATTATTTTTGATGAAGTCGATATTCAATTTCAATCCTTATTTAAGATCTCATATCGCAACATGTTGCTATAACTTTGCACGAATATATTGTGAGGTCATTTTATTTGGCAAATTTATAGCTCAGTAGTGAATATGAACAGTCATTTACGCGATGAGATATATCCACGAGACAGTCAGCGAACTCATTCGCATTCATAATTGGCTTTTAATTTATTAACATAAAGTGGTAATGGCGGCTCTCCAGCCCTTTCATTTGTTTAATATCCCGCATGTGGCGGCAAGATAGTAAATGTGCTTTGATTACTATTTGAAATATGCAAATCACTGGACTTAATATTCTTATTCTGTACGGATCTTGTCAAGTTCTGGGGAGCAGGTCATAATTTAGATCGAGAGCATTTAATCTCCCTTATTTTGTCATGGAGCATTAAAGTACAGTAATACCCCGCTTTACGCGACCCCGTTATGCGCGGTTTCACTATAACGCGAATTTCAAATTTCTCACACAAATGCCTCGCATCACGCGAAAAAGTGCGTATAAACATAATGTAGTCACAATGCCTCTATGGCCGCGGAATTCCCGCTTCCTCTGAGCATTCTGTTTGAAGAATAGGGAATTCCCGTCCTTCGACTTTGTTCAATGGGGATTCCTCGTTCGTTTCGTTTGTTCCGTCATGTTTAGTTCGGCTGGCAGTCGTGTTTTAACATTTATTGAGATACATACATAGGTACATAATTTAAAGCTTCGTCAAAAATGTCGAATTAAATTTTGGCTATGTTTAATCATAAACCTCGATATACGCGAATTTCAGTTAACGCGATTTTTTCTGGAACGCATCTCTCGCGTAAAGCGGGGTATTACTGTATATTAAAAATCAAATAGAACTTTATAGACATTGTCAAAATTGATCACGAAAATACTCCATGATTATATTTTTTACATCAAAAATTACGTTCACACCATGTGTGGTAAAATCATAATTTAAAAATGAAATGAATCGGAGACATACATACTCGTACATCATATTAAATCACACACAAAATGAATGCAAGACGCGTCCATATTTCAACGAGGCCTGAACGAGTAAATCACCGCAAAATAAGCTGCTGACGATAACACAATTAAGGCCGCTTTCTCGAAACCGTTCGCAGTGAGTTGTTATTTATTACATTTTCTGTTTCAAAAAGTAACTGTGTTTTTAAAATTACATTATTTTCTAAATACTCATGAAGACGCTCTAGAACTAAACTGACCATCTCTTACCACAGATCGGCATAAGTGGGGGGAATTGAGGGAGGCCTCCACCCAGCAGTGGGACACTAACAGGCTCAATTGAAAACGTACTTATAAACACACTAATTTTACATATATTTATCTGGTTCGGCAATGAGGTTAAGTTATTTTTTTATCAAATAGGTAGACACGAGTATGATGCCCTTTAAATATTACAAAAAAATATAAATAATACATACGTATGTATGCGAAAATACATGTTTTTTAACCATCAATAAGTTTTTAACGTTAATTTATTTATTTATTTATTTGAGGACAGTTTACAAGTCACACACTAAAACACATTGATATTAAACATGGTTGGTACAGTTAAAAGTATGTAGTGTGGTCTTAGTTACAAACTGCCACGACAAGCCCTAAACGCTTGGAAGCATTGTTAAAAAAATATTAAACAATCAAATGAATAAATCAACCTACTTCAGCAATTACAAAAACTTTAAGGGCGAGTTTTCATCATTTGACAATAACCGGAATTTGCTTGTCAAGCTGAAAAATCTGTCAATTAATTAATATACACTCGTTCATAAAATACCTACGTCATAAAATAAAGGTAAGCAACAAATCAAAATATTCATCTAGACACATCAAGACAAATTGCAGTTGAAATGATAAATTTTAAATATAAAAACATGTTGGTAGCATACGACACGTTATCATTTATCTGTAGTTGCGTTAATATTTCATATAAAACTAAAGGCAGACGTTGAGATAAGCGGGACAGATGAAGGGACATTAGTCGCATGTCTAATTAAGTAATTAACTTAGATATGATCGGCGCCCACGCGGGCAGTGGCCCGTTTAGAAGTATAGTAAGTATGTAATTTACCTTCCGGATACATCCATAATACGTTATCAAAGTTTCATAATCAGCCCATAGCCTTCCCCAATGCTGGGGTACGGGCCTACCCTAAATTAGGATCATAAGGCCTTAGTAAACCACGCTGGCCAAGTGCGGGTTGGACGACTACACAATCTCAGAATTTCTTCGTAGGTGTGCAGGTTTCCTCATGAAATTTTCCTTCAGCGTTAAAACGTCAAATAATTATAATCGTTAATCATACATATGAATTTCAAATTTGAAAAACACAGAGGTACATGGCTTCGTTTGAACTGGCGACCTCTCGCATGGCAAGCAACGACCTTAACCACTCGACCATCGACGCCCTCAACGAACGCTGAATATCAAAGCTTAATAATCGAAAAATAGTAGGTACACTCTTATTAATAATGTAGTCTTAACGATTTTGGTAATGGCGGTCTAATCCTTAAGAGATCAGATCATAAATTTGCCACCAACAGAAAAATGAAACTTTGTTTTTGTGGAATAACCAAACGCATGTTGAAATAACAACTGGTGTTTCATTATAAAATATAAAAACTCAATTTCAATGTAACAGTATTTAAAAAAGGAAACTTGAAAGGGTAGTTACACATACACAAGTTTATTTGTTTGCATAGGAGTCGTACGTGTGGTCCGGTTGTTCGCCCAAATGCCTTACGTCTGTTTCCGTTGCTTCTTGTGCGAGTGTGTACATAACTTTATAATAACACAAGAGCTTAGTGAGGTAGCTGAGTAAGGCGTGGAAAAAAATATTACATTTATTTACCAAGACGTAGAAGCTATGTTTACTGTGGTAGAAGTTAGATGGACCTCAAAACTTTACAAAGTATGTGAGCAACATGAGTACATTCTGCCTTGTTATGTTGTGATATTAATTGCTCTTATGATAGTACACACATTGATATCATATAGCTTGTAAGGAATTTGGATGTATGTTAAATAAATAAATAAATAATATCAGTCATAGACATTGTCTGTCATATCCAGACAGTCATGAACGTGTGGTTAAAGCCTTTATAATTAGCCGTATATAGACCGTACATGTGCTAAATAAAATAAATGTGACTATCTAGTATAGGTTTGTCAATATATCACTTTTTATTCAAAAATCCATTAGTCCATATAGATGGATATAAAAAAAATAACTATAATAATTGCATACTTTTGACACCGCCATGTGAATGAACCATAAACTGTAATATACGACTCATTTATGTACTTAATCATCCATATATTATACCGTAAGCAATCAATAGCGTTTTATAATCGTAAACACGAGATACCAACAAAAGCTTTTCACTTTTTGTGACATTATTCCGAGTCGATGCCGCCGGAGAGCGAATAAACAACTTTAAAATATCGCTTTAATTCGAAGCTTGGCACGCGAACCCGTTCGGAGAAGCGAAATGCGATACGGACGGAGTCGGGGCCCGATCATATAGCGGGTTATTGAGCCTCGTGGCTAATGCTCAGTAGCGCTACCATGAGTTAGCTATCGAAAACTTACGTACGTTAAAAACCTATCGAATAGTTAATTCATACTACCGATTTTAGTTCTTAGCGTTGCTGCTAGGGGCGCTGTACATTTTTTCATAGGCATTTTTTAAATAGGCGATGTCGAGTCTGTCACTTTTAAACTCATAGTAGCGCTACTGTAGGCGTTTTCTAGGCCTGCATTAACGTTGTAAAATATCGTGCCGTATTGTGTTTAGTTTAACCCTACAAGGCTCAATTTTTTTTCGCGGCGAAAAAATATATATGATTTAGTTAGTGATTAGAAGTCAGGGAAAAATAATAATAAAAATAAAACAACAATAGTTTTCATATAAATCCAGTTTTTATTGCAGTTCCATATATGGTACACTGAGCCTTCACTGTACTTTTTGGTAATAAACTAGAACAATTAAATTGTTTTATAAACACTTTCCTGTTCGATTTTTTTAAAATAAGTGACTTATAGTGAGCAATTACATAACAAATAATATGTTTTCTATTAAAAATACCTATTGCTGAAATTTCCAAAAATAGTTTAGTCCTTTATTCAAGCAAAGTTCTAATCGAAATTTTCCACTAGATATGAAGGTTTTTCCTTTGCAACCAGGATATTTGTATCATTGTCTTTTTCATCCTAAATAGGAAAATGTTAAACTCCATCTTATCTGACATCACGAGGAGGCAGTTCTGCTGTATTAGGATTTTTCCTTCTTTTTAACCGACTTCAAAAAAGGAGGAGGTTCTCAATTCATCTGTATGTATATTTTTTTTTTTATGTTTGTTCTCCTATATTTTCGTCAATTATAGACGGATTTCAATTTTTTTTTTGGTTGGATGGAGTTCACTTCCGATGTGGTCCCATTTTATCCAGTCCCGGATCTGATGATGGGATCCAGAAGAAATCGAGGGCAACCCTCAAATTTTATAGGGGCATGTACCGCGTTTTGCATATTATCTGAAGTTATATTGACATTTGCTTCTGGCTATCATGATCTTATGATGCTGAGCTGATGATGGAAGGTCAAGTCCTTAATAGTTAGGAGTAAAAGTATAATTCTTTCAATACTGTATACACATTAAGACTACTAGTTATAATATCAGTAGCATTATAGGTGAGCTGAACTAATAGGGTGACCAGTCTAGGATCTGATGATGGGATCCAGGAGAAATCGAGGGCAACCCTCAAATTTTATAGGCACATGTACCGCGTTTAACATATTTTCTGAAGTTATATTGTTATTGCTTCTTGCAATCATAATGTTATGATGTTGAGCTGATGATGGAAGGTCAACTCCTTAATTGTTTGGAGTAAAGGGATAATTCTTTCAATACTGTATACATATTAAGACTACTAGTTATATTATCAGTAGTATTACAGGTGAGCTGCAGTTGAAATGTAACACTAAAAAGTATGAAAAAAAATTGTAAAAAAAAAACCGCCTTCAAAAACCCGACTCACTAAAAATTACAAAATATGTAATATAATATACGAACATTTATAATAATCATCTGGGTATGAATTTTATATGTTGTTGAAGGCGGTGCCGTTTATATTTCATACAGACAAGCACAGAGTGCTTCATTTTCCTCAAAATTTTGATTGGCACCGCCTTCAACAACATATAAAATTCATACCCAGATGATAACAAATATTCGTATTATATTATTTTGTAATTTTTAGTGAGTCGGGTTTTTGAAGGCGGTTTTTTTTTTGTTTACAATTTTTTCAATTTCATCAGATAAACATGGACTACCTCTCTTTTTGTAAATGGATGGCCCAGACATGCATAAACTTTTTACATATAAAATCACGCCTTTTTCCCAGAGAAAAAGGCAAAGATCATTTCCTGCCATGTGGTACGATCCTGGCACACCACTTTCGCTTCATCCATATCCATCAACCTCTTCATGAATGCTCGATTACGTGTACTTTTGATTATAATAATATATAGGTACTATATATTACAATCATTAACTTTTTCCTACTTCAAATTTGAAGTCTTTCAGTTGCAGTGGCGTTAGCGTATGCTTCTGCTCCCCAACTCTTCTATACAATAACCAGCTATTGATAAGAGTAACATCTAGAAGATGGTAAAATAAACTCAGAAACCATTTTCTGCTCAATGGAATTAGAATTTCTGGAAAATGAGGGGATTGAAACGTTGTTTTTTTTTTCATTTGGAGACAGTCACAGTGTCAGGGATTCTAGTTATACGAGAAAATAGCGTTACTCATAATAAATGACTGTCTACGTGCCCGAGATTGTCTTATAGTACCTGTTGTTGTCTCTAAACTCCCTCCTGATGTACTCGCCTGATAGGCTGAGGGTCTATTGCTTCTGGCTGACGATTGACAATATCCATGACAACCTCGTTGGCGGGAGATGAACACTGATGCCTCAGCGGCGATAATGAAGTTTTCAAGTCACTGAGTGATTCTGATAAAAAATGTTAGATAGACTGAATTTTCTCAATGTCTTCATCACACTCAGCATTAGAAAAATCCGATTTATCTTCACTCCAAGAAGAATTATTCAATAAATTTTCAATATCTTCATTACCCAATATTCTTTACGCCATAATCTGCAATAAAATCTAAGTATTCAGAAGACAAGTTTCCATAAGTATGTAGTTGTTAAACTAGCGTCAAAGCTCAATGTACCGCAAGTGGAACAAAGATAAAATTGTGATTTACTAATAGGTAAACTTCAGAATATAATAAAACAACTTACCTTTGCAAAATATACAATTTTAACAGTTCAAAAGATTTTTTTCGAACACACAACTATTCAGTAAGTAATTTTTATAGATTTTTGAATTCACACAAATGGCTAACGTTACACTTGTATTCAAATTTCATACGAAAACCACAATAACAAAAAAAGTCACGACATCTAATCATAATTGGCTGTATTACTACGATGCTGCATATCTAAAGTTTCTTTTAAGATGTCAAAAGTGGGCGGTATTCATATTTTGTAGCTGTAGGAACGATAAAAACTAAAACCCAACTAAGACAAAAAACGACGCTGAAAAAGTATAAAACAAGACTTTTAGAACACTGAACTGAACAAAGTTGCTTATGTAGTTCCAACTATGTAGAGATAAGTTTTCATGTTTGGAAAACCGCAGTCACACGGTGTCAAAGTGCGGCAGGTAGGTACTTGTGTATGGAACGTGCGACTACGCCTTTCCAAACATGAAAACTTATCTCTACATAGTTGGAACTACATAAGCAACTTTGTTCAGTTCAGTGTTCTAAAAGTCTTGTTTTATACTTTTTCAGCGTCGTTTTTTGTCGTAGTTGGGTTTTAGTTTTTAACTTTTTATTATTTGTACTATTTTGGTGTTAAAGTGTATTTTGTGGCGCATAATATTATCAAAAGTTAAATTGATGAACCAACATGTTTTATATTTTAAGGGGACGTAGTAAAGAAGCTATGAACGAAAAGATGTGAACTATATGCAATCAGTCCATGAATATACGTAAAGTCACATGCAAATGCTAGTAATATATATATATTTAAAATGTACAAGTAAAGCGCTTTCCAATGATACCAAACACGGCGTATTTATCTTAACTTTATTTTTTACTCTGTATGTTTTGTCCGCTAGTGGGCGCCACATTAGATTTTGTGAAACCCTGTATAGCCTATAACCAGCGGACAATTAAGACGCTTCTAATGATATGTCATTTGTCGAATTCTGACAAGCAATTTAGAAGTTATGTGGAAACAGATGAACATACATACATACATACATAGCCTGTCAAAATCATAACCCTCCTTTTTGCTTTGCCGTAGTCGGGTAAAAAATAGGTGTTCCACATATGGCACTGGGTGCCTTGTAGGGTTAAGGAGATGCAAATGCGTAATGTGGATTCTGTTACAGTGTATCTTATAGTACATTAGAGGCATCTTGAACCAGATGTATAGTACGCTATTTAAGGTACAAAAGTGATACTATATCTCTTACTTGTAACTGTTATTAAAATTCGCCAATGTGACAATAAATAAACCGTGTGGACGGGTCACGAACTCACGATCTTGAGGATGGGTGGATGGAAGTGATGGATGGAAATTCACATACATGACGTACGTCTGAATAGTATTACATTTTAGTAGGCTCGTAACCTCAAAATAGTGGGTTTGATTCCCCGTCCAGTCGGGCATGAATGTGAATTTTTCCAATTTCTAAGTTAGGAGCATTTAAAATACAATTAAAATATGTTTTATCATTTTAAATTACACCCTTAGTTTCCGCTAATGGTACGTAGCTTCATAGTAAGTACCTAATTTATTTTATAAATACTTAAAAGACCAACAAATGAGACCGTTCCCTATCTTTACATTTCCAGATATGACTGCATTCTAAAAAAACACACACACATACATAGTTAATGCACCGCATCCTAACTCCAAAACCATATCGCAAGAGCACGTGACCTTTACCCGCGGAGCCGTAACTTCAAACAACTTTATCTCCGAGCTTTAAGCTTGCCTCCGTCCATAGTATCGGTGTTTATATTCGGCTAACGGATATCTGCTCCATAAACTTATTTTTACCCGAGCGCCCTTTGATCTGCTCGGTCGGGAGCACTAGACACACTTTTATTGATACCTTCCTCTTCCTAAATGCCGGACAGATTGCTCAAAATGTCCCATTGAGAGGGTAATTTATAGTATTACTTTATATTGGTGAAAGATATTTGGAGAGCTTTGATGTCGTTTTAATGGATCATGCCAAAACAGTCATGAAAAAAGTACACAAAATCGACCTCAACAATAACGTGTTCAAATATGTGTGATTACTTTTACTTTTATACAATATAGCTGTTTCATACGGTTTCACCCGCGTCCTGAGGGAACTACTTACCATATCGGGATAAACCTTATGTTACTCAGGGTGTATGCAGCTATCCAATGGTAAAAGAGTTTTTTAAATCGGTCCAGTAGTTTTTGAGTTGAGTAAGTAATGATTATGTTACGGTCAATGTGAGCAATCGGTAATTATCTATAATCACCGGTAATTGTAGATAATTACCGACGCACATGGTTAGTGTAGTGTATTATTAAAATTTACCAGTAATTATATAAAACTCCCGCACGACGGAGGTAAATGTTGACATTGCTGACGAAAATCACAATTACTCTGCAATTCCAAATGTCACAAATCTCAAACCTGCAAAAATATATTAACGAGAAAGTTTCACTGATAATTTCCTGCCAATTTTTTAATTTTATTTAACTTAATTTTTAAAAGATTATATTTTTTTAAAAACCAAACATGAAGTTTGGTTTCTAGATACTTGACTTTATTTTTATAACTAGTTGTGCCCGCGACTTCGTTCGCGTGGACTACAGGATTTTACATACAAAAGTTTTTTCCCAGTTTCCGATTCCGTAAGAATTTTGCGATATCGCGTTGCAAGTAAGCTTTACGTCTATTAGGGCACCTGCATGCCAAATTTCAATCAACTATCTTACGCGAGATGTTTTCATACAAAAGTTTTTTCCCGCTAACTCCCGTTTCCGAGGAAATTTTGCAATATCCTGTTGCAATTAAGCTTTAAGTTTAATGAGGTACCAGCATGCCAAATTTCAAGCATCAAACTTAAGCAGTTCTAATATTTTCCCGCTAATTCCTGTTTCCTGTTAGAATTTCGGGTTCGGGTTAAAATTTTGAATTCTATTCTTAGTGCACCTTTACAGTATCTGACCTACGTCCCTTCCAAATTTTACGTGTCAACGGTCAAAATTGACGGAGTTTCATACAAACTTACCCCCATATTTTATTTGTTAATTTAATGAGAATATATTTTATATTTCACTTAGCCGAACAGAAAGTTTGATCTCTTGATATTTGAGGAATATTTATGTTCGTCCGATGTTTGTAAACAAATTTTATTATTATTAGGACTAGAATAAAATTGTTCTTATTCTAATAAACATTTATTCAGCTGTTTAAATAAATAAATATTTGGGACATTTCACATAAGCACAGCTTGTACTATTGGCAACATACATATTTATTTATAAATACATACTTAAACATAATCACATCTATACACGGAACAAACACCGATGTTCATCACACAGATATTTGTCCCGAGTGGGAATCGAACCCAGGACTCTTGGAACCGCCAGCCAGGGTCACTAACAAAACCATTATTTCACCGAGCCAATCAAGTCAGTTTGATTTTATTATTAAACACATTTACACAAAGGGTATGGTAGTTTTATATAACTACCGGTAAATGTGATTAATTCGACAATTTTTACCACCTTTACCACAAGCACTGTTAATTTTGCATAGTTACCGGTAATTATACATAATAACCGCACTATCCACATTAACCGTAACAGATACATTACATACAAAAATACAAATCTTTCCTCTTCATAATATTTGTATAGATTATTTAAACATAAACGTACGGCTAGATCTAATCTCAGCTATTTCCATATCGGTAGCCGAACGAGAAATCTTCGCACTATTGGATGGCGCAATCCTTCGGGCGCCAGCAGCGGCTCAACACTCAATAGTGCAGTGTAGTGTAGTGTAGTGAACGCAATGAATGCGCCGATTAAAACGACAATTAATTAAGGCGGGCCTGTTTCGCTCGCGGTACAACGGCGATATTTCTCGCTGTAACGAATTTTATTCAGCCCGGACGAAAGTTGTTCTTTGTCCAGTTGAGTTCCGTTCAAATGCAAAGCTTTGCTTATAGAAGAAAGATTTTTTTAACTTTTTATCTACTTTTGCAGATATTCGATTTTGTAGCTCACTTTTAGTTACTTTCAACATTTATTTCGATAGTAAGAGTAGGAATTATTCCAAATATCTATTTAAAGGAATGGTGGTTGCGAAAAAATGCAAGCTAATACTAATTTGTGGTTTCAGATCAGCGTTAAACATGTGTTAAAAAAGTGAATAAAATAATATTATTCTTTTATTTCAATAAGATCTTAGTTAATAGCGAAACCTGCAATTAAAAGTTAGTTATCGAGACAGTAGGTGTAGGACAATGTGATTAATGGTCTGCGTCAGATTGTCTGGTTGTCTATAGTGGTGGTCTATGAGAGTTGATTTAAATTTCTAGCTAATTGCTAACAATTGCTAAATAATTTTAATAATTCCTATCTACGATACAAACTTAGAATATTTTATTACCAGCTATTCTGAAATCAGGTCGGCTGGCCAACTCTTAGTTTCCCGAAATGTATTGCGTCAATAGACACAAAACTGAGATTCTAAGTCTTTTGCGTACCATAACAAATTCAATGTAACAATAACATCGGCTATGATTTCTTAAACTATCTCCTCAACGTACGCGTAGCTTGTTTCGTGAACATTGTTCCCGCACAAACATTTACAATCATAACAAACGGTCGCGTTGAGGCTACAGCGCGTGTTACCCCACGATATACCAGATTGTACACTCAGCCGCAGTTTTGTAAGAAAACATGAAATAAATAGAACGTACCACATAATCCAAATTACGAAATCCATGTTATAACTTTCAAAGGAAACTATGTGCTTCAGAAATATGGCGTCTACTCATACAACAACATGATTAAAAGCTCAAAAGCGAAGTATTTGCCATATCCATACAAGACTATAAATAGTAAATACGTAAATCAGGTAATTTTGTGAAATATGTCCATTAAAACAATTCTTAGTTATTGTTTGAAGGTCCCATAACTTCAATCATCATCATTTTATTAATATCGTAGATGTCTAATCTACTTACTTAGTAATTGCAAAAAGCGTGAAAATTAAAAATGCTGTCGAGTGTATAGTTTTTAGTCGATTAAAGTATGCTTCAAGTTGCTTCAAACAAGTTAATTATAAATGGATATCACAATATCAAACCAATACTACAGAACATGTTAAGCTTTAGCTAGGCAAACTGGCTTTTAGAAAAAGCTTTCTGTGTTGCAGAGTGTACGGCAAGCAAGTGGCAGACGAGAGATAAAGCTTTTGTATCCGGCTCTCGCGAACGCGCTCGCCTCAGCCGAAGACTCGCATTGTGCGCTAACTTTATTATTAGGCTTACTTCATTATTAGGTGTTTAATACGGAATATTGTTAAGTGACGTACTAAGACAAACACGAGTCATTTAAACAAAATTGACTTGATGAATCCTCCGTGATCGTTAAACAAAATTGATTTTGAGTATTTTTAACCGACTTCAAAAGGGAGGAGGTTGTCAATTCGCCTGAATGAATTTTTTTCATTTTATTTTTTATTCTATTCGATACATCATTTAGTTTTTGGCTGATGCCTTTACTCTGTATTATATAAATTAAATAACATAGTAACATGAATAATTTGTGCAATAATTAATCATTTGTTTCACGAAATAATTATGTTTAATATGTCCATACCTCCTCGTACATAAAAACCAATTACTTAAATACATGCGTATTGAATAACTGCATTAATTTTGACAATTCTCTTTTATTGCTATCATTACAGTGAACACAATTTGTGTTGTTATCGGGACAGTTGGACAGTTCATTTGTGGAAACAGTGACGTGTAGCCGTAGCCTATGCAATTATTTATTAAAATGAATGATGCCAATTAATGTCCAAAGCTGGGGGTCGAGCAGATGTAATTAAATACCGCAACACATGCCCCGGTGGCAGTTACCGGTAATGGTCGGGCCGATTCGTTCCGAGGACGGAGGATCGGAGGGAAGTATGTAAATGATCGAATGGTATCTAATATTTATTGGGAGGCTACACGCAAACTGCGGGAGCGAGCGCCCGCACTCACAGGTTGGTGTTCGATTGATTGCAGGATCGATTTCGATACTTGCGATATCGATTCGAACTGGTCTTTTGGGATTGTGACTTAAATTCACAAGAAATATACGAACATTTGAAATTAAACAAATAATAGACAATATTAGGTACCTATAATATGAACATACATTTTTTATTTTTATTTGTTATTTTTAATGCTATTAAAGCTTAATGGAAATTTAAAATTTGAAAAAAAAATCGCATTCATGACCCCGCCTGAACGGGGACTTGAACCACCGGACCTCCCGATATCGCGTTGGTTGCTCTAACCTCTGAGCTAGATACTGATACTTTTTTTATTTCACATTTTTAATCGTAGGTATAATTTTTGTTACAAAAATCTAAAAAAGAGAATAATATGATTTAGCAATACGTGTCTAGTAGGTACGGACACCTTATTTTCGATTCCCATATCCAGACGAGATGTATATAAATGACAGGTGAAGGACGGATGATAAAGGTCAAGATAAGGTCAATTTAGAAATGACATGCTCTTGAGTCATAGCGTGTGTCAACTGTCAACTAGTTTAGGTTATGTAACCAACAGAACATGGACGACACTTTAATTCGAATATTTATTAGAACCTGTTAAGAAGCAATCCGTTTTAAATCACCGTAAACAAGAGTGGTTGTTCCATGGTTACCTCATTAAGGCCAGCAGCTAATAAACGGGCAGTCCCAGGGCGAGTCGTAAACGACCGAATTGTGCGAGATGCGGCTCTGGCCGTAATTAGCCCGGTAATGAGGCTGCGTCGCCACTCAGGAGCAGTACCTACGGTAGCTGTACTGTTGTATTGTATTGTATTCACACGCTTTCGTTGTTAACGATAGTTCTTGCTATTGCAGCCTACACTGTAACATACATACGCCTTTTCCCAGAGGGGTAGGCAGAGATCACTTCCAGCGATCCACTTTTCACCTCTGTGGGAAACGTGACGTGACGACATTCACCAGAGACGATGCCATTCTGCCGACACTGTAAGTTCCATTAAAATGTCATCTTATTCCTGTCACTCTGGGTACAGCCAGAACACCAGCGCTGACCCTCAGGCTAATGTAGCACATGCTAAGGCCTGTACCATTGACCACATTTATCTGTTTGTGTTAATGTGTTGTTCTTTTGTCTGTCATATGTGTGTGTTTTAGCTTGGGTTCTGTGTTTTGATGTAATACTGTAATTCGCTGTGTACCTGTTTATGTTATGTGGTCAATAAATGATTTCTATTATTTTCTATCTTAATGGAACTTCTTATACTTAGACAATATTAATGTTATTATTTTTTATGCTACTTTTAAAAAGAATCCAAAACTTAAATTTAACATCAAGGTTTGATTGGACATCACAACTGGATTGATATAGGTAGAGCATAATATAACTTGAATGATATTGAACATTTATGACGAAAACCTTCAAAATCGGCGGCATTGTCCGAAACGATATCATATCAGCAGTAACCAGAGGATGGCAACGAACCCGGATGGCTCGCGATGACCGCAGCGAATTAATTTAGCCACGCCAATTACACTGTAACTTAATGGCGTAAAACTTAATTAAAATAATATACGATAACAATAACATTCTTGTCAGAGCCGCAAAGCAATTTTCACCAAGATGTAGAAGATTCTTAATTTCTCAATTTTCAATTCATTTATTGGTTCATAAGCATGGGTTTTACAGGATGGTGATAAATACAAAATAGGTACAACCATGTTTCGCCTTATGGCATATAAACGCACTAATTTTACAATTGCTTAAAAGCATTTGCCTCGTTCTCTCGTTCATTACGAACATCATAATTCTCGACCTAGCATTAAAGCTCACTGGTTTTTTGTAGGTTAAGAGGAGGGTTTAAGATTTTTAATTATGAGGTTCTCAACATAGAAGTATTATTGTTGGATTACCCTCTCCGTTAGATTCAACAATATTCAAAGAGCTGTACAAACTGTTAAAATACAAATCAAGATTCCTAGAAACACCACTATTTCCTATAAACATGTCCACTAATTAACCATGAATGTGTTATCGGGCCATTATCATTATTAACGCCAACACTCTTATTAGATGTTTCCTAAGTAATCACCGCATCCTGTATTCAGACATCGTTGAAATTTTTGTCCCAATTCACACGCCTATTCAAATTGGCCTGGGAAGGGCTGTCACGTCACATCCGTTTAGGTGGAGTGCCTATGAAGCCCAATTTGGTGCCCTCGAGTCTAACGAGAGCTTGAGTCACTTGAGCAAACTAGTGTGGGTTAGGACAATAAAGAAGTGAAGGGGTTGTAAAAATGCGGTCGATTTGAATATAAAACGTACAGTGAAGTAATATGATCATGCATGAGTATCCCATTACATGAGGACAAAATTGAGACTAACCCAAAAAAGCTCCAAAATACTTTAAATGTATTGTAAAGAAAAAACGTTCTATATAAAGATAACTTTGTTTGTTAAAACGCGCTGCTTAGGCCGCGATGGAAAATACATTTCAAGCAGCAAATTCTAAAATAATTTAATAACAATTCTATTAATGGACATTAATTAAAGCTACAGAGATATAAGGAGCTTAGCTTCATAAAACTAAAGTTATTTTTATAGACGGATTCTGAAACCTTAACGATATCATCATCATCGTAACTTTTGAGGCAAGCCATTCATCCAAAAAATATCATGAACCTTCTGTAGATCATCAGACACTACCTGTCAAAGCCAATGTTTACCTAACCCCAACGAAACTGAAGGGAGGTATATTTCAAAACACGTCTCCCGACGTTTGCGCACACACATTAAGTAACGTCATATCCCGTAACACGACACAGATTATATCGCGTGACGCCGTTGGCAGTCGCGTCACGTAGGAGCCGAACCCGGTCCCTTCCGTCTATTTATTTATGTATTACCTACTGTTACCCTATTGTTTATGCCCATCTGCATTGGGTTTGTGTGTCATTTGTTCTCCTATTAATGTTAATAAGAAGGCCAAGGGGTATCTATTGTATGTAACGTACAGTGTTATTGCAAATAAGGTAATGCGATAAGATGATTGATAAAAATCTATGCGAGTGCCAGATTCCATGCCAAAGTCAACTACAAGTCACTATCTAAAATCTATCAATTACCTATTTTAAAAACACGCATGAAATGCATTTTATCAATAGGCAGTAAAATTTTTAACTAGAACCGTCCGAAAGCATCTTTAAATAATATTAGTTATAGCAACGTGTTTTTCGAAGAACAACTCGTAAATGACAGTTTACGTATCCTCAACAGATGTCTACAAATAACACGTTCAGAGGAAACAATAAAATAATGAATGGCGGCTATTTCTACAAGTGGACGTAGAAACAACTCGAAGATTTTTAAAAGTATTTCCAATCAATTTTGGTTTTGATGTTTACCATGATTATCTGATTAATGGCACTTTTATTTTATCGTACATTATACCCATAATGTGTTCTTACTAAAGCTAAACCATGCGAACCAAAACATAACAGGCTCCCATTTTAACGTCTTTCTTTCTAAAATGTTAAGTTAGTATGTGCATTTTTATCGTTGAAATATCAAAAAGAATACTTCAAATCAATTACACTGGGCAACAAAACTAATGTGTTTTTATGCCACAAGAAGGTTAAGGTAGGTAGGTAAGGTTTTTGAACGACTTCGGTGCGATAAACATGGTCCTCTTAAACAACTTTTCTCTATTAGCTCAGATTTTTGAGATATCCCAGCTTAAAAATCGACAAAACGCGTTTTCAGGTCTCTTTCTTGGACATGTAGCCAATATATTTTTTGATAAACTTTTACAACTGTGTCAATTTATTAAACATAACGTGCCACTAAACATACCTATCGTTGGATTTGCTCAGATATCAGTTTTTTACTTCAAGATATTTATTTGTGAAATTTTAGAATTTAGCCCCATACAAACAGTAAGATTTTAAAAGTATGGAGTAAAATTAAGAAATTTCAAAATTGAATGTCTTGAAAAAATAAAGTGATATCTGAATGAACGCAGCGGTATTTTTAAGAGCAAGAGGTACACTTTATTGACTCGTTTGTAAATGTTTGTCAAAAGTATATGAAATTTTACAACATGTCTCAGAAAGCGACCCGAAAACGCGTTTTGTCCATTTTTAGGCTGGGATATCTCAATAATATGAGCTAATACAAAAAATTCTTTAAGATATCCATGTTTAGCGCATATAAAACTTTCAAAAAACATTACTTTGCTTCATGTGGCAAAATCTCTGTCGACCAGTGTTATTTAATAACAATTCATTTATATACGTTAAAGCGCAAAGATCTCGATTGTCAAAATGTGCGAAGTCATATTTATGATTACTGCAGCTATGTACATGTTGCAAAATTCTGATTACCAATACGTCAGTATGTGCATTTGTGCAATCACAGATTGTTCACAGAGAATGCTCGGTGAATGAGAGAATGTTGTGTGCATTTAGCCTTTACATTGAGCTTTTAAACCGTCAAGTGTCATTCACATCGCACATTCCTACGTATGTCCACTAGACATGTGATTTTTTAAAATGTTATTGAAATTAAATTTTATTCAATATACGAGAATTATTATCCTGTAATTATTTAACTATCACTCACGGACCGGAAATGCCAACGCTATAATAGGTAGCTGGGTATCACAAATAGATCCAATGGCAAGTAGATAATAATGGAATGTTACACTAGAATTATAATTGAAACCATAAACAACATTTGAGGCTGTACAACTCCCAGCAGCAAAATATTTGTCATTCTTAAAACTTGTTTGAGAATTCCAAAGACAAATCGGATCAGAATGGTGCCCAATAAATAATGTAGGCCGATAGTCGCGTGGAAACAATTTGACCGGCTCTATGGAACTTGTAAAGCAATTTGTCATAAATGCATTATTAGTTTCTCTGGGTATCACGTATATTTAACATTCTGTTATTGAGTTAATTTGGTTACCCTTGTTTTGAATACTTAAATAATGTAAGTTTTGTATTATATAAACATTAAACAGAAAAAGAAAGATACGATTGTAAAAGCTAATCTGTTCGATTCAACACACAATGAAGGTAAACAAAAAGCAGAGATAGTGCACATTAAAATAAACACAAAGCATTCCCAACAAAAGTAAAAGTTGAATAAAAGAGCACAAAAAACAACAAAAGGGACTAGTAATTAAAAGATCAGGTAGACAAAGTGTGCCCCACCACTGATTGTTCTTGGGGAGCAAGAACTTCACGCTCCAAAGAATACCAAAAGGAATCTATAATAATATCAAGTGATAAACAAAAAGTTTTGCAAACAAAAGGTTGACCGGTTCCAAGCTATCATAATTCGAAATAGGAATAGCCGGCAACTTTATAAAGCTATAATATCGTATTAATAGTATAAAACAAGAATTTCTCCCGGCATAACTCAGGTCAGTCGTACAAAGCGTTGCATACCAGAGGTGAGATCCCACGATTTGTAACGATAACTCGCACACACCGGTCAATCACACCACTACACTAGGAGTAACACCTTCACAATCGGACTATCTGTCAGTCCGTCACGATTAGGCACTCGTCAACCGAAATTAGAAGCGAGGGATGGCGGACGCGCGCCTGCTCTCAAAGCTCCCGGCCGACTGAGAACTTGTCTTGCGCCGCCGGAGCCTTCACGGTAAGTGGCGCGAGCACAATGGAAACGCGAGCGCGCGCGCACCTGTGTCGTATGTTGCTCTTTTTCTTTTTAATTTTATGAGGCGACGAACTTTTCTGCGCACTACGCGACCGGTTGATGACCCGGCTTAATGATCGACGACGGTCCCGCCGCAATCGAATCCGAATTCGCCGGACTTCGATCTCACATTAACATAATGGCCGGTAATTCATCAGTGTTCTTTTTTTCAGTCTTGATTCACGCGACGACATGTGAATGGGCTGACGAGACAGGAACGAGGAGTTATGGCTAACAAAATGAATTAAAAGCGAACGTCGGTTGATGTTTTGTGGGACTGTCGTGGTTATTAAAGTATTGGTGAAGCTTGGAATGCCCCCCCCCCCCTCCCTCCTCTCACGCAAGGTCGGGCGCGGAGGTATGCGGCGCGCGCGTCGAATGCGCTTGTATGTCACCGATAATCCCAAAAGAACAATCGACGATCGACGACATGTCGCCTCAATGAGTAAGGGATTACACGACAGAATTTATAACACGTCAGTGGAGTGTTCGCCCGAAATAAATATGCTGATCGGATTAAGAGATCACAAGAAACTGTAAACATGACGAAAAATTCAAGACTAAAACTGGAAGACTAAACAACTGGATTAAAAGCGTTTTTAGCCAAGCAATAGGACATTTTAGATGAACAATGCAATTAATACTTAATGGTGTAATTTGGTGAAATGTGGATGATTTTAGATCTATATCTCATAGGAATGAAAATATTATAAAGATTATAGGAATAATAGTACTTAGATCTAAAATTATTGAACAAGTCACTGTGAAATAAGTGCGAATACGAATTGAAATTGTACAGAAGCATTACGCTGACGCAACACTTGCAGGTAGCATGATTGAGGAACCAAATCAAAATGGCCAGACCCGCCACACCGGTCCAGATTCTAGATCCAGGCCGTGCCGACCGATACGCACCCGAACAAGATCCAGGCAATTATAATAAAACTGTAATTAGTCCGCTGGCGCGCGCTTCAATCACGCGAACAAATTCCATTTAGATAGAGCCCAGTATCAGAGTCATCATAACTTATCCGGAACATTATAATATCTCAAATTACGATAGCAAATGTTTCTGACTTGAGGAATTTTGCTTTAATCTACATTTTTTAAATTATCTTATACTTTTTGTAAATCGTTGCATGTTATTTGTAAAAGTAGTTAGAGGTACTTAATCAATCTGAATTTGTTTACATAAGTTGCTAATAACGGTTTTTTCAAGCATTATGAATATAAATGTTATAACAAAAATATTAATATAAATAAACATTTCGATGACAAATGATGATCTTAGGTTTAATCAAAACGACGGGAACACAAATTAGAAAATAAGGAAGTAATAAACTGACGTATTTATGTCGCTGCCCAAAAAACGACTTAAGATCTCGAGGAGATGCAGTAAAAACTGTGTTTTACTGCAGTTTCATAATCCAACATAAAATCATCGATAGATCAAAGCCAAGATACAGCTTTATATCGTGAAGTTTTCTCATCCCACATGCCCCTCATTTCATGTAGCTACGACAAAAAACATCTATATTATATTGTATAACAACATTTCATTCGGATTCTGACCCATTCTATCACATGAAGCTAATCTTACTACGTATTTATTTTTTGTTTCTCGTAATGCAATTTAAAAAAATAATGTGAACGCTGTAGTTTATTTCTAGTTTCCGCATTGTATTTACATAGTTTCTTTATAACAGGTAGGTAGGGATTGCAATCCGGCGTCATTTTCAGTCCGGCCGGATACGACCGGATCCCCATCAATCCGGCCGGATCCGACCGGACCCGGCCGGATTGATTAGATCAAGATGATTTTCGCTTTTTAGTACAAAATAAGTGAGTTAATCAAGTGTGACTGCACATATATGTAGGTAGCTATATTAAAAAAATCACAAAAATATAAAATCAACTTTATTTCCTAACCAACGTTAAGATAACAAGAAAACTATTAAATTGTAGTAGTGTAGGTAACTAGTAATTATTTTATGACGTAACGAGTAGCCCAATCTTTCTATATTTCACTTTCACAGATAGACCAATTGATAAGTAACAATATTAATTATCAAGTAACTATAATATCTAATAGATACAATTAACCTTATGTAATGAACTGAAATGAGATCAAAATCATGATTAAATTATTTGAGAATGCTAACAAACAAGTCTTATAGGTATTTATGATTGTGACAGATACCATCATGATTTGATGAATCTGTCGAACGAATGAATGGCAAAAATTATGACAATAATGAGTTTAGACTGGGCGACGAACGACTCGCACGCATGAACACTTCGCATTTAAAGTACCTACTCATGCAACAGCTATATTATTTTCCCACAAACAGCTATCACCGGATCCGGTCTTCGGATCCGGTATATTGGTACCGGATCCGGTAACCATTAAATGATGCCGGATCCGCCGGATTACCGGATCCGTTTTTCCGGATTGCAATCCCTACAGGTAGGTCGGCATGATCAAAAACAGATGTTATAGAATTTTTTTATTTTTTGTACAATAGAAAGCGCTTTTGTTAGATATTTCCAATATTCAGACTTTCGTAATAGTCCAGTCATTTAAGCTTAAATTAGGTAAGAATCTCGGTATTCGAGATACCCAGCTGTAAGTCTGTAAATATTTAGATATTGACACCTAAAAGTGGTCTCAAAACCTACATATGGTAGGGTGTACGCAACTATTAAATTTTCAATGTCAAATGTCACAAATATCAGTTTTATGAACTTTTGAGCGAAACGGCAAGTTTTATCATCAAAGTGTGTAGGAGAAAATTGCTTATCATCTAATTATCTATAAAAATTGTCTCTACGTTTTATTCCTAAGATTCACCATTTCAGAGATACAGCGATGCAAATAGTTGAAAAAGTTGTATTTTCAAAAGCTTCCAGACCCCCGTGCGATTGTGCTAGACAGTTAAAATTTTCACAACTGATGTATTTCAGTAGCCTCTATAACATCTAATACTAGAAAAAGCTTAAAACCTAAATGTTTAAGTGGGTTCTTATACAAAACTATGGATTTTTTTCTCACACTTGGCCGGTTTTTAACGTGGTTACCCCAGTAAACCTATTCCAGACGACACCTTTTATACGTGAAGAACACGTTGTTTATATGGAAGCCTAGTTAAATAATTGTTTTATGTTGTTTTTAGTACTATACATATACGTTTCAGTACATTTAAACTGCTTATTATGAGTCAAAAAGTACGAAATAACCAATTATTAGAATTTCTGTTTCAAGTATAACTGAAAAAAAAAATACATTTTAAAAATATTAACTGTCCATCTAACTCTATTATGAACTTGAAGATCCATATTAACCAAATTTAATTTAATGAAACGCAGAAATCTTAAATCTTCTGAATACTGAAAACAACACAAAACAATTATTTTACTAGGCTTCCTTATAAACAACGTGTTCTTCATGTATAAAAGGTGTCGTCTGGATAGGTTTGCTGGGGTAACCACGTTAAAAACCGGCCAAGTGTGAGAAAAAAAAAAACATAGTTTTTGTATGAGAACCCACTAAAACATTGGTTTTAAGCTTTTTCTAGTATTAGATGTTATAGGGGCTACTAAAATACATCATTCGTGAAAATTTTAAATGTCTAGCACAATCGCACGTGGGCCTGGAAGCTTTTGAAAATACAACTTTTTGAACTATTTGCATCGCTGTATCTCTGAAATCGTGAATCTTAGAAATAAAACGTACAGACAATTTTTATAGATAAATAGAAGATAAGTAATTTTCACCTACACACTTTTATGATAAAACTTCCCGTTTCGCTCAAAAGTTCATAAAACTGATATTTGTGACATTTGACCTTGAAAATTTAATAGTTGCGTACACCCTACAATATGTAGGTTTTGAGAACACTTTTAGGGTGTCAATATCTAAGTATTTACAGACTTACAGCTGGGTATCTCGAATTCCGAGATTTTTTCCTAATTTGACTGGACTATAAGCCGGCAAGCTATTGTTACTACAATAGCATTAGTATATTAACCTGTAGATAACTGTGACTTAATAAGTCGGCTTGTTTTTATATTTAATCCTCAATAGTACTTCGTACTTACGTAATTGTAAGAACATAAATGAAGTAGATTGTTCATACGGAAAGTGAACCAATTAAGGACCAATCTGGACATATTTGGGAACGTTGCCCAATTGAATGTCCTATCAATCACCTGGACTACCATTAAATTAATAGTGGCCTTATACGAAACGGAAAACAAATATGCTCTGAATAAAGCTTTTTGTGTGCTAAGGAAATTCAACAGGAAAAGTTGGTTAGTTTGAGAAAGAAAAATGCTCTCTACTATAAAAAAGGCTTAGGGATAAAATAGAGAGAAAAGCAGTTTCTGGTTTCGAATCCATTTCTAACGTGAATCTTGTAAGAGGCTCCCGTGCTTTTCTACCACATTAACTGAATATCATCACGCTATAATACTTATTTATATTATTTTGACTGGCTCGGTGGAACAATGGTTAGATACCCAGGTTCACTACATACGGATCCCAGAACCGTGGTTTTGATTCCCACCCGGGACAAATATTTGTGTGACGAACATCGGTGATTGTTTCGTGTTTGGGTGTGTTACATATATTTATTGGGTGCCGTTTCAAGGCTCAGACTTCAAATGACTGGAAAGTTTAAGAAAATGTTATTGAATTACCTTTTTATGATTTCAAACATTTCTTAAATCCTGTCTTGTGAAAAAAGCATATTATAAAGCAGAAGACTACTTAAATGATAAAAATCCATGGACATGGTGAGCTGCTCGCTTGGACATCAATGAATTATGTAAGTTGTGATTTCTTTTTGTAATATGAGATTAATTTATTTACAACTTGACGTGCAAAAGTATTTCATGAAAATCTATTTGCATAAATAAATTATTTCATTTCATTTCGTTATTAAAATATACTTACCACGGATTTAGATAAATGTATGTGATGTTGTGTTATATTGATTATTTATTCAAATTTAAGTATATTGTGTATACCACTATACTGTTTAAACTGTGATGTCCACCATTGTGACAATCCGTAATAACATAAAGTGATTAAGGAACTTAGTTCGGAATAGGAACACCATGTGATATTGTGTAATATGTATTAAGGCTCTGCTTTCAATCGGTAACGAACCGCTCGATCTGTCAAAAGCAAACGATCCCGGTAATGTGCTGAATGGCGGCGGCCGGTCACAGCGCATTGCCCGTGACGGATCCATTCGATTCGGGCAGCGATCGTGATGGCGAGCGGTGGCGGTGACACTTTATGTCTGGTCTCGTGCGCTAAAGACGTGATTCGAAAAAAGTGTTAAACGGTTCCGATTAGGCAAGCAAATCTGCGTACCCACGTGACAGTGTAAGAGCTGTTAATAAATGGGAAAAATAATTAGTAAGAACGTATCGATAGCGCTGTTTTGCCTAAAAATATTACCTGTAGTTTTAAGAGTACATTGTATAATGCATCTTTGTTAGATTGAGATTAAGAAGGAACAATGTTGACAAACCTCAACCTGAAATTTATGATAGACCTAGTCCTAGGGATCGAAACAATTAACACCATACTTTAGTATACGAATAATGTACTTGTTAGATTGTATTGCATGACAGTAATAACTCCTCAAACAGGAAAGGCTTTGAGACAGAGATAGATACCACTCAACATGAAAGGTACTCTTGATTAGCTCCACGACAAATGTCATGCGGTCTGCGATCTAAGATCGATTCTTGATCGCATCCGCTAATTGGCCCGATCCTAATGCAAATCGATAGAAATCACTCGATGACAAGGGAAGGAAGTGCCTAATCAAGTTAAAAGATTGCAATCGTAATTAATTGCAGTTGATCATTTTGCTTTTACGTGACAAATTGTAATGATTAAATGATTGTAAATACCTATTATCTATTACTAGAGGGAAACAAGTAAATTATGAAAGGATTTCAAGATTCGTTTCGTTTAATTAATTATAATCAATGAATTCGTATTCGGTCAAGTATCATAATGTCTTTACTGTACGCTTCGTTTGTTAAAAAGCAAGTCTAGTGAATATATTCCTTTCTAGCGGCCGCCCAATACTTCGTCCGAGTGGAAATGGTTTAGGCAACAATGATATTAA
This sequence comes from Maruca vitrata, assembly GCA_039566165.1. Lineage (NCBI taxonomy): Eukaryota > Metazoa > Arthropoda > Insecta > Lepidoptera > Crambidae > Maruca > Maruca vitrata. Next base: position 17,039,390 of record CM076919.1, read on the forward strand.
AATAGTCTATAATATACGTTGTTAAAATTTATAAAGTTTATAAACTCGCTTTAGTTGTATACAAACTGTATTTTTGAATTTATTTAATAAACTATTTCATTTCAAAATAGCTGTTTTTTTGTAAAAATCCTGTCAAAATTGGTCCATCCATATCGGAGAGTAGCGAAAACAAACAAACAGACAGAGAAAAATGTTTTTATTTGCGTTTTTTTTTTATTAGAGATTCATATCCATTTATTAAAAAGTCATTATTTTAATATTACAGACACTACAATTTTATAAGTTGTATAGATATCCATATAAGTACTATGTCGGTAGGCCTTACGCCGCCGAACTAAACCCAAGTGCAAGACTTCGAACTTACAGCCGCGTCTCAAAGGCACAAGTTGGCAACTACTGTCTGCACTCCCCCTAAGAGGATTCAACCGCAAATACGAGTGCACATTGTCTCTACGAAACTAAGTTATCTGCAAGTTTCTTAAGACTAATGGACAAATCTATAAAGCCTACATACAATGTGAGGTAAAAGGTTTTGCAAAAATATTTTGCAGAGCGTGTGTATCATCGTACCGCATTGTAAAAGGAAATTTATCTCAATGATCTCCAAATATAGGAAATTATGTTTGAAGACACTCTCTATAAACATGCTTTTGAATTAACTCTTATAAGCGAATAAGAAATAAATACCAAGAAATTTAACACGTAACCGTGGTATACTTACACGTTACAATCAATTCCAACTAAAAAAACATGTTTAAATAAATGTAATGGCTGTCTGCTGTAAAGCGGCCAGACCTTACATTTAATCAAAGGGTTTAACACTCTATCAAAATAGAAAAAGATTATGTTTATACGTGGAGGAGTTAGATTTACTTCGGTTGCGAATGGCACCGGACTGAATTTTATGGCGCGTAAAGTTGTGCAGGCATGCGAATTGAAAGGATACCTTTTAGAAATCAGAGATTCGAGACGTTTTCTAAAATATTTTCGATACAACATAGAATTTCCAGGAGTAGGACGATCCATCAAAGACATTTCGGTACCCCATGGGTTTTCAATGGTGAAGCCAGGTTGTGTGTAGTATTTTGATACAGCACGGTGTCTGTGGAATATCGTTGCTAGGCTATTATAATCGTCTATTATTGAAAACTGGTAGGAGCCTCTTGTTAAATTAACAAGACTTTATACCTTTATTTTAATCGTATACGTTTGCTTTGAGCCGATGTGGAAACTTTCCAGTTGAGTGGCTAGTTACTAACTAAGACTCTATTTTCAATCCGATTCCTTTAAAGCTCTTATAAGCACATCGTTATAAACACTAATATTAAAATCGCTATTGCAATTGAATGAATCGTTATCTAAGACTATACTTAGTCGTGGTTAAATTGATAAAATAAACAAACCAAAGCCCAGTAATCAATAGTGAATAGCAAACACAATCGGCCGCTTTTGTAATATATCATTCAACGTCAAAGTTCTACACATAAACGGCTATTATTTATTCTAATTGACAACGTATCATTTGTTTGCATACAAAGAAACAAAATAACCGCTTCTTTAGAAATTCAAGAAGGTTCGAAAGAATTTAGTTTTTTATATTTTTGGAAGATTGTTGCAACGAAAATGTTATGTAAGTAATTTCACAACACAGGAAACTGAGAATATGTTCGATAGTTAGGTACAAAAAGAAAGAATTCAACAATAAATAAAGTAGTATTTTTTTCCAAATGGACTAGGATGATGAGCTGACTACTTCAAGCCATCATCCTAGTCCTGCATGTCCCTGAATGTCCGGGGATGATGTTGTCATCATCTCCGGACATGCAGGAGGGAAGGGGAGGGAGTGAATGTACAAAAGTATTTAAGCAATTAAATAAGTGAATATGCTAACCTGTTCGGGCGTGTCGGTCTCGAAGGCGTGGCAGTACTGCAGCGCGGGCTCGCAGCGCGGCTCGCGCGCCACCAGCGCAAACAGCGCCCGCGCCGCCTCACACGTCGCGTACGATATGCGCCGCAGCGCGTGAGACATGCGCACGCTCTGCAACAGACCAGCGCCGTCAGCACTCGCACTCACACACACTACTAGTGGCGCCGCCAGACCAGCGCCGTCAGCACTCGCACTCACACACACTACTAGTGGCGCCACAGACCAGCGCCGTCAGCACTCGCACTCACACACACTACTAGTGGCGCCACAGACCAGCGCCGTCAGCACTCGCACTCACACACACTACTAGTGGCGCCGCCAGACCAGCGCCGTCAGCACTCGCACTCACACACACTACTAGTGGCGCCACAGACCAGCGCCGTCAGCACTCGCACTCACACACACTACTAGTGGCGCCACAGACCAGCGCCGTCAGCACTCGCACTCACACACACTACTAGTGGCGCCACAGACCAGCGCCGTCAGCACTCGCACTCACACACACTACTAGTGGCGCCGCCAGCCACCAGCGCCGTCAGCACTCGCACTCACACACACTACTAGTGGCGCCGCCAGACCAGCGCCGTCAGCACTCGCACTCACACACACTACTAGTGGCGCCACAGACCAGCGCCGTCAGCACTCGCACTCACACACACTAGTGGCGCCGCCAGACCAGCGCCGTCAGCACTCGCACTCACACACTACTAGTGGCGCCGCCAGACCAGCGCCGTCAGCACTCGCACTCACACACACTACTAGTGGCGCCGCCAGACCAGCGCCGTCAGCACTCGCACTCACACACACTACTAGTGGCGCCACAGACCAGCGCCGTCAGCACTCGCACTCACACACACTACTAGTGGCGCCGCCAGCCACAAACCACCAGCCACACAACACGCTCACATTTGCACACCTACTTCTAAGGGGTACCTTCTGTAGTACTGTCTTTGGTCTTTCGTTTCATCTCAGTCACGAACTAAAATGCCCATGTTAGCTAATAATCAAGTCCGCGACCGTTCGACGACTCGACGAAGCTACTACGCTGCGGCGTAGCGCGTGAGACATGCCCAAGTTTAGCTACTGACGAGGGCAGTGAGATTCCCACAGTTGGGCATCACCAGTGAGCACGTCATTCAAATATCACATCACATTAATCCACTAGCAGTTTGCACAAATAGATAAGACACACAGAAAGAAGGGACAGGTCCAAATGACAACAAATTTCAAACATAAGCACGGGCAAAAAAAAAACAAATCATAGTGTACCTAATCGTTAGATACATCATAATTCATTAACCGACTAATATGATTTATATCAAAATGGTGTTGTACTAACATTAAGCAATTAAAAACTTTGTATTTTAAAACTCTTTAATGCCACATCCATTAATCTCAGTACTCAAACCTCGCTAAAAGCTTTGAACTACAGTTATTATCACTTACATTATGAGAGTGCGCAAAATATTTTGGCACTGAAACTTCTAATATTTATGTGGCTAGTTTAATTCACTAGAGACGCTTGAATAGCGAGGACTGTGCTGAGTATGATGAGTATGATGTGTATTGTTTATTTAAATGTTATTGTCATATTTGCAGGCCGTATATACAAGAAAGTCGAAACAATTATGCAAAACTATTAAAAGATAATAATTATTATGCTATCATCAAACAAAATAATTATGTTATAAGCCAAATAAAAGAGCATATTATTATAACATGATTTAATTACAAACAATAAACATTTTATCACGTGTGAAAATATTCACAATTGCGAGCAATGCCCACAATTACATTTTTATTCGTCCGTTAAATAAAATACCCTTATATTTCCGTTAATATTTATAATGCACACATGCAATCCTTAGTTTATGCACTCGTTAACTTTTCAAGCAAAAAATATATTTGTTATCAGATTACTGCATTCGTTTAATTACAAGGACCTAAATAATAGCAAGGCAACTAAATATTTGGCAGTTATCGAAACTACTAAAAAAGAGTTTGTCTGAATTTAGAACCTTCTTTAATGTCTTAATAGATTTAAATCATCTGATTATCGTTTCAGTATTAAGCCGTAAGTCTATCAAAATTTACATAATATAGTAATATTAAAGCGTCCAACCGATTTCGACCATGGCGGCCGATCTCAATTAAGATCAGCCAAGTGCGCAGGACATTTATAGTGCACAATTATGCGTGCAAACACAAGTCCACTCTCTGTTCTTTTACTCTCATATTTCGGTGAGACAGCAATCCGACATGACCGCTAAGAGATCGGGCCCAGGACAACTTTCTAACTCCGAGCTGAGAGATTTCTTTACAGAAAAACTCACACAGATTTTGCCCGACTTCGGACACGAGCCGGGGACCTCTCGGTCCATACGCAGCGCTTGCTACCAATACACTAACGAGGCAGTCACAAATACAAATAAGCAAAATGTATCAATCGTCATACCTGGTCTTCGGGGTCGCATACTTTGACCCCGGTAAGCGCGACCACTACCAGCACTGGGACCGCACGCCCGCTCTCCTGAAACAACACAAACTTATATGAAACTATCTCTTCATAAACATTACGTAGAGACATAGCCGGCCTAAGTTTCCTCTATCGTCAAAGCTACGAGCTCCCGAACAACGCGTGCTGGACAGCGCTGCCATCCACATACAATGCGGGCGCTGGTGGCTCGGACCAAGAGGTTTAGGTCCTCTTTTATGCCACGTGTTGTTAAGCCATGTAATGCCCTTCCAGCTCAAGTTTTCCCTCCCTCTTATGATGCCGGGCTCTTCAGGCGGGGCGTGAAACGGTATTTAAGCAGGCCTTCAGGGTAGGTGTGACAGGCTCAATATGGTCCATTGTGCCTGTCGACCTCATATGTGGATTTCACTACCGCTTACTATCAGGTGGAGTGAGGCCATCCTGTTAGCCTTTTGTAAAAAAAAATCGTCATCAGCTAATATTATACTTCCCCGCTGCTGGGGCACAGGTCTAGCCTAAACTAGGGTAATCAGGCCTTAGTCAACCACGCTGGCCAAGTGCGGATAGGTGGGTGCATGCAGGATTCCTCATGATATTTCATCATGAATAATCTTATAGCTAAAATAATTCTAATTTCGTACAACAACAATTTTGCTCCTCTCATTTTACATCACATTTTTGATTCCATTTAACAAAGGCTTATAAATGGAAGCTCAAAACGCTAAAGGGCTACTAAGTAGTCTTAAAAAAAAAAGTTTGCAAAGTGTTCCTCTCAAAAAATTTAATATTCTCTCCAAGTTGCGAGACTGCTAGAAATAAAAGCAGTGTAGTAACTGTAGCCGCCTGTCCGTCATTACCTGGGCCTTAACGTTTAGTGAAATGAAGACGAGTGAGGCATACGGTAGGGATACAAAAGGGTTCGGGTAGAATTAATCGGTCTAAATCATACCGAGAAACCTTATCTTTTCCGTTTTAAATCATCCGTCGGGGTCAAACTTATATGTGCTTTTGAGATACTCACAAAATATTATCTATCCATCTCGAAGATCGTAGAAGTTGACATCATTTTATAAGGTAAATAAATCTAGATGTTTTATGGGGTGGTTCAGTATTATTGATTTGGACGAATATTCAATATTAAAAATAGATTTCATTCATACCTTCAATTTGTGTCGGCTTCAGTTCGAAGTACCACAAAATAAAATTGGCACACTTTATACTAGATATGAATGCTTGATTTAAAAATGTAACGAATTAAAATTACATAAAATATTATGACATTGATTAAACTTTATTGCAGCAAATTTTAATCGTGTGTGTATTACAGTGAAAAAAAGACAAAAGACTAACGTGGAACGCGGGAAAAACTAAAAAAAAGAAAAAAAATGTTAAATTCTTTACGGCCAGTACACGCGGTCGCGAATGAGGTCGCAACATTTTTAAAAAAAAGTAGTGTAATTATTTTTTTACAAAACCTTTAAAGGTATACGGTTACAATTGACGATTTACACATAACCGATATTTTCAGAATCCGAATGACGAATTAAAATTCCGTTAATGTTATTGATGTAATTGATACCGCCCTCTTTGATTACATCCTTATGCAAACAAGCCGGTCTATCCCTCCCCAGTAGGGTTGGAAGCGTAACTCATTAGGCATTTTAATTAAGACGGCCGAGCTGTCCGCAGCCTTCGTAATGACCGGCGCCGATTGCCTGGCCGGGGCATCTCGCGCCGACTACAATGAGAAGAATACGAGTAGTCAAGTCATGTCATTGATTGATGATTGTACTGTGCAGGGGTTGTTGTTGTCGCTTGAGCTACGGTAGGTCTGATTGCCTACTTTGATTGAAGGATGTTTGCTTATTTCAGAGATGAGATAATTCAAACTTATAATAGAAAAGAACAAAAAATAAGAATATATTGGCATAATGCAAAATACATAACTAATAATACCTATGTTAGAAATAAATATTACACGAGTTACCTGAAAACCAACCCCACCCTAAACTATGCAGACCTTGTAGTATGGGCGTCAGACCCTATATACACAGATATTTATAAATACATACTTATTCACACCCAGACACGGAACAAATACCGATGTTTATCACACAAATATTTGTCCCGAGTGGGAATTGAACCCACGGCTCTTGGAACCGCAAGCCAGGGTAAGTTATATAGAGTTATACATTCGGTGTATGTACCTAGGTACTTACTAAAGGATTACATTATTCAGAATACTCTTATGTACCTATAAATTATTGAGTGTAGGTAGTACCGAAATCAAAACAAGATTCATTTAAATTATGTGCACGTAAAGTAATATAAAACTCAGGTAATATTCAATACAAAGTTGGTCTCTTTAGCGAAACTTTAAAAAAGTTCTGAAAAGACTTTTTGCTTTCATTTCACTACTAGGCGTTCAAGCAAAGTAAAATGATGAAAAAGTTTCATACTAATTAAACATCGTTCAATGAGAGTCTTCTAGTAACTATCGGTCTTAAGCTTTCTTTTAAACGCCATAAAACTCCGTAATTAGTTTCTCTCCTCAAGCAGCTGAAACTACAATGTTTATATCACATACAAGCCATAACTGGAGCCATAAAAATTTACGGGGCTCTTACGGTGAAAGTTCTCAAAGTTAGCCAAACGGGCGCCGGTTATTAAAACAACCACGTCTTAACACTTTGGGAAGCGTTATTAAAATTTTCAATCTCTTTCGGTAAGTGAATATAAACTTGCGCTGAATGTTGAATGAGGCTGTTTCGTTTGGAAAAGTGGCGGTGTGTTGATGGTGATTTTTAGGGAAGACAGAGTGTTTTTATAATCTTTGAAATATTCCAACTTTTTAAACTTTTTCATTTGTTTTAAAATTGTGCATTTTGTTTGAGTTTGAGAGAGAAGAGATAAAAGTATTTATTAAATATCTAAATGTGAAAAAAAATACTGCATGGGTACATAGAGATACATAGAGAGTAACGTTTCGTGAGTTACTAAAGCTAATTGAATCACAAAAACAAACAAATGCACAATTGAATGGCATTTTGAACAAACTTACCTAGAAGGACACTTTATATTAATTATTTTTTTTTATTTATAAATGTTAAAAAATAACTACATATCAACATTGCTTACAATACGAACTAGACTTTCTTGCACAAACCTACATCTTACAAAGCTCCTAATGCTCACATTTAAAAATAACCATACCAGTAAAGAGCACTAAAACGTTACTCCTGTACTGCAGCCTCCATCATAACAGGGGCATGTAAATTTTTACAACGCTGTTAAAGCGCGCTGCAGCGGGGAGGTGAGCAAAGTGCAGTTTGCAGCGCCGGCACTGCGGCCGATATCGAAATCGAACTCTTATAAAACATAAACTTTTACCACTGAAAACCGAACTTAACATCTGTAGGGTCAATCTTGAAATTGGACGTATTTGGTTGATTCCCCTGGCACTTTTTAAAACATAAGAGTTTAAACTTTTACTATCATAAGGCTAAATAACACCTCATTGTGAACATATTTCTCTAATAGGCATCACTGTCACATGTTTAGATAAAAAGATATATGACTTTAAAATTTTGGTGCCAGGGGAATCAATACAAGATGCCAGGGTAATCAAAATAAAAACATTTTGTATAGAATAATCGTTTATTTTAATTAAACTTACCAGTATTTTGGTTTCATTATGGTTCTTTAGAGTCATTATTGATTTTAAAAGAAGTATTATAAAAAACAAAACAACAATATCTATCTTTAAGGAACTATCAATCTACTAATCTAAAAACTATCAAATTATACTTAAAAAGGCCACGGCCCCTAGTTCCCGGCAGCGCCGCTATTCCTGGTCATGGTGGCGACCATGGTTACGGCTGGACGGCGGTTGCTAAGAATCCCCAGGTTACGAGAGGCTAACCAACACACACTGACCCTGGCGACGTATAACGGACGCACGCTACGGCTCGACTCGCACGTGGCGCAACTTGAGGTAGAGCTTGAGAAGATTAGGTGGCACTTTCTGTGCTTGTCCGAAAAGCGAGAGAGGACACCATAACCCTAGAATCAGGACACCTACCAACCTTCTCAAGGTGGCGTCGGTTTTCTCCTCAATAAGTCCCACTTTGACAACTTAGTGGAAATGTCTAGTGTTTCGAGGGTAGCATGATTAAGCTCACCAAGAGTCTTAGCCTCAAAGTGGTGCAAGTGAACGCACTGACCTCTTCTCACTCAGACGATAAAGTGGAGAAAATGTTCGATGACATATCGAAGGCCCTCTACTCTACCACCAAGACCCCCTACAATACTTGTCAATTTCCTCTAACGTGAGGGGCTTTTCTTGATGAACTCTTTCTTTAAGAAGCAGCCTCAAAGGAAGTGGACGTGGCAAAGTTCCGATACTTTAACTAAGAACGAGATCGACTTCATCACCGACTTGTTCGAGGCACTCTGAATATCGACTTCAAAGCCAAACGTGTTCGCTTGATGAGGTCTAAACTTCGATCTACTCCGCTCCAGAAAATTAAAGGATCTGAAACGTTCTTGTCAAACCTGGCGAACCGAATTGCTGCAGTGGAAACCTCAACTGACATTAACAGAATCTTGAAAAATCAAATCTAAATATGATGCATGTCCTCAGGGAGGAAAGATCGAGATTTGCGGCATGAGGGTCCGGGCCAGGAAGTCTAAACTTTCCGAGGAGACTTTGAGGCTAATGAGGCAGCGACGTAAAGACCCACCCGCTACTACATTGCAAGCTCGAGCACTCAACCGAGAGATCAATAAACTTATGCCACGCGACCTCCGGTGCTACAATACTCTCTCAATCGAGAAAGCTATTGAACAGAATCGGGGGTCAAAGGTGTTCTTAAAATCTCTTGAAGGAAGCCAACTGACGAAGCTGACTACAGCGAATGGGGACATTGCTGCTTCAAAGCCAGCAGTCTCGGAGAGTAATCACGCACCATCTTGCGAAAACACTCGGCAAATTCCAACCATCGGAACAGGCTGGATTTCGGAGCGGATACACCACCATAGACCACATCCACATAGTGCGACATATAAACAGAAGACCGAAGAGTATAATCAGCCCCTATGTTTAGCACTTGTGGACTATGAGAAAGCCTTTGACTCAGTTGAAATCTGGTCAGTTCTTGAGTCCCTGCAGCGATGCCAAGTTGATTGGCAATACAACCTGGTGATGAAATGTCTCTACCAAGCCGCGACCATATCCGTCCAAGTATTGAATCAGCAAATAAACCCATACCATTGCAGCGAGGAGTAAGACAAGGGGACGTCATCTCCCCGAAGTTGTTCACAAATGCAATGGAGGATTTGTTCAAGGCACTGTACTGGAAAGGGCGAGGCACCAACATCGTCAGTAGAGACGCTGCAGGACCTTCAACTGATGTTGATTGACCTATAATGTAAGGAAGCTTTGATTTCCCTGGCATTTTGCCAGGGGAATCAATGCCAGGGGAGTCAAGAAAAGTTAATCTTCTATCGATTTTGTTTCAATGGATTGATTTTTGCCAGTGATTATTATAAAAACAATTAATAGTCCTATATACCTTACTATTAATCCTAGTTAAGAAATGCCTAATCATCTAAAAATATTTTTAAAAGTGGTCAGGGTAATCAATGACCTAGTGAAACAAAACCAGGGGAATCAAATTCAAACCTTCATAAATCCTGCTTGGAACCGTGGAGCAGGAAACCTCTCCTCATGATGTTAAGAGCGCGACTAGAGCTACTTGCTGATGTGCACGCCTTCGCCATAGACTTTTATAAAAGCAAGATAGGTGGCATTTAGTGACGCGCCAAGGGAATCAATCGTTGCAGTCGGACAAACACAAACCATTTTGTAATCACAAAACAGTGATTGGCACAGACTTGGTGTATTTTTTAAATCATTAAATAACTCACCCTTTAACTATTAAATCACAAAAAATCTTAAAATTATGACTATAAATAGGTAAATTGTTAACGGTTTGTTAAAAAAATGACAAAGGGACAGCCCAAGGGAATCAAATATTAAGGCTTCGAAATTTTTTTTCAGATGGTTAAAGCTGAAATAAACACCTTTTTTGTTGTGCCCCATTTAGTTTACACATTAAAGAAACAGCAAAAAAAATCTTACATTAAAACTTAAACTTTATGGGTAGTTTTTGCCCTCGGACAGTGTTTTTTTTGGCTTTCAAGATTGACCCACAGCTGGTAAGTTTCTAGAGTTATAGATATGCGAGGAATCGTTTTTGTATTATTATATTATCTATAGTTCATATTATACAGCTGATGAGTTTGTTTGAGCGCGCTAATCTCAGGAACTACGGATCCGAATTGAAAAAAATAATAAAGGGATAAAGCGGACGAAGTCACTGGCACAGCTAGTATGTAATAATTTCATAACAATTGAATTATTATTGATGTAATTACCGATCTGAATTTCGTTTACTACAGTCAAATTAATATCGTCCCCGTCGTGGCAGAATTAAACAACTAACAAAACCAAAGTTCCGAGATAATTGAGTTTTTGTGTTTTCTTTACTAAAAAACGGCGATATGTTTTCAAGGTGAAGAAAATTTACTGTCGAGATTTTTATATGTTATAAAACCAGTTCAACTCGATAATTTAAATAGACCGACACAATGCTACTTTATATTATTTTAAAAATAAAAATAAAAAAGTAATTATTTACTTTTGCCACAACCATTTTTGACAACAGAATTGCATTTATCAAGTTTTTGTATGTCACTTAGCGAGTTTTGCCACAACCAAGAAGTACATAATACGAATATTTGTAGTGAATAAGGTAACTTGTTTAATTTTACATCGTTTCACTGCCATGAATTTTGTTGTTATCAACTTTTAATTTATTATGCAATTTCAGTGAAAAAAATTTAATAGCAGTCAAATAATACTACAATATACTTAATGAACAAATATTTAATCAACAAAATTGAATTGGCATGGTTTTCACATAATTTAAAAAACTGACACAAGTTTAAGTTATTAAGAACATAGAACAAATGGTTCATTACGTAACTAGATTTATCTGTTAGATTCCTTATACATTAAAATAACATAAAAACAATCTTGAGCTTTAATTTTGTATAAAATTATACAACATTTAAAAAAATGTTGACTTCTAACATCATGTTCAACAATCAAAGTTAGTTTAACTATAATGAATGAATCAATTGTCCAGTGTCTCCTTTAAGCTGATGATCAAGTTCTTCTTGCGTCATCAGCTGTGGAGATGTGAGTATTTCAAAGAAAAAAGAATTAAATTTGAATGTCAGTTAGACGAAAGTCATAATTTTTGAAAAATGTGAAGATATGACTGTTTGCGATGTCATGATTAGAATTGAAAAAGTAGAACAAAAGAAAGAATTTGTATGTTTGGGTCTTGGGATCCAAGCTCACAAGAGATAGTAGGTGTGATAGCGCTTTTGAAAGAACAGTGAATGCTGGTAACGGTGAAAGGAGCGCTACCCATCTTTGTAAGCAGTCAAGCAGTCAGAAGGTGTCCAAAAAGACACGTCTGGCGGTTTACAGGAGTGTTGTTCACGACACTAATGTACGGAAGCGAAAGTTGGGTATGGGAGAAGAAGCACGAAAATAGGATAAACGCAGTGGAGATGCGAGCACTTAGAAGTATGCTAGGAGGGAAACTGAGTGATAGAATCAGAAATGAAACAATTTGAGAACGTTGTGGTGTGAAAGACGATGTTATGACTAGGGTTGAGAAGGGTATGCTTAGATGGTTTGGTCATGTTGAGAGGATGAAAGACGATTAACTAAAGAAATAGGTATATAGAGAAAGTTTCAATCGACAGAGGAAGACCAAGAAAGACCTTCCATGACCAAATAGGTCACATCTTGAAGAATGGTCAAATCAAAAGTATCCGTAATCGACTAGGGTACATGAAGAGGTTGACATATGTGGAAGAAGCGACTGTGGTGTGCCAGGACCGTAGCACATAGCTGGAAGTGATCTCTGCCTACCCCTTTGAGAAAAAGGCGTGATACTATGTATGAATGTGTGTATGCTGATATAAAATCTGACACATGGACATTCTCATGGATGTTCTGACAGCTTGAACTCATAAATTGATAATAAGCTTTCTGACGTTGTCCAATACTTATAACGCTGTTATTGCATTTTTAAAAATTAGTCACAAATAAATATTCAAGGCGAGTGGTCGTTTCGTTTTACACTGTCCTGCTATTCAAAAGTGAACCTTATTACAACGAACATTTGGTCCTTCGAGCCGGATAATTGCAAGGGCCAGTAATCGTAGTGAGCGTAGTGAGTGCGAATACAATAGGAAGCCGCATTCCTTAGATAAGCGAGGACAGTTTTTTTGCAGTGAATCGGTTGCACGTGCATACCTACAGAGTTGCGATCTTTATAATAAATATTTCGTTAGAATATGATTCGGTATTTATAGTAGTAAAAATAACGTAACTTTTTAGTGAAAAATGAGTGTTCCGACTACAGAACAAAGTGCATATTTATGTATATTGGAGGATGTGGCTAGTATGATACAAAAGGCGCAAACAAACATCAAAAAGTGTCCTAAACAAAGATTGACGGAAGGTTACATCCAGGCTAGATTGAAGGCTGTTGAAGATGATTGGGATAGATTTAAAGAAGCAAATCATAACCTCGCAAAATGCACGCCGCGAGAACAACGGGGAGTTATTCCGTATTTCCTACAAGAAGAATATTACAAATACGAAGAACTATATCTCGGGTTGAAGGCGGACTTGCTTGACCTTTTATCACAGTTAAAATCGAAACACAAAGTTACAGAAAATATTGCAAACATGTCAACATCTTCTCACGATTGTCCTATACCCTTCGCTAGACTACCTAGTATACAACTACCTACCTTCTCCGGAAAATATGAAGATTGGCCTACTTATCAGGATTTGTTCACCGCGCTTGTTCACAACTCATCAATAAGTGATGTGCAGAAACTACATTATTTGAAAACCAGTGTATCAGGCGAAGCAGAAATGTTGTTACGAAATATACAAATAACTGAAAGTAATTATACTCAGGCGTGGAGTATTCTTAAGGAGAGGTTTGGAAATAAAAGGATGATTGTTAATTCTCTTTTGAAAAGACTGTTTGGACAGAAAAAGATGACTAGTCAATCAGCAAATCAAATTAAATTATTACTTGATACCACAGCTGAGTGTATTACGAGTTTGAATAACCTTAAAATATCAACAGATTCTTGGGATCCTATTGTAGTGTTTTTGGTTGGACAGAAATTAGACACAGACTCGTTAAAAGACTGGGAAGAACACGCGCACAATGACAATGTTGAGAATATACCTACATGGGCAGAACTAAAGAAATTTCTTGAAGCAAAATTTCGAACACTTGAACTAGTCGCTCCTATTACTATTTTCACAAAGGAGAAGCACTCAACCAGTAAATCATTCCACACTTGTACTGAAGAAAATGAAGGAGGAATATTTCAATCTACACACGCAAGTATACATCGTTCATGTTCTTATTGCCATACGGTTGGTCACTTTATTCACAATTGCAAAGAGTTTTCTAAGCAACCTATAGAGAAGAGGTATGACTTTGTAAAGAAAAATAATTTGTGCTTCAACTGCCTTATCCCGAATCATAATGTATACAAATGTAGACAAAAAACAACATGCCGAGTATGCGGTAGAAGACACCACTCGCTATTACACCAGATGAAAGACTCAAATCAAGAAGATAAACCACAACCAGAACAAAACTTCACAAGTACACAATCAGAACAGAAGATAACCAGCGCGCACTTCTCTAATGAACAACCTGGTCAAAAAGTGTTACTAGCTACAGCACAAGTTGAGGTTACATCGTGTAATGGACAAACACACCTGCTTCGTGCTTTAATTGATCAGGGCTCAGAGGCCTCATTTATCGTATCATCCAGAGTAGTTGATCTATTGAATCTGAGAAAGTCTAATATCAATGGAGTAGTCTCTGGAGTAGGAGAAGGAACACCACTACCTATTAAACACATGGTTGAGCTGTCAGTTACCTCTCGAAATAACTGTAAAGAAGTTATACGAGTGAAGGCTTACGTATTGAAGAGAATATCCACAAGCCTTCCATCAAAATACATCGGGATGAACTACCAATCGTGGCCACTGCTTCAGACTTTACAATTGGCAGACCTTTCTTACCATACACCAGGAAAAATTGATATGCTGCTTGGTGCAGATGTCTTCGGTCAAATTATTGAAGATGGTTTGATAAAATTACCAGAAGGGTTAGTGGCGCAAAAAACAAGTCTGGGCTGGATATTGTCGGGTAAAATGGGAGAAAGCGACAAAGATCACAATTTGATTTCCCTACATATAACACGTATGGTAACAGAAGATAATGATTTATTAAGAAAGTTCTGGGAAATTGAAACTGAATCATACAAAAAGAAGAAATTATTTACAAAAGAAGAAGAAAAAATGTGAAGAGATTTACAAAAATACAACAAAAAGAGAAGATAATGGAAAATATACAGTACATTTACCATTAAAACAAAGCATCGAAGAGACTATACAATTATGTGGAGATACAAAGCAACACGCTATACAGAGATTCAAACAACTAGAGAAGAAATTCATGAACAACGAAAAATTAAAAATAGATTATTCTAAAGTTATTGAAGAGTACAAGCTGATGGGTCATATGCGAAAATCAGTAACATCTGATAGCGATGCATCAATCTATCTTCCACACCACGCTGTAATACGTGAAGATAAGGACACTAGTAAAGTCAGGGTAGTTTATGATGCTTCAGCTAGAGGGTCACACGGTCATTCTCTAAATGAAACCATGATGGTAGGACCTGTTTTGCAACCTGATTTACGAAGCCTTATTACAGCATGGCGAAAAAACAAAGTATGTGTAGTCGGAGATATAGAAAAGATGTATCGGATGATCAATATAACAAAAGAACACATAAATCTACAACGCATATTATGGCGAGATAATCCTGACGAAGAACTTCATTGTTACGATCTAACAACGGTAACTTTTGGCACTGCTGCAGCTCCATTCTTAGCTGTACGAACCCTAAATCAATTAGCTAATGACGAAGCACATTTGTATCCAGATACTGCACCTGTAATAAAAACATCATTTTACATGGATGATTTAATGACGGGAAATGATGATCTTAAATCAACTATGAAAATGTGTGAAGAAATAAGAATTATACTAAACAAAGGAGGATTCAAAATGCAAAAATGGTCAAGTAATTCTGAAGAACTTTTGACATACTTAAAGGAGGGAAAAGAAGGCACAAAAGACAAAATAGAGATAAAGCTAGATAAAATTATAAAAATTCTTGGCTTAACATGGGATAGAAAAGATGATACATTCAAAATAACAGTGAACTTGCCTGATGTGAAATATCCTATAACGAAGAGAACTATTCTATCTGACGTTGCACGCCTGTTCGATCCATTTGGGTGGCTATCGCCGGTTGTTATTATAGCTAAGAGGCTTATACAAAAATTGTGGCTGTGCAGTTTGGGTTGGGATGATGAACTCCCATCCGAATTGAGTGAAGAGTGGTTGATGTACAGGCAAGAATTGATACATTTGCAACACATTGAAATACCACGATGGTTGAAAACTACATCAAAAAATTACACAAATATACAATTACATGGTTTTGCAGATGCATCAACTCAAGCATATGCTGCAGTCACTTACCTTAGAGTTGTTGAAGATGAAGAGGTTCACGTAACGATGATTGCATCCCGAACAAAGGTTGCACCCTTGAAGCAAATATCCGTTCCAAAACTGGAACTATGCGCTGCAGCATTACTAGCTGAGCTCATTGATGACCTGATGGAGCATCTTAATATTTCAAAAGACAAAATATTTGTATGGACAGATTCCATGGTTGTATTGGCATGGCTTCAGTCTCAACCGTCGCGTTGGCGAACATTTGTTGCTAATAAAGTAGCAGATATTACACGAGTTTTAGACAATCATCAATGGAGACACGTCCAGTCTGCCGATAATCCTGCTGACATCGCAACAAGAGGCGTTAAAGCAAGCGATCTTGCAGCTTTAGAGTCTTGGTGGACTGGACCAAAATGGTTGAAACAGAAGAAAGTTGAAATACATCTTGAAAGACAAAATGTACCACAAACAGAATTAGAATCGAAAAATGTACTTCATACATCATTACAAGAAAAAACAATTTGGGAAAGATTTTCTACAATTTCACGGATGAAAAGAGTATTAGCCTATTGTCGACGAATGTTGAAAGGTAAAGAGGCAGTAGTAAAAGATAATATCATTGCCCGTTACGAGTTGACAACCGAAAAATGTCCTCAAACGTAGTGAAGTGTAATTCTTGCAATATTCTCATAAACGAAGTCCTTGCCTTCGTTCAAACTAAAATTGATGTTATGGACGAAAAAAGCTTAATTCAGATATGTTCAACTGGCTTTACAATAGAAGAAATCTCGGAAGCAAAAAAGTTGCTATTCGATTCTGTGCCAAATTCCAAAATAAAAAGAAGAAGAAAGGATGGAAAGCAGCTGCGTGATCTTGAGGATGTAATTAGCCTACTAAAATACGCAAACCCTGACGAGGTACCCATTTTTGTGGCACGGGACCTACATAAATTGCCGCCGGTTTGTTTTGATCATGTGGATGTTACTCGGTTATTGAAAGATATTTTGATCTTACAAAATGAGATTAGGCATATTAAATGCCATTATACTAAAAAGGATGATCTTGAGGCGTTTCGTCAACAGATTGAAAATATAAATTATGCCTCTATTGTTGAAAACAATGAACACGAAAACAATTACGACTTCGTGAATCAGAGAAGAGGTGTGCAGGTATATGATAGATTCTCATATAGCAGTGGCCCGGTTGGACTGCAGCACGTCCCCCTTGACTCTTCGCCTGGTAATCTCCCTGCAAAGGAAAGTAGCTTAACATCCTTATTTGAAACTAATACGGGCAAAATGCCGATATACAGAGACATTACGGGTGCCCGCACATCAAGTGATGTAAACATACCGCCATCAGCTGATAAATCACCGTTACGAGCAACGGACGAGCATTCGAGCGCCAGTGTTGACCTCCTGCACCAACGTATGCGCAGTTCCACGAGTCAGACAAGGACAAATGCTAGCGCGGACTCCGCTATGAACATACCGTTGAGTCATGCGCGGGCGCAGTGTGAAGCCCCTACGTGCGGATCGATACTCGGTTCGGCCGAAAATGTGACTCACTCCGTTACACAACAACATGAAGTGTCCAGCCGCGAGGTGATAGAAACAAGAACACTGGTTAGTGATCTGAGACCGGTGGTAGGGGAAAACAAATGGCAAACTGTGAAGTATAGTAAAAGGAAAAATAGATTTCGTGGATTGTTGGGTAAAGCGTCTGTAACGCCAAACGGAAAATTTAAGTCAGTGGATATTAAAGTACCACTATTTATTTCTAAGGTCTCTAAAGATACAACCGTCGAGGACATTACTGCGTATGTTAAAGAGAAAACAAATGTTAGTATTTCACTCTTTAAAATGAATACAAAAATTGAGAAAAGATATAACTCGTATAAGCTGTATGTACCGAAGGAAAAGTTATCTATATTTCTGGATGAAGGTTTTTGGCCAATTGGAATAACTTACAGGCGTTTTGTCAAATTGAACTATACCAGATCTAATAGCGGAGTCGATACCGTTGAGAGGCATTATTCCTTTAAATCAAATCAAAAGAAACAGACACAGCTAAATAAGAAAGAAAAAAAAAAACCTACACAAGTCATGGCAAGAGATGCTAAGTTTGTCAGTTTTAACTGCAAATCAGTGAAGTCGTCAGTTGAGAATATAAGGTTCTTGTGTCAGAGTGCAGACCTGGTTGCCCTTCAGGAGACGTGGTTACTGCCACATGATATTCCTTACCTCAGTTCAATCAGTAGTGACTTTGAATACACAGGAGTGTCTGCGGTGGATACCTCAACGGGTATTCTGAAAGGAAGGCCCCATGGTGGCGCAGCAATTCTTTGGCGTAAGGGTTTATTTAAATCAGTGTCAGTGTTGGAGTGCGGCAGCCCTCGGATAACAGCTATTAAAGGTACGCTCTGTGATCGTTCCATTGTTGTGTTTAGTGTATATATGCCTACATGTTCAATTGACAATCTACCTGACTTTACTGAGTGTTTGGGTGAAATAAATGCGATAGTTGAGAGCAACTGTGTGGAATCTGTTTTCATATTAGGAGACTTTAACGCGCACCCTAATGAGTTATTTTATAACGAATTGATGTGTTTTGTAACGAACAGAACTGGTTATGTGCAGATAGCGAAAAGCTAGGTCCAAGCTCAGATAATTTTACGTTTGTTAGTGATGCGCATGGGTGCCGACGGTGGTTGGACCATTGTATTGTTACTCAGTCTGCTTGGAAAACAATAAGTAAAATTGAAATAGATATGAATGTCTATTGTTCTGATCATCTCCCACTTATTGTCTACTGTAATTTAAATATAATTAGGAATAAAATATATTGCAAGGAAAGAATAAAAAACAATGTAATATGGGGTGAGAGAGATACTAACCAAATATCGGTATATCATAATTTATGTAACACGCAACTTAAAAATATTCATTTTCCTGATGAATTTAGGTATTGTGCCGATACAAAGTGTAATCTGCCTGATCATAGGTGTGTGCTTGATAGGTTGTATAATAGCATTGTTTGTATATTGTGTGATGCTTCAGTAAAATCCTGAACCAAGGTAGGGGCCTTTCGAGGTGACCGGGTAAATGTTAAACGCAGACCAGTGGCAGGGTGGAACAGACATGTTCGTGATGCTCACAGGGAGGCAAGGTGTAAATATCGGGTTTGGCTGGAACATAATAAACCGCATTCGGGTTTAGTACACGAAGAAATGTTGGCATCGCGTAAGGTTTTTAAAAGTAGACTAAGCTGGTGTCATAAGCACCAAGACCAGATAAAAATGGACATACTTGCCTCCCAGAGAGCATCAAATAAGTTTGATAAATTCTGGAAGAGTACTGGTAAACTTAATTTGAAGCCGGGTTTGCCTGCGAGTGTAGGTGAGCTGAGTGAGCCTAAAGCCATAGCGGATATGTTCAGAAAATATTTCAGTGTAGAAGCCCCCTTACCTTCCATGACGACTTCTGAGCCTGACATGTGTTTGACGGATGATCTCTTATGTTTCTCTGCTAAAGAGGTAGCAGCTGTTATAAATAGAATGACTAAGGGCAAGTCACCGGGTCATGACGGGCTCAGCATCGAGCATTTTAAGCATGCAGGGGTTCATTTACCA
Organism: Maruca vitrata; assembly: GCA_039566165.1. Taxonomy (NCBI): domain Eukaryota; kingdom Metazoa; phylum Arthropoda; class Insecta; order Lepidoptera; family Crambidae; genus Maruca; species Maruca vitrata. The sequence goes on from CM076919.1 coordinate 17,059,141, forward strand.
AGGGTTTTGAGTATGCTATTTTCGCTGTGTTTAAGTCATTCATATTTGCCGAGGGCTTTAATGATAACAATAGTGGCTCCGATCATTAAAAATAAAACCGGAGATATTTCTGACAAAACGAACTATCGTCCCATCTCACTCGCAACTATTACAGCTAAGGTACTGGATAGTGTGCTTGATTCCCATCTAAGTAAATACATAGAATCACATGACGCGCAGTTCGGTTTTAAGCCTGGACTGTCAACCGAAAGCGCCATTCTGGCTCTCAAGCACACTGTCCGCTACTATACTGATAGGCAGACTCCTATATATGCTTGTTTTCTTGACCTGTCCAAGGCATTTGATCTTGTATCATATGACCTCCTTTGGCGAAAGTTAGGAAAACAAGGAGTACCGTTTGAGATCACCTCTCTCCTGAAATTTTGGTACGCGAATCAGGTGAATAGAGTGAAGTGGGCCAACTCTTTTTCTGAGGAGTACGGGTTGAGCTGTGGGGTGAGACAGGGGGGCTAACGTCTCCCAGGCTTTTTCAACCTGTACATAAATGAGCTCATCGTCGCCCTCGGCAGCATGCGTGTCGGATGCTGGGTTGATGATGTTTGTCTAAACAGTATCAGCTATGCGGACGACATGGTGCTGCTGGCGCCAACGGTGGGTGCGCTCAGGAAAATGTTGAGTGTTTGTGAGAAGTATGCCTATGATCATGGTCTTTCCTATAATGTTAAGAAGAGTGAGTACATGGTTTTTAAGGCCGCAGGTAAATGTCCTGGTGAAGTACCCGACCTATTGCTTAACGGAGTGAGACTTAACAGAGTCTACCAGTTTAAATACCTGGGTCACTACATTACAGACGACCTTAGAGACCATGTCGATATAGAGAGGGAGCGTAGAGCGTTGGCGGTCAGGTGTAACATGCTGGCTCGTAGATTTGCTCGCTGCTCGAATCAAGTTAAAATTACGCTTTTTAAAGCCTATTGTCAAAGCCTTTACACTAGCAATCTATGGATCAGCTACACAAAGAGATCGCTTAACGTTCTACGAGTCCAATACAATAACGGCTTCAGGGCATTGTTTGGGGTTGCCTCGATTTTTGTAGTGGGTCGGAAATGTTTGCACAGTCGCATACGGATGGCTTTCATGCTGTCATCCGCAAAAAAACATCATCGCTGCTAGCGAGAGTGCGAGCCAGCTCCAACACTATCCTGATGACAGTTGCGGGTAGACTGGATTCACCCATTTTGAGGCATTTTGTCACTCTACTGAAGCCAGTCACTTCGTACTACATACCTTAGTATTGTATTGATAGATTATTTGTTTTAAGTTCTAACATAGCTATAAGACTTCACTAACACAAAATGGATCTTTTGTAATCTATAGAAATAAATGATTATTATTATTATTATTATAAAGCTAAAGTAAAGAATCAATTTATGGGACAGTTACCAGCTGTAAGGGTCAATCAACATAGAGCATTTATAAATAGTGGAGTTGATTTTGCTGGACCTGTACTTGTAAGAACATCAAAGGGTCGGGGTCACCATGCTACAAAAGCTTACATATGCTTGTTCGTCTGTATGGCCACGCGCGCCATCCATCTAGAAGTTGTAACCGACCTTACCTCTCAAGCATTTATTGCGGCTTTTAGAAGATTTGTGGCACGCAGAGGACGCTGCTTGCATCTCTGGAGCGATAACGGGACCAATTTTGTTGGCGCGGCCAAAGAATTGAAAGAACTTTTTCACACGGCAAAAAATAACTTATTACTAGAAGTGGCCGAAATCTTAGCTAATGATGGAACTTCATGGCATTTCATACCACCGAGAATGCCAACATGTGGAGGCCTATGGGAAGCGGGAATCCAATCAGCAAAGAGGCATCTAGTTCGAGTAAATAAAGATACGAAACTTACTTATGAAGAGATGGCAACGCTTTTAGCACAGATAGAAGCGTGCCTCAACTCTCGTCCACTATGTCAGATTGATCAGACCAACGAGCTGCCATTAACTCCGGGCCATTTTTTGGTGGGTGAACCGTTGATAAGTATCCCTGATTTAAATTACGACGACAAAAAGTGCAGCCTACTAACTAGATGGCAAATGATTCAAAAAATTACTCAAGATTTTTGGCATCGTTGGCGCACTGAATATCTCAATACGCTTCAACAAAGATATAAATGGCAAGTTAAAGAAACACCGCTGAAAGTTGGTGATATGGTAGTTATCAAGGATGAGGATACACCTCCCGCAAAATGGTTACTTGGCAGAATTAAGTATGTACACCCGGGAGCAGATAATATAGTTAGAGTAGTTACGGTTCAATGTAAAGGTAATAACGAGATCAAAAGACCTGCATCCAAACTTATTCCACTTCCGAATGAAAATGAAAATTATTGATCCATGGTGGGCGGTGATGTGTATGACTCTATTTACAGTGAGATAATTGATTAAGTGAAGTGTTATCCTTATTAAGTCACAGTGAAAATGAGTGCTAGTGATGTGTTGATTTTTGTGCATTACATAAGTATAACATTTGTTGGAATTTATAAGGTACAGTCCATTGCATGTTACTATTTTGTTTAATGTTTAAAAACTATTGTTTTTGGTGGGCGGTATGTCCAATACTTATAACGCTGTTATTGCATTTTTAAAAATTAGTCACAAATAAATATTCAAGGCGAGTGGTCGTTTCGTTTTACACTGTCCTGCTATTCAAAAGTGAACCTTATTACAACGAACAGACGTGGAAGGAATTTGCAGAGGTCTTTGTAAATCCATTGTAGTACAGTGTATAAGATGAATCTTCTGACCTCTGTTTTTATCAATATCTTTTGACTTATGGGCTATGCAGCCCATAAGTTATCTTTTCTATCTATTTGTTCTTTGTACTCATTTTCCAAATTTCATCCCGATCTATATTGCGTTTATAGTTATTATGTGTAATAAGACACACACACAGACAGCACTGATCTTTTTTTTGGATAAAAGAAGATAATTTGAATTAATGTTTTAATGAAAACTTAAAATAAAAGAGCACTTGTTTAATTTTGCCACAACCAAATTTTGTAACAATGTTTCCGAGTCAGTTGTGGCAGAATTCAACAAAGTCGTTTATTTAGTTTTTCAACGTTATTTCTTGAACAAATCTTGTTGTAATATGTGGTCAATAGAATCACTAAAATGAAGATATCTTTGCGAATATCATACACTAGCGACCCGCCCTCGCTTCGCTTCGGGGATATCTCTATCTCTATGTAATATATTTTAACCCCGTAAGAGAAATCTATTTTTTTATCTAAAAAAAGCCTATGACACTCAGGGATAGTGTAGCTTTCCAACAGTGAAAGATTTTTTCAAATCGGTGCAGTAGTTTCGGAGCCTAATCGAAACAAACAAACAAAAAAAACAAACCTTTCCTCTTTATAATATTATATTATATTACATACATATTACATTGACTCCCCCGTACCCCAGTGACGCTAACATGGAGCCTACATCGCTTGCTGGCTAGCTGAGCGCGGTGGCGGCAACCACGCGACTTTTTTCTAATACTTGCATTTTTAAACTCGTTATATCTTCCGAATTAAGTGTCCGAATTGAATAATTCAAAAAGTTTTAAAAAGGTATTGAAGCCTTCTTGAATATATACAAACTTATTTTGATAAGGATTAATACCAAGGTACAAATAAAGAGCCCTTTCAAGCGGCGGCATATAAATTATTTTTTTAGAATTTAAAACCGCTTGCTGTGACATAACTATAATATTTAGACATATGCTGTCGCGACACTTTTTGTAGATAATGATGAGTTCTTCAAAGTCTTAGTAAATGGTTTTGTTCTATCTTCAATAGTTTTCGCAGCGCAGGCGACGTAAGGAATTTTTCAGGTCTATTTTTTACACCTTGGGTTACATTATTGGAGTTTAAGTAAGGATCCCTAATTTTTTTTAAACTACAATATAGCCTATGTAACTTCTGAATAATGCAGCTTTCTAATGGTGAAAAAATTATTGCAATCGGTCCAGTAGTTTTTGAGTTTATTCATTACAAACATACAAAAATACAAATTTTTCCTCTTTATAATATTAGTATAGATATTGCAACAAGATAAATACCAAAATGTAGAGTACACTTTCTATTATTCAAAAATCACAAAAAGTGAATTTCGGTAAAAGTGTCAGTTATTTAATTTTGACACGACGGGGACGATATGTGACTTGAGACACTTAAAATAAAGACAGTATTCTTCCATCAATGCAATTAAATTATACCGTGCTCACAATTGAACACATACCTAATAATAAAATATTTAAACCTAAAAATACTGTTGAATAAGATGATAGTGAATGTGGTCCGGAAATTCTTGAAGTTAAACGACATGACATATCGCTGAGTGCGCTAAAAGTTTTGATATTTCCGCCTTCCATTTCCAGCATATAATTCTTCTCTTTCAGGAATTCTAACATCGTGTTCCTTCTTTTCTATATTTTGTACACATTACTAAAATTAGTCACATGTTGATTTCATTTGTTTATCACGGTACTAAGGATTTTTATGCAAACTAATTTGAATCTTCCCTGCCTGTCTCATGGCCAAAATATCTCATTATGCAACAGCTCAGCTGTGTATTGACGTAGCCTTTTAAACTGCCGATACCCTGCGAGAGCTCAAGCTTCGTAATCCATTACCATCCACGTGCGACCAAATGCTCCCCAACACCTAATGATAGTCGTGAACCTTGTCGCGATGACATAGGGTATATTTTAGTACGGCAAGCAGGTATGGAAGTTTTGATGGCAGATCATCTGGTGTTGCCTATACAGCTTACGTTGAGGATATAAGGGATGTTTTTGGTTAGCAAGGCCCAAGTGCGGAAATGCGGCGGGTCGGGTGTAACTCAACATTTGCATGCAAACTGTCGGAAGGCTGAGTCGCTTTGCACCCCCTGTCCGCTGAAAATGGAAAATGTAAAGCCTCAGTTTTCACAACAATGACTGTAGAAGTAAATTTTCTATTTATGTTAATAGGGTATCTAGAAACAATAGCGATATAAGACGTTTATTCCTTGAAAAGATAACAGATGTTACATCGCTGCTATTCCTAGAGTACGTACGTAACGTACCTCATGTCTTCATAATAGCCGGGATACTGATAACTGAAGCCATATAAATCATATTCTTTATATCAAAAGGTAGTACGACTCTTAAGTTTCGAGTCTCAAACATACAACGACTTCCCCTAGATTCTGAAATCTGATGTAAGAAGGAAAAGTTGTAAGTCGTCACAACAACATTACCGCTCGCGCCAAACGAATATTGTCATATACATACGAGTATACGTATTCCACGCTTGCACTGGCTTCCTAACGTCTGACCTACTTTCCTGTTGCGACCATTGAATGTTCATGAGAATAATATTTTGTTGTGAAGAATAAGTCGTTAATAATATTATGTAATTTTGTGATCGAAAGTACCTATATGGTACGTAGAATTGATGTGTTTTGAAATGTTACCCCAATTAACGCCAGTCAATCATCTGGTACCCACATTTGTATTGTTTGTTATCACAAAAGGTTTTCATCACGTTTAAGCTCCCCTAAAACAATTGGCGTCAAGGTTGTCAGAATTTATGAATACAAATTACAACCGCTAACAATTCTATGGTGAATCGAAAAGAAAGTCAAGATGTACATTATTTAATAGTTAATTGTAAGCATGTTTATAAGATATCATACAGATATACATACATAGTATCACGCCTTTTTCCCAGAGGGGTAGGCAGAGATCACTTCCTGTCATGTGCTGCTGTCCTGATACACCATTTTCGCTTCTTCCACATCCATCAACCTCTTCATACATGCTCGTCGATTACGAGTACTTTATTCTTATTCTTTTTTACAAATTCAACAAGCTGAATTTAAGTTCAAAGCGTAGAAAGTTTAAAAATAAAGGAGACTTAATGAATTGAGAGTCCCGGGACGTTATCGGGCATAATCGGCGCCCTTCGAGCCACTCCTTAATTGTTTTAGCGCCGCGATCCGCAGATCGCCATCTGTTAAACCGTTCTTACCTTTTGATATGCCTTACCGTCTTCCGAGTAACTACTAGTATTGGTTATTCTTTAGTACTTAAGTATGGTAGATATCCTAGTAAGATCTGATTTCCGGAAAATATGGTCAATATTTTTTTTCAAGTATTCGGAGACAATATTGAATGACAATGTTACCGTTGTTAGCTATTGTTATTGTAGATATCAGTTACCGAAAGACTTAGCTAATATAAGACACTTTTTACACATACATACATATATTGTCTTTATGACCCGACTGATATTTGAATGTTCTCATTCAAGTTAAACCATTAATTAATTCTGCGTGGCTTAAGTGTCTGTTGAACTCATCATTAAGCCGTAAAGCAAACGCTATGGGAACTCCATAAATACGGTCCCCTTGCCTAATTGAGTACAATAAATTAGTTTTAATAAGTATTAATAATGGAACTACCAGACACAATAATATTCTTTCTTTAAAATAACTATAACAGTGTGCATCTTAAAATCTTAAAACCTTCTGCGTGAAATTTAAAGTATACTAAAGACATGTTTGAATATTATATTATACATTTTTTGTAAATTGCACATAATATTACATGCTACATATTGAAATTAATTCGACTCTTACAGATCGAGCTGATTAAATGAATGTCAATATGCATTGACACGAATAGCACTCTCTCACTGGGGAAAATGATAAATATTTCCCTTAAGAAAATCAGACAAAGGAAATACAAGTTACTGCTTTGAAGTATCGTTTCCCTCGCCGTTAACACAGCCTACGGCGGAATAAAAAAAAATAAAGTATCAGCAAACAATATGGCGTTGCAACCGACACGGAGTGCACTCTCATCGGGCTGCTTGGAAATGCGAAGCGCGGGCCACTAACTGAGGGAGGAGTTGTCAATCTTCCAACTTCACATTTAGGAGTACTACAATTTAGAAAACTTTTTCTTGCTGTCAGGTTTCACCTGTGGAACGGGTGATCAATCGTGTTGCTAAGAAAATTAAAAAAATTATATTGCAAACCTGTAATGGTTACTATTTTTATTTTACGTAATTGGGATCAGCGCAAAACTTTTGGCACTAATCTCCTGGCCTCCTGCGTTATCCAGTATAAGATTTTAAAGTGCCAAGATCAATCAATAAACAGTATTTTGTCATTAGCCAAAATTAACAGATACGATAATAAAAAGTGAATAAAAATAAAATCATTAAAACACCTTATAAGAAAATTCAGACGTCGTCTGGAAGGTCAAACAGCATAAGAACGAGCATAAACATAAAACCTAAAGTTAGGTCGTCTAGTTCCCACATTACATGTACGTATATGTCCCACGTCGCCACAAACTTATGAGTGTGCTTAAAATCTTAGACGCTGAGTAGTTTGAGAGTACAATGGGCCATGACTACAGTGCAATTTGCAATTCGCCAGCCTCAGGGGAAATCTGCATCTTGCCGTTCTACCACTAAGACTTCGACCAATAGGCAGCAGTATAGACGCTTGGTTGCAGAAAAATTAAACATTCATCACAGAAGAAACTTGGAAGCCATTACATTACATTTTCAGTAAAGCAATTTCAATCTCCTTGGAAATGTTTCGATGACCCGGATTCTTGAATAAGCATTGGTTTGGTTATATAAATAAATAAGTAAATGTCCCAAAGTTCAAAGACGCTAGGCGTGATTTCCGTTCAGCTGAATTTATGGGTTCGGTCTATTAGACAATATCATTTAACGGCACATAAGCTTATATTTCGGCCTGTAATTGCAAGTGTTTATTATTTTTGTTTAGCTTACCTTTACATATTTAACGAAATGTACTTACATATTATGTTTCTTTATATGATATAAATATCGCACCACGATTAACATTTAGTTAGTTGACAGGGCTAACGAGATAACACTCAACTTGATGATAAGCGGTAGTGAGATCCACATATGAGGTCGACAAGTACAATAGACCATATTGAGCCTGTGCACTCTTGAAGTATCACGCCCCGCCTGAAGAGCCCGGGATCATAGGAGGGACGGAAAACATGAGCTGAAAGGGGCTTATGAATACTTCTTAGAAAATTATGTGCTAAACTTTCGCTAAGAAAATCCTTTGCGTTAGAATAGGCCTGGTTACTTTAGAGTTGGTTACTATGCATGCGGGAAATCATAAAGCGGTGGCTAATTCCAAGGCACAATGGTCTGCGGTGCGTGCTTCCATCCCGTGGGAAATCTGCGTCCTGCCTACAACACCGCGGTCAGGACCTGCAACGACCGATATGGGCCATTCAAATGCCTTAAATTTTTGAAAAACTCACTTTTAAGATTTTGTTAGACTTCAGACAGTAATGAGCTTATGTAATTTTTTTTCTGATGGTAAGCGTTAATGAGATCCAAATATGAGGTCGACATGCACAATAGACCATATTGAGCCTGTCGCACTCACCCTGAAGGCCTGCTTAAATGCCGTTTCACGCCCGCCTGAAGAACCCGGGATCATTGGAGGGAGGGAAAACATGAGCTGGAAGAGCATTCCATGCCTTTATGACACGTGGTAGAATAGAGGAACTAAACCTCTTAGTCCGAGCCACCAGCGCCTGCTTACTCTTTAAGTCCCCTTTATGATAAGAAAAGAAAAAATTAAAAGTTTATTCAGTTACCTACACAAACTACGTACACACACAAATATACAAAAAACATATTACAATAAAAAACTTTAAGCCTTCTCTAGGGCTCAGAATTAAAAATATTTTAATATTCTAGTGAAACATGAATGCTTTCAAGTGAAAATACTTACTGAATCGTTGAAATATTTTATTTGTTATTTCTGTGTAAAATTTATATTTTACTCTCATTTTATTTATTATTACTATGTAATGAAATTATAATAAATTTTATTCTTTAACAAATAAATAGTATGTAAATTTTAATCTTAGGTTTAAATATACAGGGTGTCCCAAAAAGTAGTGTCAAGTGGAAGTCCTAAAATAGAACACCCCATGGGGCATCCAAAACACCCCCATGTTTGATTTGCGATTTTTTATAGTTTTCGAGTTATGATTATTTTTCTAAATTTTTGAGAACAACTGACCTGACCGACTAAAAATATTCTGAAGAAAAAAGTATTTGACTTTTTTGAGTAATTCTTTTTGCAAATAAATTTTCATAAGTTTTTCTTTAATGTCTAAAATATTTGTTTCCATCACTTATATGGAAGTTTTCAAAATTATGGTACAAACTGAAAAATTATGTTCTCTAAATAAAGTCTTACAACTTCAACGTTAAATTTAAAATATTAGGAGGTAGCTGTATGGCTCCCAAGTAATTTTAAAAACTGCACCAGACTCTCAGCTTTCATAATCATTAATAAAAACTGGTACTTAATGGGCTAGTTTTGCTGAAATCGGACTACAAAGACAGAGAGGTGGAAAATCATAAAATAAGCCATTTGATTACGAAGTATTATTTGGACATTTAGTATTCTAGCTAATCTGCACAAGACTTCCCTCAAACATTAACAACGACTTTCGTGTGACAATGCGCCATTAGTTAGCTGAACCAAATACACTTATCATGCCTGTAGTAGGGCTCTAAGCGAATGTTCCAATCGTGCCGCATCTAGCTACCAATTAGGCTGACCTGGTGTGGCGTCGCTCTAATTGGTCAAAGATAGTTGAATAACTGTGTTCTTATTAGGTACACAGTTTTCTGTCAGTAAACAGCAACTGGTGCAGTAGTTAATAGATAAAATATCAGACAGGCAACAATTTATCTGGTAAACACTTAGTACTGTGGCAAGTCGTAGGTAGTACCTAAACTAATGATGGAATTGTTTTAAAGAGGGGTACACCAATGTAATGAGGTGATCCGGCAGAGAACTAAAGTTATCGACATAGCTCATCGCATTAGCAAGCTGAAGTGGCAGTGGGCTGGCCACATCAGCCGTAGAACCGTCAAGCACTGGGAAAGACGAGTTCTAGAGTGGAGACCGCGTCTCGGCAAACGTAGTGTAGGGTGTAGGTGTGTGGGGCTGGTAGGAGCTGGATGCGAATAGCCGAGGACGGAAATAAGTGACGAGCATTTGGGGAGGCCTATGTCCAGCAGTGGACGAAAGTGGACTGATGATGATTATGATGATGATGATGACACTAATGTTGGCATGTGACTATAAAATAACAAACAAAGACACATCTTGCATTTATAACATAGGCACGGATTGAACATTTTCTTATTTATTGCACTTGTTTCAATTTAGTCGCGCTATTATCTAGTGTCAGATTCTGTCTTAGTTCCCTTTTAAAAATATCGGTTTAAAAGTGTATATTTCATAACTAGTGGCAAAGTGAGCTCGATACTTAGGAGTGAGTAGCGAGTAAGTGTCACTCGCTACCGAGCCTACGTTTTATACTTTGAAACTGTCCCCTCTGAGAGAGCACCCAAGTTACGGGCGAAATACTCTAATTATTATCACTAATAAAAACAATCCGAAAAGAGCGAGTCGGAATGGCGCCGTATATCCATATTTCGATACATGCCTAAACAATTACTCATTTAACGTCAAAAACCTTCTCATCTTTATTTTAAGTTTCCTATATTACATTCTATAAGTTACTTTTCAAATAACTCTATATTACTGGCTGCCATGTTGAACATAGTATCTTATAAAGACCAAGAGACCCTGGTCATATGAGTCTCGTCATATCCCAGGAAGAATCGAAATTGCTTGGAACTATTATCAAGAGAGCACTGGGCAAAAAAGTTTTTGCTTCATTTTTTAATCAGTGAAATACATATACCATGTCTCTTATGACTTGTGGCACTCTTAACAGCGGCAGTGCATTAGTAGGCCTTTGTAGCGAGTTCGACTCCGACGGCTCGAGCAAATGGGTCATTACCGCGACACACTCTGACGCGACATTGTTTGGAAAAATATACATGTTTTATGCACAAAGCTGTCAAAGTTTTAATTTCTAAAAAGTCTAAGTGTGTCAGAACTTACTTGTAACTTGGTGTAGCGTAATTAGTCATCGTCATCTTTACCTTCTTATACTTTTATTCCACACTTAGCCATTCAGAGGAGCAGGGATAGACAATTTTTTTTTTATCAAATCTAGTTATCTTTGTGACTGTGACAGCAATCAGAATTAAACCTTAAATATTATCAATCACGCCCTTTTATAACAAAGGCGGCTAACATAGCTTTTAACCGACTTCAAAAAAAGGAGGAGGTTCTCAATTCGTCTGTATGTATAATATTTTTTTATGTGTGTTCACCGATATTTTCGTCAATTATAGACGGATTTCAAAAATTTTGGTTGGGTAGAGTTCACTTCGGAGGTGGTCCCATTTTCACCAGTCTCGGATCTGATGATGGGATCCAGGAGAAATCGAGGGCAACCTTCAAATTTTATAGGGAGATGTACCGCGTTTTGCATATTATCTGAAGTCATATTGGCTTTTGCTTCTGGCTATCATAATCTTATGATGCTGAGCTGATGATGGAAGGTCAACTCCTTAATAGTTATGAGTAAAAGAATAATTATTTCAATACTGTATACATATTAAGACTACTAGTTATAATATCAGTAGCATTACAGGTGAGCTAAACTATTAGGTTGACCAGTCTAGGATCTGATGATGGGATCCAGGAGAAATCGAGGGCAACCCTCAAATTTTATAGGCACATGTACCGCGTTTTGCATATTATCTGAAGTCATATTGGCTTTTGCTTCTGGCTATCATAATCTTATGATGCTGAGCTGATGATGGAAGGTCAACTCCTTAATAGTTATGAGTAAAAGAATAATTATTTCAATACTGTATACATATTAAGACTACTAGTTATAATATCAGTAGCATTACAGGTGAGCTAAACTATTAGGTTGACCAGTCTAGGATCTGATGATGGGATCCAGGAGAAATCGAGGGCAACCCTCAAATTTTATAGGCACATGTACCGCGTTTTACATATTTTCTGAAGTTATATTGGCATTTGCTTCTGGCAATCATAATGTTATGATGCTGAGCTGATGATGGAAGGTCAACTCCTTAATAGTTGGGAGTAAAGGGATAATTCTTTCAAATCTGTGTACATATTGATACTGCTAGTTATTATATCAGTAGAATCATAGGTGAGCTGAACTAATAGGTTGTAAAAAAATGTAACACTAAAAAGGATGAAAAATTGTAAACAAAAAAAAAACCGCCTTCAAAAACCCGACTCACTAAAAATTACAAAATAATATAATACGAACATTAATCTGGGTATGAATTTGATATGTTGTTGAAGGCGGTGCCAATTAAATTTTTGAGGAAAACTGCATGAAATATAAACGGCACCGCCTTCAACAACATATCAAATTCATACCCAGATTAATGTTCGTATTATATTATTTTGTAATTTTTAGTGAGTCGGGTTTTTTGAAGGCGGTTTTTTTTTTTGTTTACAATTTTAAGAGGTAGATTTTATTTTACACATCAATATAAGATATTTCCCTAATACCGGCCGCACACGACTTCGCCCATGTGGAAATGGTTCATTAAAATTGGCTAATATTGTACCTTGGAACATTCGCTATTTATTAATGAAAGTCCCGTCAAAACTGGTGCAGCCATTTCGGAGATTAGCGAAAACAAACACACAGATAAAAATGTTTTTGTTATTGGTACCCGATATAGATTCATACCCATTTAGTAAACAGCCGTTATTTTAATATTCCAAACTAGTGGTCCCAGGGAATTTCATACCGCCAATACTATAAACCTTTCCTGGACTATCACGAACATTTTAAAACCAAAATTACCTAAATCGGTCGGGGCGTTCTCGAGTTTTAGTCAGACTGACGAACAGCAATTCATTTTTATTTATAAGAAGAAGACTAGCTGACCCGACAGACTTCGTCCTGTCCAAAAAATCCAATCAAAACATAAATGTGAAATGAGAGCCAAGTTCAATATTATGATAATTGCCTTGGTTGATGACTTCAACGACAAAAGAAGTGAGATCTAAATGGGTGCCAAGTTCAATGGTCAACCCAGAAATTTATTTATAAGTAACACTATAACATACCTATCATATCTTCTTATAACATAAGAAAATGTATGGTGGTAGTCTATGGAGGTCTGTCTTGGCTAGTTTTCATATATGTATGAAATTATAGCCTTCGCAAGTTCTATGCCTACAAGTATTTGTCGGTTTTTATTTTATAATTCCGAAAATTTGGATTGTTGGTAGAAACTAGCGAGCGAACATAAAAATACGTTGGTAGGATTATAGAAACTAGCCAAGACAGACCTTCATAGGCCACCATACATTATCTTATGTAATAAGAAGATATGAAAGGTATGTTTTAGTGTTACTTATAAATAAATTTCTGGGTTGACCATTGAACTTGGCACCCATTTAGATCTCACTTCTTCTGTCGTTGAAGTCACAACCAAGGCAATTATCATAATATTGAACGTGGCTCTCATTTCACATTTATGTTTTTGATTGGATATCATTACTTTTTGTAGAAAAGTATATATCATCGTAACGCCGTGGGTCCTTTGAAAAGGACAAATTCAAAACTAAAACTAGACTTTATGTAGGTACCTACCCTAAGTAATAAATATGAAAACCGACTATAAGTACCTACTCTTAATTGTAAATAAGTAAGTATACCTAAATATATACTTAGTGCTCTGCCTTCCCCGGTATATAGGCGTGATTAGGCACTAATTAGGTATTTATGTTAAGCGTTCATAATAGAACCTAACCTAATTATTAAAAAAATTGCCTTTTTTTATTTATTCCTTTGTTTTCTTGTAATTACCTATCTGCATACCAAATTTTAACTCTCTAGGTCATTTGGAACTGGGTTAGAATTTTGATCTGTCAGTCAGTCAATGATAAAAATGAGGATTTTTGGACATTAATATCTAAATAACTGTTTGAGATAAGCTTATGAAATTTAGAACACATATTTATCTTGCAAGTCACAATATATGAGCCAAATTTGATACGTTTATGTGAAATAGTTTTTGATTTATGAGGGGTTCAAAAGTGGTTCCAAATGGTTCGTGTAATATTACACACGGTGCGGCTCGCCAGTTCTGTTTCTTGAACTTGGCTTGACACGCTACCGCGTGTCTAGATGTGAAAAAGAAAAGGGCTGTTTTTAGGGTTTTCGATTATTCGATTTTTTCTCCAAAGAACCATCCTTGGACTTCAAGGAACATTTAAAAAAAATAATTGGCCAAATCGGTTCAGGCTTTGTTGAGTTATGCGCTTACCAACACATTTTGCGATTAATTTTTTATATCTATACTAATATTATAAAGCTGAAGAGTTTGTTTGTTTGTTTATTTGTTTGTTTGTTTGAACGCTTCGTTTGTTTGTTTGTTTGTTTGTTTGTTTGAACGCGCTAATCTCAGGAACTACTGGTTCGATTTTAAAAAATCTTTTTGCGTTGTATAGACCATTTATCGAGGAAGGCTTTAGGCTATATAACATCACGCTGTGACCAATAGGAGCAAAGATACAATGGAAAAGGTGTGAAAAACGGGGGAAATGCGAATGAAGTCGCTGGCACAGCTAGTTATAGATAGACACTTCAATTTTATTTAGTTGTATAGATACAGATCATTTACTTACATATAGCAAAATCAATTAGTTGCAAGTCAATATAAAATTCCGAACACGATTTGCAGGCTTTAGATTAAATGCGCGCTCAAATAGAGCTGCAACGAAACGCATTGTGCAGGAGTATTGGCGCAGGCCCTCGCTCGCAAACACTGTAATCGCTCACATTTAAATGCGCTCTGATTTGAGTGCACTTTTACCTCCTCACGTAGTTATGTAAATGCGCCTGCAATGCACACCGGAAATATTGATGGATTCAAGCTGGGATTACTTTCTGATGAATTGCCCGAGCCTGTGAAGTGATTATGACTAAAATTTCCTTCCTGATATGACAAAAATGCATCCTAATAAACATTTTTTCTAGACTACTTCATTCTCACTTCATACTTTAAGATATTTGTATCGAATAAACATTTTCTGTTCTATTCTACATTGTCTATGTTTGTACTTAAAAAGCTGTGAGACCTAGATTAATGCCAACAATGTTACATCAAATAACGTAACGCTACTACGCTCAGTCCAATTAAATTGTCTATCCGCGAGCGAGTTCATTGGATGTCCAATCATGTTGTGATTTATTCGCATTTCACAATCATTTATACGTTTTACATAAAGTGAAAACAACATTTCTCACGCAAATATCAGCGGGTTCAAGCTAGCGCCGCGAATACTTTCCATTATGGTTCTGTCACACTAAAGTTGTTTCAGAGTTTGGCTTATCGGTGTAAGAAAATATCGCGAGAAAAGTTAGAATTAGTTAATTTGAATTTTAAATGCCAAACGGAACTCCTGTAAAAGTCGTTTGAATTTGTTTCCAAATACCGCAACGAAGAATTATTTCGCAGATGAATGTTACAAACGAGACGTCGGATTTGTAATTTTGTTAAAGGTGATTAAAGTTTATGAAATTATGGGGTAGTTTTTCACTATTCTTAAAAAGCATTCTCAATAACATACACTTACAAATGAGTTTTGGTTTGTTTCCGCATAAAACCATATCAGGTTTTTTATGTTTTGATTTAATTTTTGTTTCAAATATAACCTGTCGCTCTCCTGGTTTTGTTCTATATACCAGGTGCCCACGATGCTCAATAATCCAAATGCATTCTGGAAATAAATTATTTGTATTTGTTAAATATTAAAAGTTTAGAATTACATAAAATAAAACCGCAATTTTTTTTGAGTTAATACTTTAGGCATACTCTTTAACGCAAAAGGAATTTTCAAGGACACGACACCGTTCGTGGATCACACGACCGACAAAGGCCAATAAGAGCATCCCCGAATGTCGCAATTTCTCGGATTTCCCTCCATGTCCCTAAGAAGCCTTGCTGGGCGGACATTCCGCCCCGGGTCCCGCCCTTCCTCTAATTACCCTGAATGAGGACAGGTGAGGCGTGAGGGCTGTCTCCTTCCTACGTGTGTTTACACCATTACATCAATCAATGTGGCGTGCTCACTATTATTACGATATATTTCTAAGTTATAATTAACTGGAATAATTCATTTCAAAGCAGATAATAATATGTGATTGCCTTGAGGTGATGCGATATTTGTCATTAAATGGGTGGTAATTTCTCTACTCAACTAAAGTGTAATTAGTTAATTCCTAGACTATTTGAAGAAGTGACTGACATGGTGACATGTGATTAAAATAGAATCAGCGAGAACAAAACGAACGGAAACCGTTTTGTAAAAGTGTTGAAAGCACTTGGGTATTTACCCTTTAAAATTGTATGTACAAAATCGTGATTCATTATTTTAAAACCGTAACTTGTAAATTACTTTGATAATTTCCGACTATCAAGGGCTTCATGTATAAAATTTTTAAATATCCCTTATCGTCAAATCCATAATAATAAAAAATAAACGGCAGCCCTGATGGTGACATGTTACAATGGGAAAAGTTATGCAATAACAGACTAACTTTCGCCCTTCAACCTTATCAGGTCGTTCCGTTCAAATATCGCCCTTGGGGGCACGCATTAAGGTCCCCAGGTCGGAGAGCTGGTTCGAGCAGCCAAGGCTGAGATTTATGCCTGTGGAACACGCCAGGTTATGTTTTATGGTTGAGAAGCGCTAATCGAAACGAACTGAAACAACTAGCGAAAGTGGCCGGGGATATATCATGCTGTTGACTTCTGCTACAGTTGTCAAACTTTTCTTTTTCTTATTACGTCATACCTGTAATGTGGCGAGGAAAAAGAGTTAGTTTTGCTAGCTTTCCATGGCAAAAGTTAGTACCGCTTTTGATATACTTTTTAAGTGTTTGTATTTATTTTGTAGTGACTTTTTAGCCACCCTATTCTCCAAATTGACACTAAGGGCCATGTCCTTTTATGAATTGCTTATTCGATGATTTAAAAACAAACTATAGTACATGAATGAAATTAGCAATTGATCAAAAACTAATGTTGTTAAAGACAACATTACTTTAGTACAGTGATTTCAATGAGATAAAAATTGTAAACAAAAAAAAACCGCCTTCAAAACACGACTAACTAAAAATTACAAAATAATATAATACGAACATTAATCTGGGTATGAATTTGATATGTTGTTGAAGGCGGTGCCAATTACATTTTTGAGGAAAACTGCGTGAAATATAAACGGCACCGCCTTCAACAACATATCAAATTCAACACAGATTAATGTTCGTATTATATTATTTTGTAATTTTTAGTGAGTCGTGTTTTTGAAGGCGGCTTTTTTTTTGTTTACAATTTTTTTTTATCCTTTTTAGTGTTAATTTTTTTTACACCCTATTAGTTAAGCTCACCTATAATTCTACTGATATTATAACCAGTAGTATCAATATGTACACAGATTTGAAAGAATAATCCCTTTACTCCCAACTATTAAGGAGTTGACCTTCCATCATCAGCTCAGCATCATAACATTATGATTGCCAGAAGCAAATGCCAACATAACTTCAGATAATATGCAAAACGCGGTACATGTGCCTATAAAATTTAAGAGTTGCCCTCGTTTTCTCCTGGAACCCATCGTCCTGGACTGGTGAAAATGGGACCACCTCAGAAGTGAACTCTACCAAACAAAAAAAATTGAAATCCGTCTATAATTGACGAAAATATCGGTGAACATACATAAAAAAAAAAAAATATTATACATACAGACGAATTGAGAACCTCCTCCTTTTTTTGAAGTCGGTTAAAAAATGCATGTTATTTTATTTGAATTCGCACAGAACTGTCCACTGCACTTTACCCGATTTATCAAAACAGCCGCATTACTTCAACCGCAGAAATTCCATTACAGCTTTTGCATTTTTTTATTCCCATTGTTGGTTTCTCGTTTGGAAATGTGAGCCATATTTGTTTGGAAGCGAGCTCCGCGCCACGTTAGAAACAAACGGTCATTTCGTTAGTTGAACCACGTAAGCTGAGATGGTAAAGCCAGCAACACAATTTTCTATTATGCCTCATACTGTTCAATGTTTAATCACACTGTTTCATTTGAATCTACAAACAAAACTTGACTTAAAGACAACGATAACGACAAAAGGCGTTCTCATTCGTTGTCCTGCAAACTTTGATAAGTAAGTAAGTTTACTTCCACACCTAGGGCCTTGTCTAAACTAAGACGTCGAACCCTCATTCCACCCCGCGGGCCAAGTGCAGGTTGGTCGACTTTATACAATTTCAAAATATCTTCATTGGTGTACCGGTTTCCTCTCGATATTTTCTTTCACCGTAAACGCTTCGAGTAAACTTTCATATTAAATATGATTTTAAATGTGAAAGGGTTTCTAGTACACAATAACACTTAACAAGAAAAACAAAGACTTTACAAGCTACCTTAATTACCTTAAATAGTTTTTATCCATAAAGCTAGGATTATCGTATACCTTTTACGATAGTCCTTGCGTACCATTTTACCCTTTAATTTTGTTAAAAATGTACGTATGTATACTATGACCTTGTTCATGATAGTACTTATTTTATCTACTGTGACTTATTCATAAAGCTTTAAGGCATCATAAAAAGATTAAATTCGTTCAGTTCGTGATGCATTTTACTCTCTTCATAAAATTGTGATAAAATATTTACAGCTATGAATCAATAAATAATTATTGGCTTTTTTCACTACAGCGAAAATGTTATTGCTAGATGTTATTTTATTGATTTTACCAGTATTAATTAAGATCATATTATTTAATATCCAATATCCCAGTCAGTCAATAACAGTAACGTAACATGCATTCATATATTTATAATTTATGCATACTGTATTTGCAGAATAATTTATGAGAGATAACACAATTATACCGTACATACTTTGAGTATTTAAATAAACCAAAAACATACGTAATATAAAGAAGTTCATGAATTCATTCGGCGATCTGTCAAAGTTTCCAAATAAAAAGATTTAACAATCATGAAACCGACTGACTTACCAATTAAACTTCTAAGAGCTTTCCAAACCGCATTCAAATCCCGGTTAACGCGAAACCAATTGAAACAGCAATTGCGGGTTGCCGCGCGAAGTTCGCCAAGTTCGCGCGAAGTTGTGCGAAGTTGGGCGAAGCGAGCGGAGCGAACGCGCGGGCGGGACGGGCCGCGGGAGGCGACTGGCGCGCCGCCCGCCCTACGTCGAGATACACTCGCAGTACACTGTTATACGTGTTGACGGTATTCTTTTACAGCTTTCTTTACTTTTTGGAGTTCTAATTTTAATTTATTTTGATTCGTATAATGTGATTTTAAGTTATAACCATTTTGAGGTACCTAAGTCATTTTATTCAAACAATCGTCATTATGTGACAATGCTAAACCAATGATTCAAATGATAACGCATTATTTCAACAAGAGAGAATATCTTTAACTTGCTACTAATCTGCTTACCTTAACATGCTTTTCACATAATGGCACGTCTTTTGTTAGCTATGGAGTGCAATAAATAAATAATAATATAACTCAAACTAATCAACTAGCCGTCCCCAATCTTGCGCTAGCCAGTATCCTAACGTTATACTAGCCACCTAATCCTTCAACATGTCAATCCAAAGCGGTACACATCACAATAGTCCAACTGCACACATTTACCCTACTGGGCACGTGACTCGGGTCGAATTAACCGTCACCTGGAAACGGCGCCTACACACGACTAAGTGAAACCGACCGCGAGATTTGGACGCGATACAAGTAATTGGTTTCATGGTTAAATGAGAGCGATAATATGCCGACGAACTAGGTGAAACATTGCGTTGAATATTTCGGATAGAAATTATTTAGGACTATTTCATTTATATTATTATATATTAATCTAAAAAGTATTTAAAAGTAGGTCTAGGTCTGTCATTTTCTTAATTAATTGATTAATAATAACAACAACTAACAAATAAGTATTTGTCATTATGGGTCTACACGCGTTATTAGGAGTAGCAAATTACATAGCTACTTACTGCCCGACGTTTCGACTGGGTTACACCAATCGTGGTCGCGAGCGAACTATATTTTATCTTAGACGAACCGCACCAATACAAAAATGTAGATATCAAATTAATATTGCGCTACTGGCTCGGAATTTGTAAAATTAAAAAAATATATAAATCTGGAATGCACTACTGTGACGAAATTATCAAGAAGCTGAAGTGAAGTCAGTTAGTCGAAAAAGTTTTTGCAAAGTAATCGATCTATTCCTTTAACCCTTCTCCATATACGTCTGCCAAGGCCTTCAATATTAAAAGTTTCCAACTCCTATTTCCAAAAACCACAAGTAAAATCAGAAGGCAACTTTATCACCGTCAAACACAGCGTTAATAAAGTTTCCGATTAGCATATTTCCTCCATAAACCACGAGAGAGCGGCTCGGAACGTCTCGTTACCATGTAAATAAGCGATGCCCATGCATTATGCGGCCCGAAGCCCTTCATTAGAGTTAATTAGCGACGAAAGTGATCTGTGAGTGTGAACTGGTCATTGGCGGGATGTCTTTGCCGATAGGAAAGGCGCCTATGATAACTTAAGTTAGTATGACCGAACATATCTTGAAGTACTAACTACCGAGCGATTGCAAGGCCTTGCGTTTGCTTGAAACGACTTTGAAAGCTTCAGAAAGCTTCGGAAGGCAGCCAATTTTTATCCTGCCCCGTAACAGTGTAAAAATGGTAATCAAATTATGGTAATTAGGTAATGGTATTCAAAAAAATTCAGTTTCATAAACTTAATTTTTTGAATACCATTATGTACGTTTATTCTTGATGCTTTTAAAGTGAATAAAATACCGTAAAAAAATCACATATTTAGAAAAATCTGTGGCCAATGTGCTTGACTTAAACCTTAAGACTCTGATTGAGCGTAGGCTCGAGATGCTTAATACATAATTAATTTATTGACAAATGCAATCCGCTCCACCGCACTTCCGCCCTTCGATATCGTTGAGCTATCCTCCTCCGCAAACCTTTCGTCATCTTATCTGCATAATGTACGAGTGACGACTCATGTTTAATGCAGCCTTCATCAAAGTTAATTAAACCGAAAGTGATCCGATGCCGACTGACGAGCGCGGGGACGCAACAGCCTTCTGCTCATTTCCTTAGGCTAATAGGAAAAACGGATTTGTTTACAGACGTATCAGAGACAACATCGACTTTTTTATTTTAATTTGTGTTTAATTTGTTTGGGTGTGATTACGTATTTTTAATATATGTGTGTATTTATATCAGTATCTGACGCCCATAGTCAAAGCTCTGCTTAGTTTGGGATCATATGACCGTGTGTGGAATTGTCCCAGATATTTTTGGTTTTTTCGCTATTATTTATGTTCTACTGGCTTCGTCGATTTCGTTTGCATTTATAAAAACAACAATAAGGTGGTTTCAAAATCAAATGTGAAATCAGAACTCATTAAATAAATAACAATACGAAGGTTTAGTCTTACCGTATATTTTTTTTTTTATCTACTTCGACGACAAAAAAAATATTGTCCAAAAATATACCTTTGTAGCGCTAAGTTAATGCCATTATAAGAACATTCGTTCTGTCAAGAGACCTTCAGTGGAGTTAACGCGACGATGAGTGCGCGACAAGTTAGCGACGGCTCCTCGGCTTGTCAACATTAAACGCTACACACGGGCTGGAACTATGTGAAACTTACATATATTTTTATATAATTTAAAACTGTCATGGTTACACACATTAGAAAACTGAAAGTGTCCGGGTTATTTACCGTGTTGTTTAGTTTTAATGAGCTCCCGATATTTCGGCACTGTTGCATGCGCCATGATTACGGGTGAACTGTAAGACTGTGAGAATGACAGTAGAATTTAAAACAAAACAACATAGTAAATATCCCGGACACTTTCAGTTTTCTTAAATCTCTTATTTTTAACCTCTATCAACCTACTGGCAAAGATATCCTGCAAACCTAACCACTGCTCCCTAACTAAGATTAAAATGTGCTAGTTCTATAAAGCTGGACATCTCTCATAAGTGAACAATGTAAATATCAAATATGCTAAAAGAAAAGAAACATTATTTTTTGGCGTAATTAGCACTATAACTCATTCTTATAAAAGATAAAATTAATAATGGTAAGACTGGATCATCTAGTTTAATCACTATTAAGAGTGATCTGCATTCCAGAAACTTATAGAAGTATGTGATACGAGTATGGTATAGATTCTGTAGTATACTTGGGTCACAGCATGAATTCCTAAGGCCATGTGAGGTCAGAACCACTTCAGGTCGATTAGCTAGCGCTGTAAGTAAGTAGGTGTTAAAGAGACCCGTAATAAGTCATTCGAAGGCAGGTCAAGACACTATCCATCCCGGGCAACCCTGCGTATCCCGTGTCTTCAGTGCCGAGTGCAGTCTGTAAGTCCCGCGGCAACTCGCGCCTCGTTACCTGCTCCCGCCTCGCCTTCGAGTGCTCCTCACAACTTATTGTTTTCCGAAGACAATCGTCTTCGTTTAAATCTACGTCTTTACTCGTGTGAAATCATTTGGTGTTCGTTTTTGAAGACGTCAGCATTTAACATTTCGTTCGACAAACGCGGAAGGAGTCGCGTGTGGAAACTTGAATTATCAATTTTGATATGATTTATATATAAATCATGGGTCTGTTATGAATATAAAAACCACAATGATGTAAAAAAATACACTCAAACTTACAAGTTTGCCGCACACATTATACAAACAAACATACATACATAAAATCGCGCTTTTTTTTCCCCGAGGGTTAGGCAGAGATCAAAGGTACCCGTAATCGACGAGCATGCATAAAGAGACTGATGAATGTGAAAGAAGCGAAAGTGGTGTGCTAGGATCATAGCACATGCCAGGAAGGAAGTGACCTCTGCCTACACATTATTTATTTGTACAATAATAACGAATGTGTGTACTAAAATATTTTGTGCATAATAAAACACCAAATTGGGTTCAAAGAAATAAAAAATCATCCGTTCATTTGCTAAAATTCCATGCAAGCTAAATGGCAAACATACTAAGCCACAAAGCTCCTATGGAAACAAATCTTCATTTCAAGCGGAACTTGCCGCAACGACCCTTAGCGCAAACAAAGTCTCATCTTCATCGTCTCATTTCATTGAACGAGCGAGGAACCCCAATCCCTTCGCCGGAGGGCGGGAGCGGATCTGTCGTTCTAACACTCAGTGCAGACACAATTAGAGTGCACATTAGTTTCGAGGATTTATTGCCTGAGCTACGGCTAGAGAACTGCTCTTAATATTCTACGATAGTTAATTTCAATAAATGAATTCAAATTCAATTAATTTGTTTATTCTATTTCCCATAAAAACAAAAAACTTGTCAAAAAAACCAAGCCTCAAAACTCAGTTAGTCTACAGTTGTGAGATCCATGTAATACTAAGTCGGTTATTGTGTTATGGGAGCTTTAGTCGTATTGTTTTCTTTCTTTATAACCTCATTTAGTTAAGCTCCTAACGTTTGTGATAGACACTTAGGTACAAAAGAACTGTTTTATTATTCCAATATAAGAAGAGACTGTACGATGACTTACTGAGATCTTAACAAGCAAGATTAACACGGTACCTTGCTACAGCAAAACCTGGCGCCCTTGTAAATCTCACCAGGCATCGTTTAGCGGCTGTCAGTACAAAGGAGAGAGCAATCTTCGATATCAAAGGGCCCGGTCATTTGATCCCGTTTATCGCGACACGGGCCTTATCGGAACCTTGGCACAGATCTCCCGAAACCCTGCGAATAGTATGAGAGAAATTGATGACAAGAAGTAGGTACCTTACGTTGGCATTACACCAAATACATTCAAATTATTAATTTAAGACATCACGTTATATATTATAGTAGCGAAATTATGACAGACAAATATTCCATATAGTCTTCATTTATCTATTTAAGGACTTTTGTAAATGTTATAAAAAAATACCCAAATAAAAAACCTTACAAAATGATAAAGTAGCTCTTTTGTCACTGTAGTCCTAAAAACACGTCTCAGTCGTACATAAATAACTCTCTTTTATTCTTTCATTCAAATACTAAAACTATGATTATTTTCAGCTCAGAACATAAACGCTAGAAACGTTTATGGGGCCAAAGTTAACGACATTTCGTAGCAAAATGTTCTGGTGACAAAATCCCGCCCAAAGTTATTACTGAAGTTTACTCGTGAAGTAAAGTCCACGAAACATGTAAGGATTTTGTGTTCTAAGACTTGTATGATATTTTTATTCTTGCAAAGAAATGTTGGGGAAGATATTAATGTCTACTTTGCACTTCCGTAACAAAATGTTTTCCCACACTGTGAGGCTTATGGTAAACTGACAACTTCTGGTTCAGTTATCAATATTTTTACCGCCTGTTATTATAATTTTGTTGCGTTATTCTCTTGTGTAGAGAATCTATTAAAAGTATGCGATAAGTCTATCAAGTCAAATGGTTCAAACAACACAAAATTTTAGAAACGGTGTAATTTAATAACTGGCACGATGGGAAACCGTTTATAGAATTCTAGTGAACTCGTTTCCTCTTTGAATTCAACTGGAAAATTTTTATTTATGGATAATATACCTTCGACAAATATAGATTTTAGCTTGCTTTATCGACTCCATATGAAATAAACAAATCAATGCTGTATAGATAAATATGAATAAAATTCGTAAAATTATAACAAACAACTCATGTTTTTTATTTGTAACATTGGTAATTATCATTTTATTCAAATAATTCGCTATCGTTTTTAATGCAAACGGATGATTTTTATAACATTTCAAGTACGTTTTTCGACAACATTGAATTTTTTCCTCAAAAACGGTTTGAAGAACACGTTGTCATGATTAATTCTTACTCAAGCCATCACGAGTGAATGTAATCCGTCACAAAAACTCCGAAGATGTCGGGAATTTATGAAACGCGTCGGAAGATCGAAATCTCCCAGATTACTGAGGGTACGGGCTCGATATAGAGCAAGAGGCGTGAGTTCGGGCGGAGATATCATTTGCGTTGCTGGGTGTTGGAGCGCCCTGTGTACGGTTAGATAAGAAACGTTATGATTAGCCTGCTTGGAATTGAGGAAACTAACGCGTGTAATGTTTGTTGTAGTGTGTATGTACTGCAATACTTGCTAAATTTAAATAGCCCGTTCGGATCAAGTATGATCATAATAATAATAATAAAAACTTTATTTGTTCTCTCACATAGTAGGTACAAATGCGTAAAATATACAGGAACCATATGCTTTGATGCTTTATAAGTATGATCATAATGTGCTTAATATGCAACTTTAACACCCTTATAATCTCGTAACTTTGTACTTTCTTCGTTTTAATATATTGATTGATACTTTTAGTAATAAAACTAAATCATATTTGAGCAATGCTTGAATTTACTGATTTTATACGAAATGTGCAATTTTCACATCACTAAGTATTAAATATTTTGTTATTCTTACCCAAGCGGTAGCTCAGTCATAAACAGTCCCACTAAATATTTAAGTCAATTCGTTGGCAAAATATTTTAAAATGTTTATAGGTAAAGATTTTTGATTTCAAAAGCTATACTTCTCTTTCAGAAACTCCGAACTTATTTAGCATACACACTTGTACCGCACATCTGACTCTGCGGCGTCGGCTAACACATTCGTTCGCGAAGTTTCGATATAAATTACGCCCTTACAACTCCGCGCTCGATGTAATCAACTCTGCCGCCACTGAGTTTAGGCGAGCTGCAAACTGTTACATACTCCGACAATAATATTATGATAGTTTTTGTTGTATAATAGGCTAACAAGATGACCTCACTCCACTTGATGGTAAACGGTAGTGAGATCCACATATGAGGGCGACAGACACAATTTAAATATGAAAACTTACCTCACAGCCTTGTTAAATAAAATAAGTCAGCATGTTCTCTTTACCAAATAAATGTAGTAAAATTATAAATAAATACATTTTTCACATCGTACATCGATCTGATCTCGTGGTAAGTATATTAAGCACTTGTGTTACAGATATCAGAATCAACAGTGTATACGCCAATATAATGTACTTTAATATATTTTATAACACACCCACACTCGAAACACCAATGTTCACCAGTCAAATATTTGTCCCGGGTGGGAATCGAACCCCCGACTCTAGAACCGTAGGTAGTGAATCTGGGTCACTTACCATGTTCCACCGAGCCAGTCAATTATAATAACAATTTGAATCTTTAAAAGTTAATCCATGACTTAAAAGATTTGTGTTTAATCTATATTTCTTTCCATTAACTAAACGTCCAAACACAGCCTGCCTTAGGCGCTAACCAGTTCATTACCAAACTCCGTCTAATTATAGAGTGGTCGCCGTCTGCGTTACTCATTACGGCCGATAATTACACGGACGCTTATTACGGGTGTGTTTTAATAGAATATCGACGCCGCCTAATACCTCCGTTTACCGTTTACAAACACTGTTATTAGAACCCGGGCTTAGCGCTTTATACGTGAGTGAGACGTTAAAGGAGAGTGTATTTTTAAATTTGATGGCAATAAATTATACGAATTCGGACTTAAAATGTTTATCTTTTCAGTAGCAATACTTTGCTAATAATTTGAAAAACTCCACTGCACTTATTTGGTTCTACAATTCAGTTGGAAGATTGATACATTTTTATCTACATTATTTTGTAGTACCTAAATAAAATATTCCATGTACAAATAATTAAAATACTTGGTGTTGCTGCTGTAAACATGAGTGACACTATTGCCTCCAACGCTAGCAAGCGAATTCTCTCGCGTTTCAAATAATTTCGTTCGTTCATCGTTAAAATGGAGTCCCCATCGAATCCTCACACAACTATGACTTCATCCGTCAAGTTCTGCTTCATCAAAAGTTATTCGTGTCGCAAACCATAAGGACACATGGAATCAACTGAGTGCGGGGTGCGGTCGCGCCTCATGGA
Source organism: Maruca vitrata (assembly GCA_039566165.1). Lineage (NCBI taxonomy): Eukaryota > Metazoa > Arthropoda > Insecta > Lepidoptera > Crambidae > Maruca > Maruca vitrata. The sequence goes on from CM076919.1 coordinate 17,086,208, forward strand.
CGCGTCTCGTTATGATAATTGAGCGTTAATGAGGCCTGCGAATAGTTAGCGGACAGTTTGGGGCACGACAAGGAGGCTTAGTTTGCAGTTTGCACGCTGTTCAATGTTAGGCTTTTGTTTCGAGTATTTTATTAGGTTCTGAAGTCTAGGAATAAGTTTTGGCGAAGTTCTGTCGTCACTTAATATAACTGGCGTTTACCTTAGAACTGTAAATACAAGTATGTTAATAAAACCAAATACAAAACAAAAAGTACACACAACATCCAGACTACCTAAAAGAACTACTCGAAAAGTGCGCAATCTGAAATATTCACAGCACTTCACGGTCAACAATACATCAGGCTCACAATAGTTTAATCTCCATCCGCGGCGGGGCGCTGCAGACGCAGCCAGTGGGCCGTGCCGCGCCGTCTAGAGGCCTAGGCCAAAGGGACGGGTAACTATGAGCTGTGGAACTCATTGAATTAACTCATCCCACTGTGCCTACTAATAAAGTTGACTGGTTTCTCTTTGACTCGTTTCTCAACTCACTTAGACTGCCAGCCCAAGTCCCACTTTTTGAAGGACTGATAGTCGGGCCGATTTTTCTTTCAATAATTTGTATTATTCGACCGACTTTTTGTAGGTTCCATTTTTCTATGACAACAATATTGTGTAATTTTATGCATGTCACTGGTGAAAATATAAGAGAGCATAATAAAGTATCAAGTTCAATTTCCAGTCAACGATAAGTGCAGCAGGAAACTCACGATATCCGGAGATGCAAACAACAAAAATTTTCTTTCAAGCAGTTTTTAACATAACATAAAATCACGCCTTTTTCCCAGAGGCGTAGGCAGAGATTAGTTCCTGCCAGGTGCTACGGTCCTGGCACACCACCTTCGCATCGTCCACATCTATCAACCTCATCATGCATGCTCGTTTTTTACGGGTACTTTGATTTGTCCTCCCTTTAAGATTTTACCTATTTGGTCATGAAAGGTCTTTCTTGGTCTTCCCCTGTCGACATCTACATTTTTACCCTCTTTTTATATACCCTGCGTTAATCGTCTTTCATTCATCCTCTCAACATGACCAAACCTCAACTGAGCTATCCTTAACTTTCTAACAATATCTTTCCATTTCCATTGATTTGTTGTAAAAATGTAATATAAGTTTACGCGCTATTGATTAACCATGCTGTGTGTACACGTTTTTTTGTAATTTTAAAATGTATATATTCAAATCAAATTGTGATTATAACCTGTTGTCTATGCCATAATAATAAATATATAAATAAAATATATTTCATTCACTCACTATTGAGTTACCTCACAAATATCCCAGCGTTACCCGTCTCTAAGGCCGAACGCGACGGACGCCGAGCCGCGCGAGCAATCGGTCGGATTGCCCACTCGTCTTTGATTGAAGTCTGCCATGAAGTCGGATATTGGATTCGCGTTATTCGGGGTGAATGTGAACTGTTTTACTCGTATATTTTGGTTGAAAGATGAAAATATGAGTTGGACTGGTTACTGAAAGTTTTTATGATAGTAAATAAGCAATATTTGTTTGAACTAATCAGAATTATTACTTGTTGGGATTAAGTAAATACCAAAGTTTACAACAACTGAATCAAGTAAGATCAGTAATTCTTTGCCTCACTAATACTTTAGTTTAAACGAAATCACATAAAAAGCCTCTTAGGAAGTGATAGATAAAAATAGATAGAAAATACGTTTACGTCAGCGCTAGGTACCCGTTTACCCGAGGCAAACCGCTGATTTTCAACTATATCCAGAAGTGGACATGCCCAATCGGTCTTTTAAAGCCTAGCGATGGTGATATATTACTGCTTTTATTTATACAGTAATTTGGGAATAAAATAAATATTAGTATATACAATACATAGAAGTCTCATTTTAGTATGTTTTTGAGAACTATGATAATGATAATAATATTTAGATCTACCAAGAATTTGAATTTTTAAGTATCTAGTAAAGTATAAAAAACACATTAATGAGAAATGGCAATTTAAACATTAATACGTAATCATGATAAATTATTCTAATGAATCTAGTGGAATCGCAAATCCGACCTTTCTCATAATATACTCTTAACTCCGAAATATAATAAATCCTCTCCCGGTTATGATGGAAATTGCCATAAAGGCCAAGTGTATTCCGGTCCTCTTGAATATTCAGCTCGGATCTACATACAATCGCCCATACAGGGCAAAGAAAAATATAGTGCCGGGGACATGATGAAAGTTTGATTAGGTTTTTACGACCCCCTCCAGCCCCTGGGGTAGATGTTGCAGTCAAATTGTACAACTTGACATAATATTAAAATGCTGTTACTTTTTACCAGATAATGTATTGACTACTGAAAGTTAATTCAAATTCGTGTGAACTAAAAGAAAAAAGAGCAAATGTCAAAAGAGCACATCAAAACCCAAGTAGTACTATAGAGATAATATTATTTTTGCTGGCTCTACATTTTAAAAGTTTGGAATAGTCAAGCCTACTGCTGTAGCCAAATAGTATCTTGCGTCATGGTTACCTGCAAAATTTTGCATTACAACGTTTCAATTTATTCTTACTAATTTTTTTATTCTCGATTAGCTCTGAAATTGTTGAATCTGTCACGAACATTGAACTGTTTTCGAGTAATGCTACTTGAGCTAAAATTTTACGGATTTAAAGACAGGCAGTATTCTTCTTCTTCATCATCGGTATACTCTTGTCTGTATAGTCGAGGAAATTATGTACGTTTTTGAATGACCCTCTTGACTACACGCCACCATTCCGTCCGCAGGGCAGCTTTGTGCAAAACGAATGCGTTGTTTTAGGTGACGGACACGTGGGATTGATCTGGTCTATCCACCTCATCATTTCAACAAAATTATAAATTATAAGCCAGACAGTTTATACTATCACCGAACGACTTACTCCATCGCAGCAGAGATTGTCAAATTAATTACGAGTGTCGGTGTGATCCTGCGCTTAGCGACGCGTGTGTCGGACGGCGCGAGATCCTGCGGTGAGGGGCCATTTACAATCAGGCTTGTTTAAGCAGGGATCTACTTAACTAAGTTATCGCATCATCTGACGCTGATGACGTCAGTTTACCTACCCACAACTGTATGGAAAGGTGCACGTCACATCGCTCATTTATAGCACAGTAAACTTCAAATAAGAACAATATTAAAAATGACTAAACAATGTCAATAAAAAAATTGTATCGATTATGGCTTCCCTGGCAGATATTGTAAGTTAAACTGTATCGGCCAGCACACTACTTGTATTCTAGGTCTATAAAGTAGGTATACTAGTTATTAAAAAACTAAATATTAGTCCTTATGGATCTACACGCGATATTGGGAGTAGCAAATACAACAAATGTGGCTCTGTTGAAAATGTTGAATCTAGTTCATATAAAACTGGGGTTCAATCTTATAATTCTAACTCATCGGAATGGACTATCGTCATGGAGATTTTCTAGATTTTTTTCGTTCTCCTAGACTGCAAATAGCGCGCAGAGGGCTCCCGATGGCCGAAGCCCGTAGGTTCAGGATCGGAGGGACCATCCAATCTAGGCGATAGGCCCCGCTGCGGCGTTACATAAGGCAGTGACGAGAGCACCTTGTGGAGCGGACACGGTACTGACAAGAGCGGGTTTTAAGTTTTCGTGGAAGCTTCCCTGGCTTCCCATCGTGGAAATTTAAACAAACCATACAATTATTGTTTATCTGCCTGAATTTATTTAAATCCTTCAACAGTCATTTTTTTGCCCGAAAAAAATTGCATCAAGAGCTGAGCTGATTCACTAAAATTCCAATGAAAGGCAGTGCTTGTGTAGTAGAAATATCTACTATCGCTGTCACGCACTTCATCTATCTCCAAGCCTAGGGAGTGTTTGTCATTACGCCCGCGGGACGCTCACCCCTAGTTGTAGGCTTTGCACCGTGTTACACACTATCAGAGTCACGCCCGCTCCCCCCCCCTCCCCCCCATGACCAAGCGTGTGTTTGGCATCATGTCCGCAGTAGCGTTCGAATAGACATAGGCCTCGCTCCGTTTTACCCACTATCTCTCCCGCCCGCCCCCGCTCCACCCATCGCCAAGCCCAGGGTGTTATTGACATCACGCCAGAGGTAGTGTTCGCCTAAACATAGGCTTTGCTCCGTTTTACCCACTACTTCTTCCGCCCGCTTCCGCTCCTCTCATGACTAAGGCACGGGTGTGTTCGGCATCACGCCCGCGGGACGCTCGGCTAGACGTACTCGTAGGCCTCGCGCCGTTTTATCGAACTCGATTTGTGAAATCTGCCGTCTCCGCCGCTGTGGTACTTCCGATGTGAGAGCGTAATGGGCGCGGTGGCATGGAAGATACACAGGATGGAAGGACAGTTTGGTATTATATCGGTCTTATTGCATGGTGAATAATTTAATTGCAGATGATACATCACTTCTTTTTAAGATTGATAGACAGCAAGAAAATGTTGACGACGTAAACAAAGCCCTCTCACGAGTCTTGCACTGGTTTACTACTAATAATCTTTTGTTGAACGCCAAAAAACCAAATGTGTAAAATTTTCAATGCCTAATGTAAAGCAAGTCAATACTAAAATCATAATGAACAATGAACCCATTGAAGTCCTAAACTCAACGGTGTTCCTTGGAATCACTCTAGATTCCAAATTGCAATGGGGACCTCATATTGGTACCCTGGCAGGAAGACTTAGTTCTGCTGCATATGCTGTAAGAAAAATTAGACAATTGACTGATGTTGAAACGGCAAGATTAGTTTATTTCAGCTACTTCCACAGTATTCTATCCTACGGCATGCTTTTATGGGGATCAGCAGCTGATATTGATAGTATCTTTGTATTGCAAAAAGAGCAATAAGGGCCATCTACAAACTCAAACCACGCGATTCCCTCAGAGATCGTTTTAAAGAGTATAATATTCTCACAATGGCCTCTCAGTACATTCTAGACTGCTTAATGTATGTGTATAAAAATATACAATACATTCCTAAAAAATCAGATACTCACCGATTCAATACTAGAAATAAGCATAAACTTGCTATTTCACATTTCAGACTTAATAAAGTTAATAGCTCCTTTGTTGGACTAGGAGTAAAAATGTTCAATAAGTTACCTGTAAGTATTACTAAATTACCTTTGCAAAAATTCAAAGAATGTATTAAGAAGGGTCTTATTATGAAGAGCTACTATAAAGTAGAAGACTATTTTAATGATAAAAATGCTTGGACAAATTGCGTTAACTAAAATTTGACATTTGCAATAAAAAATTTCTAATATATAAATTATTTTAATCATTGACATTTTTTATGAACTTTTGTTGTTATTAATATTTTTTTTTATTTATAAATAATGTATTTTAATTTATTGTTGTAATACAGTCATATAGTATTAAGATTCTACTCTATGTAAGCTATGTCATGCAGGTTGGAATTGTTGTAGTTATTTTATTGATTTGTTTTGTTTCTTTATGATGTTAATTATTGTCCAAAAGGCGCGAATTGTCATTATTCGGATCAGGGGCTACTCTTGGGCCCTGGACTGTTCGATCTTACCTTTTTTTTTCTATTTTTCATTATTAACAGTAATTGTAGTATAAGTTTTTTTTTCTCTTACGACAAACTGTACGCCATGGCAATTATATTTAACAAGTTTATGTGATAATCGGTTAAAAAGAGTAACTATCGAGTTTCTTGCCGGGGTCTTCTCGATAGAATCGGCTTTCCGAACCGGTGGTAGAATTACTTATTTATTTAATACCATGACGATTTATAAGTGCATGTGAATGCCTATATAAATAAAGAAATTTTGACTTTGACTTTGACTTTGACTTAAGTCATATTTCAAAAGTAAATGGAGTTTTAGTTTTGTTAGTTCTTAGCTTTAATAACCTTAAATTACATTCTAACCTATTCTATACATATAATAAAGTTATAACAACCTCATTCCTGTACATTATAAATATTTAAAAAAAATTAAGACGGGGGATCTTCAATTCATACAACCAATAGAAGCCAAAAAATATTATTAAAAAAATTGTCTGTCTGGCTGTGTCTTTGTTATCCGCTTTTCACGCAAAAAGTACTGGACGGATTTTGATGAAACTTTTTTTGGTACATAGCAATTAGTCCTCGCTAACATGAAGGCTATATTTTTTTAGTAATTCGCTTTTTAAGGGGGTAAAGGGGGGCATGTTTTTATGAAACTCTGTTAACTAACAGTCCTGTGGGGCGAGAACATGTTACAACCTTCAATAAATCACTAGTCAATGGCAGCCCTCGGCTTGCGTAACGTCCTCGTCGCGGTCTCGGTTCGATAGTTATTTAAATTGAGCGTTTATTTAAATTCGCGATTGTCATTCCGTAGGTTTCCCTCGACTCGTTTTATTCCTTTCAGTCTCTTCTCTTGTGAAACGTTCAAGTTATGTAAGTGGTGTCGCAGGACAGACGCTAATGTCAACAAAGAATTTTGAAATTTATTTCTTGGATGACGGGAAATGTCTAAATTTGACGTAGAGTGAATGAGAGGTAATGGAATAAAGTGTTTAAAAAACGAAGCTCCCATTTTAGTTACAAAAGTAGCGACTTCATATTCTGAAATTAAAGTAGGTGGATACGGTAATTAGGACTCTAATAAATACTAATAATACTCTATCTTAACGACTTATATTTAAAAGTAATATTATTTGAGACTTGTTTGTCTACGAAAATACGACGTGCTTTAATTATTTACGAGATATTTACATTGCTTAAGTAATATCATCCCTCTGAACTAACAAATCGTTCCCTTCGTAAATGTCAATGGCCCTCGTAAAATAACTCTATTAAGCCCTGAACACACATTAGACCGCCCTGGACTAATAAACGACAATATGACATGTAGTAAAAAAGATTCTTAAAATTATCTTTTTAACCGAGGATCCTTAGTATTAATACAAGTTTATTAAATTCGACACACCAACAATACATGCATAAACATGAGAACCATAAATCATTCATTATATCTAGGTTTAATAAACTGTATCAACAGTTTATTGAAACTTGACACCTGTTACTCAAAGTATACCGCGGAGTTTAAATAAATAAATATTTCACAACATCACACACATTGATCTGATCCCGTGGTAAGTAGCTTAAGCACTTATTGTCCCGAGTGAGAATCGATCCGGACTTATGGAACCGTAGGTAGTGAACCTGTGTCACTGTTCTTCCGAGGTAGTATGTATTTGACACAGACGAAATCTTTACACGAAAGTATTGTAAGTCTTTGATCTAGACTTTTGGTTACTACATAAGCATGGAATTGGGGACGGAGTGCACATAATTTCGTAGCTCAAAGCCCAGTGCAGAATTCGAGGTAAGCATTTATAACAATGTCTGGGAGGGTGCATTCAGCCCTTGAAACAGACTCAAGTAATTACAGAACGTTTGTGCGTTTTTAATATCCGCAGACAAAGCCGCATTGTGCCCTTCGCAGGGCTCGTTTTGCTCCGGTCCGTCTGGAATATTCATTATAGGTATTTTTTTTTGTAACAAAACGTAGACAATTTTGTTCAGAGATCGAAGACTGATTTTTTATAAATTTTCTTGACTTCTCTACCCATCCACAATGTCTCTATAACTTTAAAGTAGTTAATAAACGATTTTTCTATTCGATTTCATATAAATACCTTCGGCTAGAATAAATCCAAAGCATATCTTTATTCGTTTTTTTGCAGAAGAATTACTATTAATTTATGAATTCTCTATGAACAAATTGTGCCTGATGACCTCATATTTGGATCTCACTACCGCTTACCATGAAGTGGAGTGAGGTCATCCTGTTAAAGCTTACTATATAAAAAAATTAATCATAAATACAAAATTAAAAGTTTTTAAACCCTATGTAACAATGATGTTTTTTGTTCCTACGCCGCAACATTCACAGTTCAAATTAGCTTGCAAAAATTGCATTCTAAGTCCGGAACAAACCGCAGTGCAGTCGAAGGGTGCAAATAGAAAGCTTTCAAATGGCACGCACAATGACGAGCTGCGGGGTGCCTCGCGCTGGGGTAACCATGTAGCGGCTGAGGTTAGGATATGTAACTACTGAATGGGTTATTTCATTCACACATACATACATAAAATCAAACCTTTATCCCAGAGGGGTAGGCAGAGATCACTTCCTGCCATATGCTACGGTCCTGGCACACCACTGTTATTTACAATGATAGCTTTATCACAAGGCCCGAGTTAGGACACCTTTATGTCTCATAAAGCGTGCGCATATAACAAATTATCTGCCTCTTGTTTATTCTATATCATTGGTTATTTGTTAATTGATTCACGCTTTTTGATGTAAGGCTGCCAAAGGCTGCAAAGTTAATACAAACGACGGTATAGCAAGTATTATACACAACCATAGCTAAATCCGGTGTCCCTGTATTTTTGCGGTCTAGTTTTATAGTAGTCACCGCCTTAAATGTTATTAAATATTTCTCAGTATAAAATGAACACAACTTAAACTGTCTTCATAATTTATGTCATAGTAAATATAAATAATTCTGCGTAGTTATGTACTTGTAACATAATCAGGTCATAATATTGTCTTGTGCCTAGAAGTTAAATTATTAAAAGTTTGCTGGGACAAGTAGGTAGTATGTAAATATATCTTACCTATTTAATGTCCGGGACAAGTAACGTTAAACTTGGAAGCACTAGTCAGTCCTTGTGTACCTTTGAGCTTTGTCTATGTCGGTTGATATTTTACGCGCTTTCAAACCGCAGGGCTTATTAGCTTTTATGTCGTCGCCGAGGGGACAAATCCACAACTAAATACACATGCTTGCTTATGTATACAAGCAGCATTGAAGATACATACTTCTATTACGCAGAGAAATGTTCTCTGTGTAATAGAAGTATACTCAAATCGTCAAGAGCGCACGAATGAAGGGGAAATTATGTGAGCGTTTTGATAAAATTTATTCCAAAAAGGCTGCATAAAGATAGGGTAAAAATTTAGACAGAATACATGCTTGGACATCCAAGAATTATTGTGCATATTATTATTATTTATTTTTAATTAATTAACCTGTGATTTGACATGCAAAAATAATTTAATGAAATCTTGCAGAATAAATCATTTCATTCCATTAATTTTACATAAATTTCATTTAATTTCCTTTCTACGCATGAAGCCACTCCACACTTTGCACAGATCCGGTAAAGGGGACTACGAGTTTATTACGTACAAATTTTAATAAAGTAATCTTGTATCATCTCGCCTAAGCTCTAATCTTTTAAATTTTGTAACAAACGCTAGTTGTGTAAATAAACAACAATCTCGCAACACTTTTTAGCCCTCCCGGGCGCGAGGGAGCGGTTACACGCCCCTCACATGAGCCAATGAATAAATTTCCTTGCTGCACTGTCCTCGGATCTGCATACTCCGCTCCCGAGTATGTTAGTCCAGAGTGTTGAAGGAAACTGCGTTAGAAAATGTTGTTATTATGTAGTTAAGTATAATGTAACTATCTGCATGCTTTAGTTAGTTTACCGGTAAGTAGTTACTTACTACTAACTAAGCATAACAATCTAAATAAAATTCTAATTTCAAATTCTTAAGATCTTTTAGCCTCAGTCTAAGTCTGTTTGCCTCTAATATCTGCATACAAAAGGACTAATGACTATTAAATACATTGTCAGCCGGTGATTTCGCCAGTGTTACTACCTCGATTTTACACTAAAGGATTTCTTATAACCTAGATGTAATGTAATAGTGGTATGATAATTAACCTGCTGCTTGCTTATAGGTGTCGTTTTTATCAACAATCTGCATCTGAAATTCGCACTTATTCTAGAAAATTTATTGGCATTTAAAGCTCTTATACAATTCAAAAAATCTATTTCTGAAGAACGGTGGTTCAAGTCCCCATTTGGTCGGGTCTTAAATGCGAATTTATCCAAATTTTAATTATTTTACTCTGACAGATACTAAACACATATTACGTAGAACCTTAAATAAACTATTCTATGTAATCAAGTCCATCTCTTCACCTACCTACATGTTGTTGTTAGAGCGGCATCAAATATCGTTCCAGCCACACGAATCACACTTAGGTAGGTCCCTCCGCCGCCCGCGGCGCGTCGGGTGACCCGTAGCCCGCTCTACTCTAGTTTCATCCGGCCCTTTCGTGATAATGTCTTTGAACATGAGTATCAGTCTGGTATTTGGTTTTAAAGTGTTTCATGTGATATTTTTGTAAAAAAAAGGATTATATTTTAAGTAGTAAGTTCTACAATAATTGAATATTTTATAATGTTTCTGTCTAAATGTTGATCTTAACAAGTAGAATATTGATACCTGATAAGTGCAATATACTTTTTGTTATAACACCTACATTATGTAACTACACCTAGAATGCAAAAAATATTTGATATGAATTTGAATATGAATTTGAATTTGATATGGTTTATAGCTCACTTATGGTATATATTTTTACAAATAAATACGTAGGCCTCAGATTGTAGCTGGCATGAAGACTAAGATAATTTCCAGCGCTGATTTTTAGTTACTAAAGTTTGCCAAACAACTCTCCTCTCATTTCGTCTCTACCTACTCACATACCGAAATAGCAATGAGGTTAGCCCTCTCTCTTAGAAACGGTGAACAAGCTTACACTGAAATGTCCCTTGATAAAGTAACCAAATAAATAAAAATAAATTGAGCACGTCATATTTCCTCATCTGCAATGCTGAAATGCATTTCGCAAACAGCAATGCAGAAAAATCTCAGCATCGCAGCTGCACAAATACACGGAATGCATAAAACCTGCCGTAGACCTGATTCTCGCGTCTCGCAAAAGCTGCTGCACAAAACAAATGGTGACGCAGACAAAAGGGTGCTCAAATAGACGTCAAAGCGGCATTCGTGTCTCAGTAGGGCGCGTTTCGAGTCTACGAGGTGCGCGACCCAGTGCCCCCGTTGCCCGTCACACGGAAATTCTCACTACAAGTCTGTCAGCTGCCAAATCACTGTTTAGGTACTTCTGATGAATAAACGCTTATTTGGCAGTACGTGTCTCTGTTTACTTGCCGGTTGGCGGTCTATGATGATTGGCTGTGAGTTAAGCAGGCTTTGGGCAAAATAATTATGTACCTACGTATGTTGATTTGCACGTGTAACTAGATACTTGCATGAATCTAATCTAGTGATTCTTAGCAATATCGACAGTAACTTGGCCGGTGTGGCCCAAATTCAGGGTGGTGGCTTTGAGTTAAGCAGGCTTGGGGCAAAATAATTCTGTACCTACGTATGTTGATTTGCACGTGTAACTAGATACTTGCATGAATCTAATCTAGTGATTCTTAGCAATATCGACAGTAACTTGGCCGGTGTGGCCCAAATTCGGGGTGGACGTACATTTGCTAGTGAAGATGATGATTTTACCGGCAAGTGCCGGGTCGCTTCTCTACCCAAACTTACGTCTGCAGTAGGGATCGCTCAACGACGTTGTGAGCCGAGGTCGAGCCTAGTTAGGGGGCATCCACAGGCAAACGTCGTTTAAATTTATTAAGGGGTGAGAGCCATCCGCTTCCCCCGCAAGTCCGGTGATGATGACGAGGCTACTCGATGCTTTCATCGTATGTCAGTTATGAAAAAAAAAATGATGAAGATCTATCTTTTTTACTTATTTACAGTATCTTATGTTGGTAATTAAATAAATGTCCTATACTGACCTGAAAAAAAGCGTCGATGCTTTACGATTATTCGACGCTTTAACGGTGAAGGAAAACATCGTGAGGAAACCTGCACACCTACGAAGAAATTCTTAGGTTGTGTAGTCACCCAACCCGCACTTGGCCAGCGTGGCTAACTAAGACTTATCGCTCTAGTGTAGGCTAGGCCCGTGCCCCAGCAGTAAGGACGTATATGGGCTGATGATGATGATGATGATGACTCACCTTCATGAGGTGCAGGTGCGAGGAGACGGCGTCGGCGCGCGCCGCCAGCTCGCCGCCGCCCACCGGGAAGGAGCCCAGGTACTGGAACAATAATAAATAAATATTAAACAACATCACATACATTGATCTGATCCCGTGGTAAGTAGCTTAAGCACTCGTGTTACAGATATCAGAATCAACAGTGGATGCACAAATATATTTAATAACATACCCAGATTACCCATTGTCGGTACAAACACCGATTTGTTGTTCGTTACACAAATATTTCAAACCTAACGACTCATGGAACCGTAGATAGTGGGTAACTAACCATGGGTCACTTACCACCACCGTTCCACCGAGCCAGTCTTCCATACCAAAAATGTTTTTTAACAATAACCCTGGCCGGTTTTTTTTTAAATATTATAGTAGTTAAGAGCAACCGACGCGATATCGGGAGGTCCGGTGGTTCAAGTCTCCGTTCAGGCGGGGTTAGGGTTGCCAGGTCCTCAGACGCAAAAGCCGGACAGACCTGTGAGTTTGTCCTGACATGTGGGTCAAAAATCCGGACATCTTGTTTTTTTGTCCAATTTTTTATAAAAAGTGGTAAGCTAATTTTTTTTTTGTCCTAAAATTCGGTCGAAAAATCAAGAGGCCTCACATTTTTGAAAAATTTTGGTGTTACTTAAAAATAACGCGCGATCAGCGTGATTCGATCTCGATCCGCGCGCGAATTTCGAAATTGAAAAATCCTGACAGGCCGGATGCCGCTTATTTTGGCCGGACAAACTGTAGTGGTATAAGTCATGTGCCTAACGTATGAAGAGGTACCAAACTATGTAATCGTACTAATATATAAACCATTCCTTATTTAAATAAATTAGTCTTAATTCAACATTCGATCGTTTAACTCATCTCTCCCTACGCTCACCGTATATGGCGACCCTGCCAACGGACTTTGCCCGGTAACGCGAGCCGCGTGTATCCCGTATTTGGGATGGAAGTTTTGCGCCTCGGCTAATGAAGGTGCAATCAAGATGATTTCTTTCTATTATCGTCCGTGTCAAAAAGTGAACGTGTCAAAAGAAATTATCAACGATGGGCAAGCAACAATCCAAGGAAGAAACTATCGTAGTGCAAAATGCTGCGGCGGGCAGTAATCACTCCCAATTGGAAGAATTTCGATTTCACCTCTCCACCACGAATATTTTGCTGTCCGTCATCGTACTGGTGATGTCTTTAGCACTGGTCTACGGCATATATCGTTTGTATAAACGTTGCCACTTGAGTTGGATAAGTACGGAGATAACGAGGAATACCCTGCGCAGATCCTTGTTTCGACAGTATCGGGCCCCTCTTCCCATCGGGTCAGGCAAGGATGCGTTCCAGCACTTCCAGCCCAAGGACGAGTTCTCCACGTCGAAAGTTTAAGTGCGTTGGTGTGTAATAAAAATAGTGCGTGTCGGGAGTGTTAAATAAATCGCTCGTATTATATTTCATCGTGGGTCCCTTTCATAGACAAAGACTCTAATTTTAGTTACTGAACTTTAAGTTTTAAATAACAGTTTTATGTCTCTAAAATGTTATCGTATGTAATATTATGCAACGTATCATGGGTAAGTTATGGCTATGTTAAATGAATTATATGAGGAATTAAAACAAGTCAGGTCATATTTAATTAAAATTGGACCTAGTAGACGGCAAGGTAGTATATTGCAAGTTAAGTTAAATGAAGCGAATGATTTATTCAATCAATATTCTAGTTGGTTATTGACATTTAAACAAGAAGTAAGTGAAGGAAAACTTAACAGGAAGGATTTACCGCTTTATGAGAATTCCTGTAAGGCTTTTGAATTATTGCATAGTGATATTTTAAAATTGTGTTCTGAAAGTGTTGAAAGCAAAAGTTTATCCAACATGGACACTTTTGATTTAAAGACGGCTTTGACCTTATTGCCTATTATGACAAATGATGAAACGAGTGTTAAGCAATTGATAGATAATATTCAATACTATGAATCTTTGTTATCAGCAGCTCAGTGCAAAAAGAACTTAATACAGTTTGTATTGAAAAGCAGACTATCTCAATCAGCAAAAATACGTCTGCAAGACAATTACACTTCTGTTGACGCCTTAATTACTGATATGAAAAAACAGTTGACGGATGCCAGTCTCGTTGCGGATTTCCCGAAATCCATTACTCTGTCCCCTGTTCCAAGACGTCTGTCGACTGGGGCTTCCCAAAAATACCTAGGGTTGTTTTGAAAATTCCTAGAAAGATAATATTTTTTTTTATACATACCCATCACCTCGCCCGAAGATGAGGGAGCGGAGGTCTCTTCGTCCTTGGCTGCCTGCACTGCGTCCTTCAGGGAGCTGAAATTCCTAGCTGCAATAAGGGTGCTGAGCCTACGATTACGTAAGCCATCGGAAAATTGCTTAATCGCCAATTTTTCATTAATTGGTTTTAAAACATTATAATTACTCGTATTTCCATCAGCTTGGGCAATCGTAAGGTCAACAAATAATTCTGCAATTTCTTTTCCGTAATCTGAAACAGACATGTCATTTTGTTTTATATTATGTAATCTCTTTTGAATTGCTGTTGCACCTTTACTGGCCAATAACTGTTTTTTCATATCAGTAATTAAGGCGTCAACAGAAGTGTAATTGTCTTGCAGACGTATTTTTGCTGATTGAGATAGTCTGCTTTTCAATACAAACTGTATTAAGTTCTTTTTGCACTGAGCTGCTGATAACAAAGATTCATAGTATTGAATATTATCTATCAATTGCTTAACACTCGTTTCATCATTTGTCATAATAGGCAATAAGGTCAAAGCCGTCTTTAAATCAAAAGTGTCCATGTTGGATAAACTTTTGCTTACAACACAACAGTTCACTCAGAAACTAATTTTACTCCTTACGAATTAGTTTTTGGTAAAATATGTTCACTTCCTAGTAATTTAACTTCCTCTTTAGAGCCATTGTATAACTATGATGACTACCCATGTGAACTGAAATATAGGTTACAAAAAACTCAAAAAGAGGCGAGAAATAATTTATTAAACTCTAAGAGAAAAAGAAAAATAACTTACGATACATATATTAATCCTATTACTTATAATGTCAATGATTTAGTTTTGGTAAAAAATGAAACTGGAAATAAATTAAGCTCAATATTTTCAGGTCCTTTTAGAGTAATTAGTGATAAATCTCCAAATGTTGAGATTGATAGAAATGGAAAAATCGATGTAGTACATAAAAACCGCACTAAATTGTATATTCAATGATACTTTATTTAAAACTTATTGTGATTGTAACTATCAAATAATATTGTTGTAACTAAAATTTATGTTTTACTTACATTTATAAAACATGTACTTATTAAAAATTAACTACATCTTTTATGAAAATAACTTACCGATATTGTAACTATGGTAATACAACTGTTTGTAATAATGGTTATTGATATTAAAAAAAATGTAAACTATTGTAACTACCTATGTAAACATTTTTTTTTTCATTAAGATGGAGGGTGTAGTGGTATAAGTCATGTGCCTAATGTATGAAGAGGTAGCAAAGTACGTAATCGTACTAATATATAGATCATTCCTTATTTAAATAAATTAGTCTTAATTCAGCACTCGGTTGTTTAACTCATCTCTCCCTACGCTCACCGTATAAAACAATCAAAAATCCTACGTATGTCCTGCTTTATCCTAACACCTGGCAACCCTAGGCGGGGTCATGATTTTTTTTTTCAAATTTTAACTTATTGTAGTAATTAAAACCTTCCTTCCTTCTTGGACGGTGATTTATGGGATAAGCGTGTTTCGCGTCTCGGTCAGAGGCCAAATGTCATAGGTCTAAACTAGGGATCCCGGGATCAAATGTGAGCGTGTTACTCTGGGTATCTTCGAGTCATCTATGTAAATTTAAGTAGTTTAGAGTGGCTCTATGGCGCAATAGATAGTGCCCCCGCTTCTTGCGCCAAGAATTGTGGGTTCGATTGCCCCTCGAGACGAATATTTGATTGATGAACATTCGTGTATGTGTCAGGATATTATATTATTTTTATATTTCTTCAGGCGGAACTTTTTTTTTCCTAACTGACTTACGATGATGGCTTGGAGTAGCCTTGTCATCATCACCGGGCTTGCGGGGGAGCGGATGACGGCAACAGCATTTAAGCAGGCCTTGGTGAGAGCGACAGACCCAATGGTCTATTGTGCCTGTCGACCTCATATGGGGATCTTACTACCGCTTACCATTAGGTGGAGTGAGATCATCTTGTTAGCCTATTGTTAAATAATTAAAATAAATTTATATGTTAAAGTATACTACTGTTGCTTCTGCTATCCGTAACACAAGTGCTTAAGCAATTTACATCGGAATCGGAATAATATACCCATATGAGGATTTGTGATATTTATTTGTATCAATAACTGCATATTCAAAAAATAAACATCAATACCTACAAAGCAAAGTATCCGCACAAAACATTTATATAAACAAAATCCCATTAATAAGCTCTCGATTGCGAATGTCATAAAACAGCAATTAAGGCACTCCAATTCATCATTGTGGGATTTGCTAGATAAAGTTCCAAGCGACTGAACATTTAACCCGCTGTTATCTCAGTCACATTTTCAACCCTTCCATAACTAAAAGTTCGAGTTTTAAAAGTCCTCTTGCAAAATTGGAACACGCACAAATTATAATACAGGTCCCTTGTACCCCGGTTCGCCGCTTGCCCTGGGGAAATGCCCGCCGCCAGCTCTGCCCATACCCGGGGCAAACTCGCGTAGAAATTAAACCAGTGAACGGCATGAATATTCGACCGGGAAATGCAGGTGAAATCGAATGGAAGCTTAGGTATGTGGAACAATAGCCGCAAATCACTTTTGAATACGAAAGTTTACTCTGTTAGCTAAGTTCATGTAAAAGGAGAACAACATAATTAATCCTCTCTGGATTTATTGCATACGATGATAGGTCAGAAATTCGTTTTTTAATTGTTTCCGAACATATAATAAATATCCATCAACCGAAAATTTAGGGGTGAGAGCCATCCGCTTCCCCGCAAGTCCGGTAATAATGACAAGGCTACTCAAGCCCTTATCGTAAGTCAGTTGGGAAAAAACCGAAAAAATATAAAACTTTGACAGGATAAGATAAAGAACAGTCAACAAAACAAATTTCGACTAAGGATCAACACAATCTTAACAGAAAAAATATTTTATTCGTTGTGAAGTAAAAAATATGTGGGTTACCCTACAACCCCAACTTGAAACTGTATTTCGATGAATTACCTATATTTAAGTTAAAAATTATTCATAATATTCGTTCTCACGCAGCGATTTCATTTTGAAAGCTCAATCCAGACCCCTACGCTTCTCTGTTAAATAGTCCACTTGATGGAAATGGCCACTACACGCCGCTAAATTGAATTACACTAATGAAGCCCGCGATGTCGTTAGGGCCGCGCCCTATTGTCCGCGCGGGCAATCAACCGCTTATAGCGACTGCACTCGGCGCGAACGCGTCGAGTGGCAAATCAACGCGTTTACCCACTCTTTGGCTTTTAAACTCTATTTCATTAGGTTTCTACACAGCAAATGCAGCTCATTTTTTAGGGTTCCGTACCTCAAACGTAAAACGGGACCCTATTACTAAGCCTTCGCCGTCCGTCTGTCCGTCTGTCTGTCTTCAAGCTGTATCTCATAAACCGTGATAGCTAGAAAGCTGAATTTTTCACAAAAGGTGTATTTCCGTTGCCGCTATAATAACAAATACTATAAATTAAAAAAGATAAAATATAAGTTAATTAAGTTAAAAATAAAAAAAAAAACCCAGACACAATATAAAACTCTTAAAAAGTACACAATAAATACTTGTTAGTCTTTACAGTATAAATTAAGTAATCCTCGCCGCGTCGCGTTGATGATTAATAGGTTACGATTTATAGTGTACTGAATTGTCTGTTATTATACTTCGATAAACTTAAGTTACTGTTGAATAGCTTTTTACTGACCACCAAATGGCTGCACAGATTTTCATAAAACATAGATAAGAACACTCTCGATCAAGTCACCTTTCTAACAAAAAGGAATTATCCCAATTGGTTCACCCGTTTGGGAGCTATGATGCCATAGCTCCCAATACACACGTCAAACTTATAACACCGCGGCGTCGTTTTTGCGTCCAGGGTCAAAAAGTTCCTACTTGTGCTTTCCCATCGAAATGATATAAGGCATGTATAGTTCAGTAAGTATTCCAGTCTAATAATCGCGAATATAAGAAAAAATTGAATCAAGACGTTCACTCGCAATCAGAGTCGGCCGTTCGGGTCTAACCTCAAGATTAGAAACGCGAGTCCGCGGCGTAACCCGACGCGTCTGCGGTCGGCGCTCCTAAGTCATCGCCACACTCTCGCTAACTGCACTGCACTGGCTTTTGTTTATTTGTTACACTATTTTTATGACGACTATCCGTTATTTTGTCCGATTTATTACTTTTTGTTTAGTGAAAGCTAATGAATTATCATACGTAACCTATTATGTCTATCGAACTGTGCAATGCAAGGTAAGATGATAGTAGAAAGAGCATGTAAGTTGTACGAAAACGCAATCTGTATGTAACATTTTTTTAGTATCATTAGAGAGTTCTGGTCATTACTGGCCTCTAAGTGGTTATATGTTTAAAGTTTTCTTTAATTCTTAATTCTGACATTACTAGATACGTTATTTAGCTATGATTAAAATAATAGCATATCAAAATATAGTCAATAGTGTTATAGGTACATTTTGTTGATTTATATCTTAAAAAGACAAAATTGTATTTAAATCAACAATTAACATAATATTATTGGCAATTTTAACGTTAAATGTTTTTGACATTTTGTCAATTTAAGGATTTTTACATAAATCATAAAGCGAAACACTAGACTGTTTACATAACACGATAGGCTAATAGATGTTGATAATGTTTATTTAAAGTAAATTCTACAAACTTTTGAACTTGTACTAGTACCGCCATCTATCGGGTGGTGAGAGTAACACAACGCATGCGTTAAGCAACTAAGGGTGGATGTAGTAGTTACAGGTCGTACTTCAGTAGCTTTGCGTGATATAGTAGCTTTAGAAATCTTTCATAGATGTCGCTCCTAGTCTGATATTGAGGGGTAAGCACTATAAACAAACGTTTGCAGACCGTAAAAGCTTAAATTACTTATGAAAATGGTCTTTTTTTAAATTAATATTTAAAGAATCGTATCAGAATCGTAAAAACGGAAGATTCCGTCAAAATTGAGGATAATAAAAAAGCCATTATGCATGTAACTGAATATGTTAGTGAAATAAAAAAATGTTAAATGACTGGCTCGGTGGAACAGTGGTTAGTGACTCAGGTTCATAAGCTGCGGTTCCAAGAGTCGTGGGTTCGATTCCCACTCGGGACAAATATTTGTGTGACGAACATCGGTGTTTGTTCCGTGTCTGGGTGTATTATTAAATATATTTAAGTTTATTTGTGTATCCACTGTTGATCCTGATTTCCGTAACACAAGTGCTTAAGCTACTTACCACGGGATCAGATCAATGTATGTGATGTTGTGTAAAATTTATTTATTGAAATTAACAAAGAGAACAAATTGACCAAAATCCTATTTACGTTTATATGGACAATAATTTCATTACTATGATATTCCTTTTAAAAAATATATAATTTTCTGACGAATTCATAAAGTTACACTTTTTGATATTTATTTTTATTTGAAACTCACAAATAAAAAATAATAATAAACCTATCTTGAAGCCACAATAATTATTTATTAACGGTAAATGATGAATGCAAAACCTACTACTGGTTGTTGAGTGCAGTGGCTGCGTGTCACTAGCACAACAAGTGGCCAAGGGCCCTCGCTGCGATGGCGAGTGGCTATCGACGCGGAGTGGCCGGCCAAAGTGCATAGGTTCATCGTGTATGCATTCAATTGTATGCTGGATGATTTTCTGGCTGCAAAGTTTATTGTGAAGATGTAACATATAATTTCGGCCGAATACGGAGCCTTGTTCTGAAGGAAACTTTTTTTAACCAAAAAAATTCGGTAACTTAACTTTGTTAACTTTGATACGACAATCTAATATTATAGAAGCTGAAGAATTTGTTCGTTTGTTTGTACGCGCTAATCTCAGGAACTACTGGTTCGATTTGAAAAAATCTTTTTGCGTTGTATAGACCATTTATCGAGGAAGGCTTTAGGCTATATAACATCACGCTGCGACCAATAGGAGCAAAGATACAATGGAAAATGTGTAAAAAACGGGGGAAACGCGAACGAAGTCGCCTGGATGATTTGGACTGAGTAATAAATATAGGAACAAGCTTACCCGTATGTACCGTTCATCTCAACCACCGGACAAAAGTTGTTGGTACTCTTACATCTCTAAAGTAGAAGGGTGCAATTGCACCCGAGGGATATTCGCCTCAATAAGGTTAAGTAGACTATTAATTTTATCATCATCATCAGCCCTTTCCTGTCCACTGCTGGGCTTAGGCCTCCTCAAATGCACGCCATTTCTGTCGCACTTCGGATATCCCGGGCTCGAATCGGAGTTAAATTTGAAATCTAACATGTAATGCCAAGTGTCCATGCCATCGATCATTAGCATGTCATGAGATATACAAGTACGTTGTATGCTATAACAGGTTCGGGCTTCCTGTTGTACAATATTTAAACCTAACACAGCTTGAAACGAAAGACCCAAACGCATTCCACAGATATTACTCGACCGGTGTCCAGCGCTGTTCAGACGAGCGCTCGCCGGCAGCATGCCGAGTGCTCCTCGGGCTGGAGGGCTCTCAGCCGCGGTCAACTACGAGATGACGTATGACGCACTCACTGCCCGGAAAACAAGTGCTCAGTGAATGCTAGCACCGATGAGCTTTTAGGTTGAACTTTATGACTGATTGTTTTGACACTTTTTGCGATTGTTGTGTTTAAATAGACCTGGGCTTTTAGATAATTGTCATTTTGTAGTACCTACTACGGTACGGTATGTCAAAAGGAAACTGCTGATTTTTCTGATCATGAAACTTTTATTGTTATTCGAATTCTCTCACTTCGTAATGCAAAGTTAGTGGGCCGTGTGTTATACGAATATTATTGTATTTCTGATTGTATGTTTTATTTATTGTAATTCTGTGTGTAAATATTTGTTTATCGTTCTTTTTTCATTATTTATGTTTCAGTTTTGCGTTTCTTCTAGTTTTTAGTAAGTAGATATATTCTTTATTTTGCAAATCTAAGTGTCCCTCCCAATCGCCTGGCTAACACTAAAAATCAGCGTCCAGGTTCCATACGGCTACGGCATAATGCTGAGTCGAAGCCTTTTTGGAGAATTCTAGTCTAGTTTTAAGTTATTTTGTATTTCTATTTTTGTGTCTATGTGAGAATGTGCTAAATAAATATTTTTCTTTCTTTCTTTCATTTCAGAGGAGTACTGTAAACTTCAAAGCTTCTTTAAGACTATAATTCTTACAGCAAACCCTGAAAAACCTTCCGAGTCGAATTGCGCAATAGTGGATCCAAAGTTTCGAGCCAATAGTTCCGACGTCCGCTTATTGGCTAAAACAATGGTCGGGTGGATCGCGAGAGCAATATAACACGGATCGCCGATGTTGGCCTGAGACTTGTTCGCTCCGCTCGCTCGGCTCACCAGCTGCGCCGCTCGCCAACTTCTGCGTTACACAAAAGCACACTTTATCCAGGCGACGTTAAGTATGATTCAGGTCGTCGGGAACTCGAGCGTCACTTGTCAAGTTTGTGTTTGTTGTGATTAATATCGGAAGACATTTTGTCAGTTGATTTATAGTTGTTCACGGAAGTTTTTGATTGAATAAAGGAATAAAAGGTGATGATTATAGGTATCTATCGTAAATTAAGTCGAAATGGATGCTGAATAGGCTGTCAAAACTGATGTCTGAATGGAGTTCAAAGATATATGCAAGGGCTCTTCTCAAATTCAATTTTATATTGTTTTGTTTAAAATTCAAAAGATCTCCCGGTTCCATTCATGCATCTTTGAATACCCCAGAGTACGACAACCGTAGTAAAGTAATCGGGTTATGTATTTTAACAATCTAGATGTTGAAATTGAGGTCAACCCCTTGATTTAACAAACGTCTCTTCCGCGCTTTTTTCTCTGGACCGATCGAGTGTTAATTAAAGAGTCGATAGTTCCGTTCCCGGGCTGGCCGGGACTCGTTAGAAACGTTCCAATTTCCGCTAAGTATCCGCCTGGAGGGCCGACGAGTGGACGTTCCACGATTTCTGTTCCAAATCGCTGGGATTTCTGAGATCAGCGGTGTAACGAATGCTCGTTGATTTTTAAGCAGCGCTCGTCTCGGCTAGAACATAAGCTGCAACCTAGTTCCAGAGGTGCATTGGAAATGCAGCAAAAACAATATCTTACTTGTTGAATTTGCATAGCAGGCGGTCAATCCCAACAAGAGGTACTAATGTGCAAAAATAAATAGGTGCATCTTAAATAATCGTTGAAAGATATTGTTTTAGCCGAATAGCGGGTAATATTTCCAAGTACTTACTTGATTATATAAGTAGACATATAACTTGTAATTTTTTTGTAAATTGTTTTTAGAATACTAGTGTGAAATGACCATACTACGTACGTGTATATATGTGTACGTGTAAAACATGTTGCTAAAAGATTTAACTGTCAATAAAGAGAACAACATAATATGCAGCACTAATGCATTGTAATGTGAACACTTAGAGTGTTTCTTTCAATAGTGTACCATTAATTCTACGTTTCTCAACGTGATTTATTGTAGTTGGGCCATATTTTTGCACAAAGTGGTAGGTATTATCAGATTTCACTTCGTTTTGTGAAGGCCATCCCGCCCTAAGACAAAGGCAAAACCTAAGGAGCTCAAAGTTCATTGATATACTATATACATATGTAGTCCAAAGGACATTGCTCATGTTTGTACGAGATTATTTAACCAAATGGTGCATTTTGTTACCTAAGCTAACACAGATATTCCAAAAATCCTATACTTATCCCAAATCGGAATCGAATTTACGATTTCACTCCCAAATGCGCCATCGATTCAGTACAAAATCTTCACGAACAATATTGTCTATCTGTTGTCTCCCAAATGTCATTGCGAAGGACGACTGCGGTTGTGCCATTGACAACGAGGACTCCAACAGCAGAGTTGCGGTATGAAGCGTTTTAAAACAAAACGATTAATAGTGAAGAGCTGTCTGACAAGTGAAGTGAGTTGGGGCCGTGGAGTGGCCGGCGCGGGCGCGTCTTCGCTCCAACTTCTTTGATTAAAACTTATGCAAATCGGAAGAGGCGAGTCAAGTGGCTTCGGTAACTTGGCAATGCTGATGGCGCAAGTTGTTAATGAGAGCGGCGACGCGTGGGCGTTATCGTTTATTAGTGCAAAGGAAATGTCTTGTTTTCTATGTTTGTACGTATGCTGACTGCGTCGGTATCACAAAAAAAAAAATCATTTGTGTAATATTTAACACCTTTTCATCGTAGCTTTTACAACGTGAAAACCGCAGTCGGTTTTTACATTGTAAAAGCTACGATGCACTAGGTTGAATTTGCTAAATTCTGTAATGTTTTAAACGACAGCTTTTCATCAAAGTAATTTATTGTAAATTAATAATTGTTTTGCTAATAAATGTAAAAAATCATCAGTTTATAGTTGAATCAATTTAAATTCTATCACCTAATTCAAACAGTTTTAAAGTACAAAGATATTTTACACACAGTAATTAAGCTAAAGTTGCTAAGTAACACCGCGTCTGACATGTAACCACGCTGTAGCTCGCTCCCCGCGCCGCCTCGTCAGCACTGTGTACTAACAATTTGTGCGGATTTTAATTAAGTTTGCGGGCGAGCGGCGCCGACGCAGCCCCGGCGTCGCTCGCTTCGCTCAAGTCGCTCGAGTCGCTCGAGTCGCTCCCGTCGCTCGCAGCGCTCCCGCTGAGCGGAGCGAGCTGAGCACACACTCGGCGAGCGGTGCTTTGTCCCGTGAAGGCGGTTGTTGACGTCGGTGAGCCGAGTTGTGTATCCACTTGAAATCTTAGCGTAAGACCTGACGTAGGTAGTCTTGGTTGGTCCTTTGTTTGGCAAATTTTAGTGAAATTTGATTAATTTTGTATTAAAGACTACGGGAATAGGTTTAATACCTATCAAACGGGCTTATTCATTAGGCGACACTTAGTTATTATAATATGAAATAGGATCTTACGCTTAAGATGCCATACTGATGGTTGAATGAAGATTATCATACACAATTTGTTCAATTATTCAGAAACCGTTGAGTAAAAGTAAATTTAATTAAATTTTGTTAAAGTTAAATATTTTCAGTTGACCAAAATTTTAACGCAAAGCTTTATTTACGGAAAACAGGGAAGTTCATTCATAAGCATTACCGTAGCGACTTAACTTTAAAGTAATGAAGAGCTAAAGTTTAGATGCACAAAGGACAAAATAATCCACATAAGAATTTTTCACATCAACATAAAGCCGAACTTTGAAAGCACTTACACCCTATTTTACAAAGCTGTATGAGTATGATTCCTTCGTCTATCTTTCGCTTCGTTGCATCATAATTTACAGATCATTTTTAGGATTCTTTACCTCGAAAGTAAAATTTCATGTATTCAAAAGATATTATAAACTATGCAGAGATTTTAATAGACAGTGGTATAGGTTTCATATCTATCTACTTATGTTTCTAACTAAGATCGATTGATCTTGGTCATCAATCAATTCACTGCTAAATTTCAGGCAACTGAGATAGATAGTAACCAATTATCTGATTCTAGAAGTAATTTTAACCAATGGGAAAATTAGTTTAAGCGACTTAGTTGATTATGCACATACAATATTGACCGTACACCGTAAACTTTCACCGGTTTTCTTTAAATATTGTGTGGATATGAATCACGGATCCCTGTTAATGTGATATTCTCGTACTTAATTTAAAATGAGCGGAAGCGCAGACCGTCAGAGGACGACTTGTTGCAGACACATAGAGACAAGATAATTAACAGAGTGCCTTCTGCCCTCCTCCGTGTTTCAGCCTTTCGCTGGAGCTTTATTTCCCTTTGAAATGTATTTTTTCCAAGCTTTCTGCGAGATGACAAAGGAACAATCTGAGGTTCTTTGGCAGAAAGTTTGCGTTTACATTCCTTGGAGGACGGTAGGATCGAACCACTTTCATTATTTTCCTCATTATATTGTCATCAATGAGCTTATCGACTTGAGGGTAATAGGTAAGCTACTATGTTTTATATTAATTACTAGCTTTTCGCCCGCGACTTCGTCCGCGTAGAGACGTTTAACGGATAAAACATTACTTCTTTATAGCGTAGTCGGTTAAAAAGTAGCCTATGTCCTTTCTCAGGCTCTGGACTATATCTGTATCAATTTTCATTTAAATCTATTCTCTATGCGTGAAAGCGTAACAGACAGACAGACAGTTACTTTCGCATTTATAATATTAGTAAGAATATTTATCATGATGTTTTTGTTTAAATATTTTTTTTGTTTTTTTTCCAAATACTCCTTGCAGTTTATAGTAAAAATTATTATGACTTACTTATGTAGAAAAGTAACGTCCTATTAAATCAAACTATTCTTGAATTTATTTATTTATTTTATTTTAGGAAGACCAGCATTTACATTTTTAACATAGGATAATATATTTTCAATATAAATTTCAGAATAATGGTTGATATCAACAGTCTAAAACCAGGGCTTAACAAACTATCCTACTGCTCGCGAAGTCGCCTGCAACTCGTCTTAAGTTCGGCGCAACTCACGCAAAGTGGCCGCAACTCGCTAGCGCCGTAGTTGTCGAGTTGCTCATCACGCGGCTGCAGTTGCAAATTGCATTTGCGTCCGGCGACATTGCGTCAGTGTCGAGTTCGGCGACTTCCCGTTAGTCTCTCTGTCGCTAGTTTGAGTGACAGACCCCGGGTTAGACGAACCGCTATTGGACGTGAAATGGAACTTCGGTCAACAAACGGACACTTTTGAAAAGTTGTCGTCTTACTTTGTTCAACTCATTTTGGAACTTAATTAAAAATGTATTATGACACGACGTCTTCTCACTCCTTTTTTTCCTACTCATCTTATTGTACATTGCACAGTTCTTATTAATTTATATTATTTGCGCGAACACTACAATTTTTAAATAAAATTAATATTCCGGATTAAACTCGCGTGTATTAGGATTCTAAAATAAAGCTAACATAGTTTGGAGTCAGAGGCACCGGGTTTCAGAATAAAAATGCACATAAAGTGTCTTATTACAATAATAAGAAATTATATAAGGAGTTATTTCTTATCAATTACATAATTAGTAAAGGTTAACTTGTATTACTTCAAAATCAAATTAAAATAGAGCAAGGTAATCTGAATGTAAAGATTTCCATTAGTTTAAAAAGTAATAAAACAATTGAGCATCTACAATAGCTTTTCAATCAGACTGTAAAAGTGCGTTCATGATTAAAAGTAGCACTCAAGCTCTCAGTCAAAGATTTGAAATAAAAGCAATTTTGCAAAAGGCAAGTTTCGTGTTAGCGAAATTAAACACTTGAAGAACGATTGCAATCAAGTAACAGTTCTCGGTATTCGTCGATAAGTCGGTTTGTCCAATAACTAGGCACTTGATGCTTTTCAGTTTTCTGATGCGATGATTACTTTGAGTGCAATCTCGAAAGTGGATGAAATTCATTTGATGATTTTATGCACTCGCCGCCATGTTTTGGTTGAAAATATTACACGAATAAAACTGTGATGGATGTTTATTTCAGTTCGATAAAAAATAGGTTTGGGTTTCTTATAGTACAGGATCCGTGGTGTATTTTTTCACTTGATTACTATCAAGCTAATTTTCCGTGAGTAGCTTCATTTTGATAAGACGCCCAAAAAATTCCTGTGCGAAAATTTTTGATTGTGGTAGCTAACAGAGGTATCAATGATTAAATATTTAGGACCGTAGGACCGGGACAAAGTACCACGGAATTTGTAGGACAATATGACCGTTACATTATATAAATATTAACTAAGTAAAATAATAAAAATCAGCTGGTTAGTAATCATTTTTGGTGATCTCCTCCTCCAACTTGTATCGATAACGAGATTTTTATTATTTTACTTAGTTAATATTTATATAATGTAACGGTCATATTGTCCTACAAATTCCGTGGTACTTTGTCCCGGTCCTACGGTCCTAAATATTTAATCATTGCTACCTCTGTTAGCTACCACAATCAAAAATTTTCGCACAGGAATTTTTTGGGCGTCTTATCAAAATGAAGCTACTCACGGAAAATTAGCTTGATAGTAATCAAGTGAAAAAATACACCACGGATCCTGTACTATTAAAATAAATTGACTGAATGTTTATCGAACCTTTTATATGCACAGGATTTGATATCACAAACCCTAAACTAACAGACATAAATAAATACGTACAAATTGGTTTTCTGACAAGATTGAAGCTCTTAAATAAAATAAGTAGTACACAAGTAAGTATAGCACTTTTACAGCGATCACAAGATAGCGCTTTTTTATTTGAAATAGCGAAACATATAAGTTTAACTCCAAATTCACATTCCCAGCTAATTTTCCTATGTTGACGTTAAAAATCCAAAATTATTCAAAGGGGTTGTATGAATAAATTCCGATGTAGATTGCAAGATAGGTAGTATGCATCTCACCGAATGGGACGGCTCACGGCGAGCGCAGTCGCGGCACTTCATTAGGCTGCATTCACGGGCCCGTCGCGTCGGGATACCGTAGGCGAGGCAGAAAGTGTTCCGGACGAATATTCGTTTATTCGACAAACTATATTGGTTGAAATGTCGCCGATTATGAATCTTTGTACGCATGGAAACATAAAAAGGAACGTTTAGAGGTGTTACAGAAAATAAAGTTTTGGGAATAGGTACAAGTATAATTTCTGAACCTATCGAAAGCTATACAATAACCTATTGGCGCTCTATATTCTGAAGACAAAAACGTTTAATCAGCGTCGTGGTTCCATAGGGCCACAGCATAATGCTGAGTAAATGCGAGAAAGCCTTTTTGACACATTTTAGTCTAGTTTAAAGTTATTTTGTATTTATATTTTTGTAACTGTGTGAGAACGGGCTAAATAAATATTTTTCTTTCTTTCTTTCAATCCATACATTAACATTGTTATTTACCTAGATACATTTTAGAAGATTGGATAATATTAAGTACAAAATAAATAAAAATAACAGTTGCTTAACGTTCCAAAAGAGAAAGCTTGTACAAGAGGAAGGAAGAAATAACAATAAAGAACCAAGTAAGCGAGCAACACGTGCGCAATCAGTGCGTTTCCTTTGAAATTTGAATAATTTTCACGCCCGAGGTTTGTACGAGTATTGAATATTATTGTATTTATTATAATAATCTCTTGCATGGACTGATTATTACACACATTGAAGTCTTATGAGTCAATATTTAATATTAATTGCTGAAATACTTGGTTACAAAAGGTGAATTTCATACTAACGATAATATCAGAGATTGTTAATGAATGTAGAGAAAAATATTCTCACCAGAAACCAGTGTAGTATTTTAGTATTGTTGATTATAAATAAATTCTAACACGTATTTTCATGTCATATGATAAATGGAAACGACCTTTCACTATTTTACATTATTTACATGTCGCGTTGTAACGTTTTGAATAACTGATTTTTATAGTTGCCATCCGCTCCCCCGCAAGTCCGGTGATGATGACGAGGCTACTCTAAGCCATCATCGTATATCAGTCAGGAAAAAAAAGCTAGAAGAAATGGTATATGTGTTACATTGATTATTTTGCATATTGATTGCCGAAACGTATAACCAAATCTGAAGATGAGACATATCGAATGTACTCCAATGTAACATTTACGATTGTGCCCGAATCGGGGCAAGCGACAAGCGTCATCAATATTTATGGTAAGAATATTCTTCGCTGCACTTCGCGACATATTCATGAATGCACATTGCACTTCGGTGCAACACTGTGGCGCCCGCAGGCAGCGCTGTCTTACTTTTTAAACGGGTTTCTGGCAGCACATGTAATTTCATGTTATTCCTGACATGAAAATAATTCCAGCTACGGTTTAGATTAATTTGAATATGAAAAGCTTAGACTTTATTTTCGTTAGATTTAAGTAAACATTGTGACTAAATAAAAATGGTCGTAGAATTGTACGTTTCGATTGAACACCATTTGCAGTTTAATATTTAACTGTAAAAACTGCCCTAGCCTAAAATTATTTCAACGTTAAGCAACAATTTCAGAACAATAAGCACTCATCAAAATTATCGTCAACAAGTTTTTTGAGTGTCTTATCACTGATATTTTTTAAAATAAAATTTTTTTTCCAACGCATTTTGATATTATTATAAATTATTTTGTTTTCCGTTTGAAATAACAATTGAATGAATTAAGTATCAGATGGCCACTAAGTAGAATAAAAAAAAACATGAGCATTGAGATTAAAAACACGTCCACGTCCTTTGATGAGCCAATGTTATTTCTCACTGAAAATATCCGGAAGATTATCAGAATTAACCGAGCATTAGGTTTAATTAGAATTAGCCAGTGCGGCCCGATCGCGGTGCGCCGGAGAAAGTCGGTAAAAGGCGGAAGCGGAGGCAATTTCACGGTTATTGTTGCATAATTAATGGAACGAGGCGCCACGGCCGCCATCGCCTTAATTGATATTCAAGTTTATTGATAAACTAGCGACCTGCCCTCGCTTCGCTTCGGGTATATCTCTATATAATATATAGCTGTTTCACGCGGTTTCACCCGCGTCCCGAGGGAACTACTTCCCGTACTGGGATAAAATATAGCCTATGTTACTTCTGAATAATGCAGCTTTCTAATGGTGTGAAAATTATTGCAATCGGTCCAGTAGTTTTTGAGTTTATTCATTACAAACATACAAAAATACAAATATTTCCTCTTTATAATATTAGTGTAGATTGGGCTTCTGCAGTTTTAATGGAAACACTTTGAGTGGATACAATGAGATTACAAACAATATAAAACAAATATTATACCCAGAAACTTTCAGATGCCAGACCTACTTTTGAAAATGTAAAGGGAATGAAATATCTTTGAATGTAAAAGAATTTTCACAATGTTTTCCCGCCTTTTACGCAGATGAGCAAAATAATTTTAATTACACTTAAATATTTAATCATCAATTTGATTCAAGTTTCAATTTTAAACATATTTCATGGTATTGTTAAATACGTAATTAGAATTTCAGTGTCCTGCCTTAAGGTTTCAACTTTGAAACTGAGATCGATGATTTAGAACAGCAACAGTTTTCCTATAATTATATTCATATTTCCTTACAAATGCCCGTCAAAACTAGATAAACCCGGAATCGTCTACTATTCCTTTCGCCTAAGCACCTGTAAACCCAAAGAGCTATAAAAACGGAACAAAAGACCATTCGCAGTGTCATGAAATAGCACAGCATCAGAAGTAATGCATGCTAAGTATTGGGTTCACGGTTTTGAAATAACGATTTTACGAGCATCCTCGCAAATAAGTTTTGAGTAATATTTTATGCATACAGTCGGATATCACTGTGCGTCGAGCGACAAGGACTTGTAAATCGAATGACTCTGGTTTCGGTTACCGGTTTTTGTATCTGTGTTGTGAGATATTATGTTCAATGTTTGGTATAACTTGCACCTTCGTTGAAATAGGTACGGGTACCACTGGCTATAACTTATCACGCTATTAGACTTCGTCCACGAATTAACTTAAAATTTTACGCACACACATTTTATTTGTCTGTTAATGTAAAGCATTTGTACTCCTAATTATCTTAGAATAAAGTATTGGTACCGTAAACATCAGATTACTACACCGCTAAATTACGTCTAATACTTACACAGGACATTATTGCTTTCAGGGAAAAGCATTTGCACACACGTGGAAATACCAAACTCGTTGCTACGGACTTCCTTGAAGTTATGATACTTGACCGGAAACCCAGGATCCCAACACTACAGTTTGGGTTACCCTTCAGTTCTGTGCTAACTATTGATAGACCAATAAGAAAGACGCATTGCCTCTCACTGTACTCGTAATGAACGTTAATAAAGCAAGTATGCAAAGTGTAGCATTAGTTACCGAATGGAACAAAGCGAAGACGTCTCAGTATACAACCCGAGTCAGTTAATGAAACCCTTTATAAACTAGCGATCCCATCTAATTGAGTGGATTAATTTACTCGTTACACACAAATCAGACTGTCCCAGTTATAGAAACGTGTACTTTGAAGATAATGAACGATTTCATTATTATTGCTCAAATAGTGGTGGTATAATTATTACCTGTGAAATTCCAAGGAATAGCAAATAAAAAGTAGTTATGTAAAATTTTAGACTTTCGCGTTCCATTACACTAAATATTAGACTTTATGGGTCTACACGCGATATTAGGAGTAGTAATTACATAGTAGTTATTACTAAATTCAATCAGAAGTTAAACGCATTTATACTATTATAAACAAAAAGCTGTGCGTCTTAGAGATTACCAACGATCAATCACGTGATTAACGAATATCAGAATATATTAAGCGCCATACTCAGGAGGAACTGACATCTATAATAGTAAGCACATACGAAAGTAGAGGTAGTAATAAGTTCATAATATTGTTAAGGGAACATCACTATCACATACGCGGAGGCCGTCCACAATTAATCGAATAAATCGACCCGCCGTCACGGGCCCAATTTACAAATTTAATTTAATTCCATTTTCTATAGAAACCAATTCCAATTCCACTTTCGGATATCATTATTTCAACTTTTGATGTGACACAAGGATTGCCTTCGCAAATTGAGAGCTTTTGTAGCGAAATCATGGATTTAAAGAATCGTATCGTATGAAACTTTATTGACGCAGCAAATAAGTTGAAATGAAATATGGACGTTGGTAGTATCAAAATAAAAACAGTCAATTTGTATTGCAGTTTGTTAATTGACTGAACGATACGTGTGTGTACCTACCGACCTACACATTTTATTCGTACGTATCAACTGTAGTTTTCATTATATCAAATATTTTTTCAGGATATTGTGCTTTGAATGGAGCTTCGCGAGACATGACACTTTCATCACTAAGACAACTTTAACTTAACTTTTAACTGCCTCGTTGGTCTATTGGTAGCAAGCGCTACGTTAGGAAGGAAGAGGTCTCCGGTTCGAGCAAAATTTGTGTGAGTTTTTCTGTAATGAAATTACTCAACCCGGAGTTAGGAAGTTGGCGGTTGAACGCTCGTGCCTCGAAAACCACGTCAAGCTGGTGGTCCTGCGCTCGATCTCTCATCGGTCATGTCGGATTGCCGTTTCACCAAATTATGAGAGTATGGGAATAAGAGTGCACTTGTGTTTGCGCGCACACTTGTGCACAATAATATGTCCTGCGCACTTGTCTGATCTTAATTAAGATCAGCCGCCATGGCTGAAATCGGTCGGATGTTGTCTATTATTATTTGCTCGACGCTATTACATAAATGTCAACCCTCTATCGCACAAAAACACAAAGTACGACACACTACATATACCTATACACTGTTACTGACAAAAGAATCCTAGAGCCCGATATCAGCGTGCTAAACTCTGTCTCGGTGGAACAGTGGTTATAGGCCCTGGCTACTACGGTTCTAAGAGTCGTGGGATCGATCCCTAACCTGAACATACATTTAAACTTAACTTATGAGCTCACTTAGGATTTTATTTTCCAAACTCGTTGTTGTCAAGTAGCGTTGTCATCACCGGACTTGCGGGGTAGGGGATGGTTCCTCTAAACCCACTTAGTATTGTGTCATGGCTGTGAATGTGCCAATGACAATTGAAAAGTTTTTTTCAGAATCCTATGGATATGAATAAAGATTTATTTAATTTTTCATAACATTTACATCAGTCAAGATTAATCGAAGGGGCAAACGTAGTTTGAGGGGCAAGGCCGGGCTGCGCGGGCGCCGGTCGACGAACTTTATCACGCATCAGGCAACAACATTTAGGCTTTCACGTCACTTAAAGCATTCGTAAGGAACTTTGATTTTTTTTACCACTAACTGGAAAAACTCTTTCTTTTCACGTTAATTACTTAAACATTAGATAAAAACAGAATGAAAGCTAATGAGAGCGCTCAGTTATAAAATTGAATAAGCTTAGTTGTTGTAGACCGAGTCCTAGGACAACGCTAGTTTTTATTACAATTTTGAGGATTATTATCAAATTATACAATTGAACATTCGATTGTACTACTTAAAACAGTTAAGTGATGATAAGGGCCGAGCTTGTCCAAGACCCAGACATTTGGACCTAGCCTTTGTCCGAAAACGGACGGCAAAGGAAAGTTTTATCAACAACTAGGTCTGGTCGGCGGCCATCATAATCAACTCAAAAGCTTTCTCTAATAGATTTCCAACAAAGCTCTTTTGATGCTATCGAGAAACATACAAAATTACAGACTACTATTCAGTTCGCTCGCGACCATGATTGGTGTAACCCAGTCGAAACGTCGGGTAGTAAGTAACTAAGTATCTGCTACTCCTAATATCGCGTGTAGACCCATAAAGACTAATATTTAGTGTAATGGAACGCGAAAGTCTAAAATCTTATAGACTACAACTCCAAAATAGTGGTAACGATAAAGTAATGGCTATGTTTTAGTGGTTCAAATAGCCAAGTTCTATAAAACAACATAGGTACCAAAGGAAATAGAAAATATTTATTAAATCTAAGAACGAACTATATATAACCGATTTATTGTCATTTCAAGTTCAAGACTAAGCGAAACATAGCTTTTGAGATCAACGGGTACGATTACCATAATATTCTAATCCTACTGAATATTAACACAATATTCTAGGCCATAGACCTCAAGCAACACATTTCGAAACGAATCGCTGCATCAGTAATCAAGAATGACATCATTCGACCAAGACGATTCGTTTAATAAGCAATCCGGTCATTGTCATACAAAAACCGGTTTTATAAAGCTTAGATTGGCAAGAAATTAAGGATATCGTATAGTTAATATTTCATCAATTCAAAAGAACTTGTCTCTTATTATGAAGTAAGGTCACATAAATCCTAGGGCCTTTTTTTTCACCCGGGGAAATCCTCATGGATACCATAGCACCGGGGCAATGCTGTGGTTATGCCGGACTTTTACCGGCTAAAACCTCCGGGATCTTCCTGCTCACCGCTGGTGGTAAGGGGACAGTGGTACACTAGTGCATTCTTCAATGTCTCCTTGCGGTTTGGCTATTTGGCCTCACACAACGAGAGACACCTTGGGAAGATAAAAGGTGTCTCTACTGCACGCGGGCCTGTGCAATGCCGGTATCGGAGGTCCCCGCATCGATACCTGCAGGCCCCCTACCGGAAGCGAGAAGACCTAGGGCCTAGGGTAACATACAAATCGTGTCATTTAGAATTCATTTCACAAATATCGAATTAGACATATCACTATCGTAAGTTAAGGGGATACGAATATTGAACTTACAGATTAGATTCAATATATCCCGCGCAGAGGTCATGGCCCTACTAGCGCCACGTCTATTCATTATTCCAAACATGACTCGGTTGTAAAGTTACTATCACGCTCGTTTTCATAAAAAGTATTAAAACTTTTTCATTAGGAGCATATTTTTTAAAATAGAATGTTTAAATGTAGTTGATTGGTTTGTTATGACGTGTTATGTTAAAATATTCAAATTTTTAGCTAATTGAAATGTACTTTATTGAATATTGGATACTGATGTTAAAGTAGAAAAATACCCTTATTTTTAGAAGTCATTTAAAAACGGAAGTAATTCAATATTTATGTACGTGATACGGCATTTTTACAGGTCATAGTGAGAGCGCAAACCCCAAAAGGTTCAATTATGGCTGTCAATGTGGGCCATATCCATCAGTTGCAGTGAGGTCATTCTGGACGTTGGATTTTTTTAAGACCCTTTCACGGTTGTATAAAAAAAAATGAAATAAACACCTAAGATTTCAATAAGAAAACCTGCACGTTGTACAGTTGAAGATAAACAAACGCGGACGCACAATCATCTGTTTCCGCGTCATCGCCCCGCGCCCGCGCCCGATCGGCTACAACTCGATCATGAGCCCTTAAACCCACTCAACAAGGCGCTGATACTCGATTTAACACCAACAAAACGAACGATATCATTCCCATGCGTATATTAGACACGATGGGTTACGACACAAAAAAGGTTTACGACATTGGCTGTTCGGTGACGTTATTGTCCTCTGACTATAAAAATGATGTCCTCAATTCGGTTGTATATTTTTCTTCAAATTAACACTAAGGACCTTTTTTGGCTATTTTAACAGACGTCCAAAACCGGCCAAGTGCGAGTCGGGCTCGCGCACAAAGGGTTCCGTAGCAGCAAATATAATAAAAATCAACCTATCTCAAAAACTATAAGAGATACTTTGATCAAACCAAAAATCGTTGAAAGAGTTAATTAGCATGCATCACCTCTATTTTTTTAGAATTTTATACCCCGTAGTTATAAAAATAGAGGGGGGGACATACTTTTTACGACTTTGAGAGCTGATATCTCAAAACCGTTCACTTCAAGAAAAATGTTTTTTAGAAAACTTTATATCATTTTAAAAGACCTTTCCATTAATACCCCACACGGGTATGTACATCGAAAAAAAAAAATTTCATCCCTCAGTTACATGTATGGGGGCCCCACCCCAATTCTTTTTACTATTTAGTGTCATATTTTTGTAGCGGTTCATACAACACATATTCCCATCAAATTTCATCACTGTAGTACTTATAGTTTCCGAGTAAATCGGCTGTGACAGACGGACAGACGGACAGACGGACATGACGAAACTATAAGGGTTCCGTTTTTGCCATTTTGGCTACGGAACCCTAAAAAGGAGGTTCTCAGTTTAACCTGTATGTAAGTATGTAGGCGTAAGGCGGTGCCGTTGGTATTTGATACAAATAAACACAGTTTGCTTCGTTGTTCTAAAAATTTGGTTCGACAGTCTTCAAAAACGAATCAAATTCCTATCTTGATAATTTTATTTATGTTCTTATTAAATTATTTTGTAATTATGTCTGTGTTTAAATATTATAGACAATTTTTTTTGTAATGTATTATGGAGAGAAAATAAACTAAATATATTATTATATTATTTTACTATGTAGGAATTTTGAAGGCGGTTCTCTTTTTGTCAAAAACTATGTCTCTGTTTGAAACTACTTAGATACAATCATCACTGTTAAAACCTAACGCATTCCGAACGTACTTTTGGAGTACTAAGTACTGACTATGTGACATATCCTATGAGAATACTAGAAATGAAAGAAGACCTATATCATAGATGTCCCTTTATATCAATAACATAAAACTAACAACCAGTCCGGCAGATGTTTAGAGCGGTGTCACGGTCGAAGGACCGCTGGACGGGAACTAGTCTAATTTTAGATCACACCGTATCATTATTACGGGAGCTTTGACAAGTTGATCCATTGTTCGCTATCATTTTTATAGCCGTTTCATTCTTTCGTTTTCATCAAATGACTTTTAGTTTTGGCTGCCTAGGTTTGTTTGTAGTAGGTATTGACTCTACAAGATCCGAATTTTTACGTTCGTTGAGTACCTAGCAAAAATGGTTTATGGAATGCCTACTAATTTATGAGATAAAAGGGAGAAGAGAGATTTAATTTTCAAAGTTTTTACGTATTTTGGGTACCACCGAATCACCACACAGTAAAACGGTGATTTATTATCAAAAAAATAAATAAATCTTCGTTATTTTTAAGAATTTGTAATAATTACACACACCATTTGCAAAAGTCGTCCACTTTTGTAACCGAGCCAACACAAATAGCGTTTGGAGACAATTACATACCTGCATTTTGTTA
The DNA here is from genome assembly GCA_039566165.1 of Maruca vitrata. NCBI lineage: Eukaryota > Metazoa > Arthropoda > Insecta > Lepidoptera > Crambidae > Maruca > Maruca vitrata. The sequence goes on from CM076919.1 coordinate 17,123,188, forward strand.
TTTATGTGACCGCATAGAGCTTTCACAAGAGTACCTAACCTGTTTTACTAAACACCGCTTCACGAAGTTATGTGGAACACAAAAACAACGTCCGTAAACTTTCAGTGTTTTGTTTGAAATAAAAAAAGACGTAATAAATGCACCAAACTTCTAGTTGAAATAGTTAATTAATAAGAGTTAATGACACATAATAACTTTAATGCGTTCAGATTAGGTACAAACCTACCATGGGAGTCATCCATTACTAAATTAATTAAAGCAGTGCTCCTTATAAGACAATCATAAGATTGCCTTATGATTTAGCGAAGACATACATATATTGATCACGTAATCTTATGTTACTTTTTGACAAACTCAAGCAAATGGACCATCTTATCATACCTTGGCAGGGCGGACAACCAGCATGTCGCCGGCGACATCACCCCCGCTACGCGACACTGCACCTCACTACACTGCAATCACAACTGCACAACTGCATTTCCCTTTAAACCATTTCTTGCAGCACAAATTGTGGAAACTGATTGTTAATTAGTACGGTGAACTTTTGATCAATTTTATTTTATTAAATGTATATTATTAGACTTTTGTGGACCTTTTGTTTATTTTTTTCATTTAGAAAAAAAAAATATTGCTAAATGAATAACGAAACTTCACACTTAAGATTTGGCAAAAAATCGAAAATTGATTTAATTTAATATGTACTTTTTTATTTACAGTAAAAGGTTTTTGTACAATAATGTGACGCTGTCATATTCGATTGAGATAATTTTATTATTATTTTAATGTACTAAAGAAGTTATTGGTAAAATACTTGGGAAGCTTTCCAAAAAGTGCACTGTATCATGACAACATAAAACGCACGAGCACTCAAACACTGTCACTGTTTCCGCAACCGTTTGTTAATTTCACACGTTTGCAATATTTTGAAGAGATATATTTTTTAAAATAACAGTGATTAGTGCATTTTTGGGGCGTGCAGTATTAGCAAAACAAATACGCGGTCGGCCTGGTTGCTGCGCGGGCGGTTTTTGCGAGCGCGGCGCGGCGGGTGGGGGGAGGGGGCGGGGACCGGTCGGACGGCTCGCGGCGCGCGCGCAGCCTGCAGGGCTGCCAGCGGCTGACGGCGGCATTCCGAGATGCTGTGCTATATGTAATGCCAGCGACTTCGTCCGAGTTTTCCACCGTTTTATATGTATTTTTTCTTTGCTCCTATTAGTCGCAGGGTGATGTAATAAAAGCCTTAATCGAACTTGTAGTTCCTGGGATTAGGACGTTCAAATAAATAAACTCGTCAGTTTATAATATTAGTATTGACTAGTGACCCACACTCGCTTCGCTTCGGGTAATCCTTCCATTCTTGGCGGATGCCTACATCATAAGATCAACATGCATTCCAAATTTCAGTCCGATCTGATGTCATGAATCTGAGATCACTATATCAGTCAGTCATCTTTGAGATATATATTAAGTCCATGATTGGTATATAACTATTTGATATTTAGTGAAGGGAGGTAGAAAAAAAGTTTTACGTGTATTTCGTGACTTTCAACGAAGAACACGCAGCTGAAAACAAAAATAATATGAAATTCATTTAAATAACTCGAAAACTGGTAAAGTTTCACACTAAGTTTGCACCCACAATAAGTCTCAAAAAGCTTAGTGCTGCTGTTTTACGTTATAACCTTTTTTACGAAATATTAAGTTTCTAAATTTTATTTATTATTTAGGTCCAGTGTGTAAATGCCAGTCACTACGTTTCCATAAATGTTGATTGTCTTTTTAAATATATTATTCAGTAGTAGAGCAAAAATTACTACTTATAAGTCTACAGTCAACTAAACCAGAAAAACGATTGCACTAATAGCATCACTGTCCCACTCTATCTATTTCAATAATTTTGCAGAAATATATAATTAAACAAAATACCTTAAGCGTTGATAGGAATGCAGTTCGTGGCAACAATTTTGGTAACCCTACTTTTCATTTCCCTTACCAGTTCCTATAATTTGAGGACACTACTTTTTAGGCTCAACTTTTTTGTTTCTGGCGCTCATTTAAAGTAAAGGATATTGTCGTTTTGGCAATCGATTATACATCGGTTTAAAGCAAACTACAAGTACGTACGTACCAAATACAAAATTATTCAAGTATCATTAGCAAATTTTTCGAGGCTTTTTGTCAATAATATTTTAATAAAAGCTTTAGCCATTGTGGATGATGAAAACAATTAAAAAAAGACTTTTTATGACAAATAAATATAAGTTAACAACTACGATACTATTGGTAGACCATTATAACATATCAAGTACAACATAGCTAGTAACTGAATTACAAATAAGAACAGTATAAACTTCAGTCCAACAATGTTCGTGCTACTGATGTGGATTTATCTTACAATAAAAATAATTAAAGAGGCTTAATTATGATGCAGCAGCCCTATATTAGCTAATAATAAGATGTCGCAAAGAGGGCATCGTAGGCTCGCGTGTGGTCGCCCTAGCAGCGGGGACGATTGACACGGTCAGCTCATAGCTGATCATGAACCTGTAGCGCTACCATGAGTTTAAAAGTGACAGACTCAATAAGGACTATGTAAAATATGACTATGAAAAAATGTACAGCGCCCCTAGCGGTAACGCAAAGAACTAAAAGAGGTAGTATGAAAAAATAGTTCGGTAGATTTTTAACGTACGTAAGTTTTCGATAGCTACCTCATGGTAGCGCTACTGGTCATAGTAATAATTAGCCTCCAATGCCAATGTAAATGAATAATGAAAGTGTGTGTAGAAAAATATTGTCCATTGCATAAGTATTTGGAATGGTATAAGAAATTCTAAAATATGTTTCTCGTAATAATGTAAGAAATTTTTTCAAGTAATAGTTAGTACTTATAGTACTAACTATTGTCTATGCAAACACATTGATATTATACAACATAACTAATTATATTATTCTTCTATTATCCAGATAAATGTGCAGAAAAATAGATTTTTAAAACATATTTGACATAATGAGTCCAGGGAGGTACTTATTAGTATATAAAGAAAGTTTATTTTTCCCACGTACTACAGCCTAGAACACTAACCAGGACTACAAGTATATTACGAAAACAAGTTACTATCGTTTCCTACCAAACAATAATATTTAATTTGGCCAATACTCTATGAATTCGTAATCGTCAAACAATATTACACTTGCTAGGAGTGCGCTATCGGGCCCATCTTATCTCTGGTCAGTGTTTTGCCAATAAATAGCGGAGGCGGTGAAGTGCCCCTGCTGCCGCTAAAGTAGTAATTTATTGCGATCGCACTTGACGATTTAAGATCGTGCTCAAAAAATATGGGTGGTTCACCTGTGCATGTTCATAATTTTTAGGTCACATTCTGGTAAACCAATGTTAGTTATGATCGAATGGTCCTCAATAGTAGCTACCTAAGATATGCTTAAAGATTAAGAATGGACTTAATATAAATTTAATTGTCTAAATTTTGCTATCAGTCTCTCAACTAGGTAAATACCTACATACGTATCGTTCCTTAAAACTGTCATTTTCACCTGACAAACCTAAAATGAAAGCGTTACTAAAAAAAAATGTATCTACTAGCTGTTACCACAGTTGGTAAATGTACCTAGAGTAAATAGGTATTATAAATCACCACCGAAAAAGCTCGTAAAAGATTTTTGTCTGAAAACTACGTGACTTTTAACACAAAGCTGAATGCGAACAAAGCCGACACAAACAATATACAAAACCTGAAACTCGCTTAAATGCAAGTCAAGCAAGCGCTCACGGCAGCTGTAGTGTAAGCTGTTTTTAACTGTGCAACTATTTTACGACATGAAGAATTTGATTCTGTAGGTACCTACTGAAGTTATGTTTTACATGTATATTTTTAAAGTATTCCGATTTTATGTAGGTATTATCATCATCATCATCAGCCTATATACGTCTCCACTGCTTGGGCACGGGTCTACCCTAAACTAGGGCGATTTGGCCTTATTCAACCACGCTGACCAAGTGCGGGTTGGTCGACTACACATTAGAATTTCTTCGTAGGTCTCTTCTGTCTCGGGGTATACTCGTACAATTAATTTTGAAACTGTCTATAGTGACATTATGAACAGGTCGTATTTTTTTCATCGTTTTAAGTTTCTTTTACACGTTAATACTGAGGCCCCAGATTAACGCTCTTAGCAGGTTTCTGTGTAGTGTGTAAGGCTGACAAAGCTGAGGCAACAAGTGGTGTAGTGCAATATGCGGCGAAGTGCCGAGCGCGGGTGAACGCATTCTTCTCGTAGAAATGCACCATACGTGCAATTTATTCCATGGAGGCTCTTTTATATGGAAACCGCTTACAAAAATATTGTGAAAGTATTGAGCAAAGTTTGCAACTGAATTGTAATAAATCATTTTTTTTTTCGTTTGAGTAATATAATGTATAAATATCACTACACTCTTCATTTTATTAATTTCACTACAATTCAAGAAATATTTCATCGTAACACATGTAATCCAAGTATGCGTAGATATTGCACCAACATGACTAAGTTTGGATAAAAATAGGCTCAATCTGCCCAAACATTAGGCGCAAACAAATCCAACCCATTACATCAGTTGTTCAGAATGAGTTCTCCAAAAATAAAAAAGGGAACAAATTGAACCTCCATTTTAGGAGTCGAAAATAAAATTACACCGTTCATCGTGCGAGTTGAGCGTCGGACGTGAGCGCTGTCGGGGGCAGCCGCGGCGGGGACGTGGGACCATGGACCCGCGGGGATTTCGGGGCACCCCCGGGGCACGTCTTGGGCACGGCCGGGGCACGCCCGGGGCAGGTGCGCGCAAGCACCGCTGCACCCCGTAAATAACGCACCACTTCATAACGGGACGCGGGAAATTGTAGGCGATAACGGGCGCTTTGCTGAAAGCATCGGGTCAAAGCTAGATTTGAAACGGTGCTGGAAAGCTCAGCTCACTACGTGCTTTGCTGCGCTAATCCCTGCTGTGTGCAATGTGTGTCTCTGACTTGCGTATAAAATATTGAAAACTTCATGTGCTTCTACCATATATGATAGATACCTTTTTTTTTTTAACCCGGTGAAATGCGTTGCGCACCTTCACCCTGAGAGGGGGTTCTCTCCGGGTGGTGTGTCGGACTCCCCAGCGACTGGCGAAGAGATGGTAAATGCCAGCCGCGACTCCTGGACGGACTGCAATGCCCAGGGGGTATACCGACTAAAACACCGGGGTGTACCTCGTCGCCTATTGGCGGTGTCGTGGTACCTGGCATAGCCTCCACTCACAACACCGCCATATGATAGATACCTAACCTATGCATCAACAAGTGTAATTAACATGGTGTTTGTAAACCAAATTCCTACTAAACATTGAAGTAAACGTGATTTGCAACCAATCTCAATGGAAATGATCCAAATGCGCAAAGGAAATTCTGCTCATGTAAGTTTAAATACCTATGAGCTTATTCGCAATCTGGGGTGAAACATCTGTTTGACGTTATGCGTCGGATGATTCTACTAATGAAGTTGCTAATAAAGTTTGCTCACAGTGTGATCTCCGAGTTAGATTCATACGTGGCCCTGCGAAGGTCGCTCGCCCATTGGCGGCCGGCAGACGTCATTAGCAACTTCATAATTAACTGATAACTCGTAACGAGTCCGCGCCGATCCGATTCCGCAACTTTTCCGGACGGACGCACGGATCCCGGAATCGATAAGTTGACGAATGGAAATAAGCAAATTTGATACCCGGTCTGTTTGGAGAGTATTATCATAGATAAAGTTTTAAGCCAGTTAGGTTTTTTAGCAATGTGAACTAGAATTATCCGTTTTAATCAGTTAATTGAAGTAGATTTTTTCAACATACAAAGCGAATTTCGTTCGGTACACCCTTTAATCTCTACATCCATGCTAAAACGTTCCTAATAATTAAAATAAATAGGTTGCCTATAAAAAAGGGCGCAAGTGACTAGCAGTATTTTGTCATTTATACGAAAGGTTACAGTTATTAGGTATTTGTCTGTTCTTATAGTATTCATTTTAATTTATTTAAGTATTACATTTCGAGGCAATACATTACTTCGAATTCGATAGATCTCAATCAAGTATGACCTTGATTGTTGAAGACAACAGAAACAGATTAATTTGTCTGATGCAAGTGAATTATCGACGCAAATTGGTAAGCCTTGCTTCATCCTCGTGCCGCGGCTGAGCGCCAAGCGCTTGTAACAATTGACTATGTAACAAATACGCGTGCGTGTAGTTACGTCGTTGCACGCACAAGGCATATTTCGTTCATTAAATTCTACAAAATTTATGTTTATTCTTTTAAAACTTTGCCTGTAGAGGAGTGTGCAAGTGGCTTGCAGTATTTTGACACAAGTACCATAGGCTAAATTATAAAGATTTATGCTTCAAGACAATAAATTACTTCATCCTTCCTGATATTATAAATCCGAAAGTAACTCTGTCTGTCTGTTACGCTTTCACGCATAGAGTACTGAACCGATTTAAATGAAATTTGGTACAGATATAGTCTAGAGCCTGAGAAAGGACATATGCTACTTTTTTACCAACTGCGCTGTAAAGAAGTATTGTTATACCCGCTAAACGTCTCTACGCGGACGAAGTCGCGGGCGGAAAGCTAGTAATCTGTAAATATCAATCAAATTAATCAACAGCAACAGATTAATTTGTCTGATGCTAGAGAATTAACGGCGCAAATTGGTCCGTGTAAGCCGGGCTTTATCCGCGGCTTAGCGCCAGGTGCCTCCAACAATCGACTGTGTAAGTGTGTAACGACTCGGCGCTCCGTCAGAGTTATCGCCGTACCTGTCACAACAGTTACGCCGTTTAACTTAAGTAGCTGTCAGAACTATTGCGTTATGCGGATTTAAATGATACGGATTGGTGTTTCGCATTGACGATGGTACACAATTGGCTGAAAAAGTTAAGAAAGTACGGAGCACGATTTTCAACTAAATTACAAAAATGTTCAGTTGAAATTATTCACTAGTAAATCATACCCGCATATTTAGAATTTGTATTGTACATTTGTCACGCAGCTTTTTATATTCATTTCTTTATTAGGTACATATGTATTATTTAAATAGATAATTTGAGCCTTTTCAGGAAGATAATCGTATCCGCCATTTTGCATATTTTACAGGAGAGGTGCTATAAGATGCAAAATCATTTGATCTGACTGTTTATATTTAAACAATTTTTTGCTACTTTTAGCGCTTACGATCTTTTCCCTGAAAAGGCTAGAATTGTCCTCAATCGGAGCTGAGGCATTATGTTACACAAAACAATTTGAATAGCAAAGATATTTCTAAACATGTTCTTATTTGCGCGGTATTTCTCACAAATGATTCTCATCAAATCCGCGCGTGTGCGCCGGGGTTTACGTCCGCAGTCGCGGCTTAGCAGATGCGACAACACGACAGTTTAAATCAAAATAATTGATACTCGAGCGTAAGCCGAGCGCTTGCGTTCTCCTCCACAATGAACGATTGACTTTGTTGTGCTTTAGTTTGTGTTGGGTGTCTTATTGTCTATTATTTGCGCGAAAATTAAACAATTAAAATAAAACTAAGTTTACAAAGAAAAAGTAAAAAAGCTCGAAACGTCGGATCTCTAAATAATGTTTCGAATATCAATACACGCGAGTTTAATCCGTAAACTTAGTTTTATTTCAATTGTGTTGGGTGTCTTATTAAGTAGCATACAAAGGGGTAATAAGTATAATAAATCAAAAAGATTTCATAAAAAATCTATTATTCTATTTTAATAAGGCAAAATGCTATCTAACACAGCAGAACAAAATACGCTGCATTTTAGTTCAAATTAGTATACGTACAATGTCTGAAAACTTGTCAGTATTCCCAAACTTGGAATAAGCTCAATTTCATTAAACCTTAACAATTACGACATGAACGAACACAATATGAAAATTTCTTGTCATACAATATTTAAAAGTTGCTGACATTTCAGAGCAACATAAAATAAATAGGGTGTCAGGTGTCCTTCAAATGGATAATTTAAAATACAATCCAGTTTAGTCTCACCCACTAGCCTACAAATCCGGGATGAAGTGAAGAAACGAAAAGCGTGAGCTTACCTTCGTATACCGAAGGTTCGAAAAAGTTAAGATTGAAAAAATATAAATATTATTCAACCGAACACGACCGATAGGATTGCCAACCACGCATGTAGTGCAGAAGTATGTTCACAAACGCAGTTGCATTTCAAAATATTTGTCACATACTGACTTACAGTTTATTATCTGATAGAAATGATTTTAACAATGTCATTGATAATTTGGCCTGTAAAAATAAAAATTGCGTCACAATTTGTCGTCTTAACTATAAAGCATCACTAAGTTTGGTGAGACAGAAATCCAATGAGACTGATTCGAGAACAGCTTAACTCCAAGGTACTCTAGGTTAATCACTTCTTTACAGAAAATGGAAATGTGGTCTAGCAGTTGTATTTAGTAGGCCACATTTCCAGCTAAAATTTTGGCACTATTTGGCTACAGGACCCTAATAACCATGTAGAACGTTGCGGAGAGTGAGGCGACGCAAAGCGGCTTAGTGCGGGCGCCGCGGGGCCGACGCGCCCGTCGCCGCGCCGGAGGATTTGGGACGCTTTAGGGCTCTTATACACGACCAGCATTTCATCATCAGCCATACCTAACACGTGTTGTGACCGGTGTTATTCCTAACAAACTTCATAGCCTACTACCTCAACTATGGCTATAAGGCCTTAACAACCACCCGTCTAAGTACAGGTTGGTCGAATACAACATTATCATCATCAGCCCACATACGCCCCCACTGCTGGAGCACGGGCCTACTACCTAAACTAGGGTGATAAGGCCTTTAACAACCACGCTGGCGAAGTGCTGGTTGGCCAACTACACAACCTTAGAATTTCTTCATAGATGTGTGCAGGTATCCTCTCGATGTTTTTCCTTCACCGTTAAACTGTCGAATAATCGAACATATGAATTTCACACACATTAGTACGTGGTAGGGTTTAAACTGGCGACCTCTCGCATGGTAGGAATTAGAGCAGCACTTGATGTCGACGAATATTTGTGTGACACGGAACTAATAACGATGGTGTTTGGTCCGTATCAGGGTGTATTATTTATAAATTTAAGTTTATTTGTGTATCCTCTGTCGTTTCTGATATCCGTAACACAAGTACTACTTATAAGTACCACGAGATAAAATCTAAGTATGTGAGGTTGTTCTGAAAAAAAAACCTTTTTGTGTGTGAGAGCCCTTATGCTTCGGAGTCAGCGGAGTGCGGCCTTAGAGCCAGCACGTGAGAAGGTGACAGGAAGGTTGTTTGTGCTAATGTGATCTGATAATGAATTGAAGTCGGGCTGAATGAGCGATTTAAGTGAAACCTCGTCGGTTCCCTTGTAAAGCAATTTTGTACAGCTCTACCATTTCGAGGTAGAGGCAGTAACTTAATCTTGTAGCACCAGTGTGTGCATGCAATTTAGCGGAGTTTGTAGATTTTTCTTGAAAAGTAAGAACCACCTAAAGAATTTACCTTCTTCTTCTTATCGTATGGTTGATGAACAACCTGGTGTCAGAGTTTTTAAACCGCCTTTTCTTGAGTTGAATAATTTCTCAGGTGTGCTAGTTTCCTCACGATATTTTCCTTCACCGAAGTGTCGAATAAGGTACATAAATTCATATTATGAATTTCAAATTTGAAAAACACATTGGTACCTGGCGGGGTTTGAACTGGCGACCTCTCGCATGGCAAGCAACGACCTTAACCACTCGGCCATCGACGCTTTTTAAAATTAGAATTAGAAGAATTTAGCTTTTTTTTCCTTACTCACATACGATGATGGCTTGAAGTAGCCTCGTTATCATCACCGGACTAGCGGATGGTTCTCACCCCTTAAAAATGATGTTGCAAAATCTTTCTCCGGTAAACAATAATCAAAAGGTAATACAGCTAGTAATGTTTGACCATGTGGCACTAGATATTTTTATTAAATTTAGTATATGAATTTTAACTTAAAACATTTTTTAATAAATATATATTTCACAACATCACATACATTGATCTTATCCCGTGGTAAGTAGCTTGAGTACTTGTGTTACGGATATCATAATCGACAGTGGATACACAAATAAATTTAAATATCTAAATAAATAAATAACTCACCCAGACACGGAACAAACATCGTTGTTTATCACACAGAAATCGAACCCACGACTCTTGGAACCGTAGATAGTGACTATGGGTCACTAACCACTGTTCCACCAAGCCAGTAGTAAAAATAGTTGTAAAAATTTACCGACTTAGTTTGAGATACAAAAAAGCGTCAATGGCCGAGTGGTTAAGGTCGTTACTTGCCATGGGAGAGGTCGCCAGTTCAAACCCCGCCAGGTACCAAAGTGTTTTTCAAATTTGAAATTCATATGTACCATCATTCGACGCTTTAACGGTGAAGGAAAACATCGTGAGGAAACCTGCACGCCTATGAAGAAATTCTTAGGTTGTGTAGTCCACCAGCCCGCACTTGGCCAGCGTGGTCGACTTAGGCCTTGTCGCCCTAGTTTAGGGTAGGCCCGTGCCCCAGCAGTGGGGACGTATATGGGCTGATGATGATGATGATGATGACATAAAATGTTATTAAAATTTAAATAAACAGTAGAGTAATGACAAAAGGTGATTTTCTATTAACTTCGATCAATTATATTGCAGGAGATTACACTACATAAGAACAATAAGCTTTTACGCCCCCACACTGCGAACCCATAACCCTGAGCAGCGTTACGGCGAGATCGACTACACGGCGCCTGCAGACTACGAGCTTCGGATAGACAACAGCCAATAGCCTCCGCTGAAACTGGTACAGCGTCCAATGAGAGTACTGAAGATACCCCTTTTTAATTAATTCAAAAATACATAAACAAAATAATTTTCGTCTAAAGGCAGTATGTTGGCATTCTAATTGCTAAAACAAGTTTTAGATAGTAAAAGTATAAATCAATCGGTGGCGGTACCATGAGTTGGCTATCGAAAATTACGTACGTTAAAAACCTATCGAGTTGTTTTTTTCATACGGCCGATTTTAGTTCTTAGCGTAGCCACCAGGGGCGCTGTACAAGTTTTTCATAGACATATTTATGTAGGCGATATCGAGTCCGTAACTTTTAAACTCATGTTAGCGCTACTGGAACCTCGATATTTAGGTACTCAATTTTCAACCGAAAATCATGTTACATAGTATTGCCTATTATTTGTGCGAACACTACATTTGCAATAAAACTAATTTTACGGATGTAACTCGCGTGTATTGTTCTTCTAAACATATTATTTAACTCGCCTTTGACCACGAGCGCTGTAAGAGCTCGGAATGTCGGGTCTCTAAATAATATGATTACAACAACAATACACGCGAGTTTTATCCGTAAAATCAGGTTCATTTCAAATCATGTAACATGTTAAAGTACTTATACATTTTTACATCTAATACTGTAATAACCAGTCACGAAACAACTGTAAATGACTCCTTAAATTAACAAAAAGATCCAATATTCTTCAACTGCGCCTTCACAACCCATAATACCAATCTGAAAGCAGATACCGCAATTTTGATTGCGTCTGCGGCGCCTATGGACCGTTCATAAGGCATGCTCTTGACATCCTAACCGCGATCTCCGTTAAGATCACAAACTACAAAGGACCATGTATTGTATAATTCACAATCATTAATGCTGTGATTAATCTCCCCAATATAGGATTAGAGGCTAGTTAACATTTTGAAGTAAATGAACGAAATACGTTATTTGGCATTTAGTTTTTCCTAGTAGGTACACAACACTTTAGTTGAGCTGAAATTACTTACTGCCGAATTATAACCCTTTTAAGCGTTATAAGGGCTCGTGGTCACGGAGAGCCCTGCAAAGAGCTAGAAATGTCGGGTCTTTAAATAATAATGTTTAGTTAATATTGATAATACCCGAGCTTAATCTGAGCTCCAAAATAAATTAGCTCCAAAATGTTTAACGTTAACGTCATTAAAAGATAATACTTTACATCAATGGGAATAATCTGAAAGCGAATACTGGAGCTCAAACCATTTTCCTCAAAATCTAAACGTTTATCGAAAAATCATATTAAAAACAAAGTCCATGATCTTCCCCTTCATGGATCCCATCTCTTATCTATCCGTCTTTCTCCAACTATTCAGTTTCGCCTAAGGAGAGAGCGAGACCTGCGCGATTCGATTGAGAACCAGGTCGTAAGGGCCTGGCCCTGGGGAAATTAAAAACAGTGTGGATTGAACTTGTGACGTCAGTATAAAGAGACGGCTTTGGATGGCAGCTTACTACCCTTTCACGAGAATTCTAGTATTTCAAGTAGAAATAGATAATAGTGTTTTAGTTTCTGGTTAGGTCATAGTCTGTATTGTTTGGGATATTTCAATCTTAAACTGTCATGGTTACCACATTAGAAAACAGAAAATGTGAATGTGAATATCGGGAGCTCATTAAAACAAAACGACATGGTAAATATCCCGGACATTTACAGTTTTTAATTTGGGATATTTTGTTTACACCCGTGTTCACCGATAATAAACTAATGTTATAATAATATTTCGTTAAATTGTAATTGTGACAGCTTTATCGCAAGTTGCAACACATCATTATGTTTGTGTTGCGCCTATTTTAAAGGTTTACAGCGATGCGATTGTCGCGACTCCATAACCGTGACGTCACAGGTAAGCCGCTTACGCGCGCGCCCGATCCACGGGAAATAATGAATTGCCTGCCCATTGTGCAGACAACGTTAACCTGATTCAACAGATTGCTACCATTTTTACGAAAACTCGAATACGACAGCATTTTGCTCATTTCTTAAGGGTAGATATAACCTTCAGCCATCAGTTTAAAAGGATTTAGATTAGAGTAATAACGTTTTTATGAAAAACTATTTAGCGGTGCTTTCACTGTCTACAACATTTTTTAGATGGAAAAAACGTGAGACTCATTCCAAGCTTCACTTGATGCAAACAACGTTTGTTCATTAGTGACTCTGGTGACTATTTGCTTACTGAATATATAACTTTCTAAAAAACAAAAAACAAAGCAATTCGCAGTTTTTCTCAAACGTTTATAACATGAATCTCTTATCCTTTGGCTGAACTTGAGTGTTGAACAAAAAGTTGACGCTCGCTCTTACAGCTCCGGCATGGCTGAAGCATTTTAATCCCCTTTTAATTTCAGTGGACGGATTTGCTTGTTTGTTTTCAACCGCAGTCTGTTTGTGTTTAGCAGCTTTTTAGAGAATTGGATTGCATAAACTTTCCCTATTCCAGGCATGTTGTTGCGCTGTAACTTTCTTGAGTTTCACTATTGTACATTCATTTAAACTTTCTCTTTATAGCGCTTAAATTATCGTTAAACGAAAGGTGAACTTGGTGATTATCTTTTTAGAGTGTTAAGACTTAACATTTTAATTTAATTTATGAAAATTAGCTGCTATCGCAAAATAAGATTCAAATAATGAGTTTTCTTGGCTCTTAGGTTCCCATTCAGAAGTCATGAATGTACGACGACTAGTTTAAACATATTCTTACTCGAAAATAAATGGATCAGATAACTCTTAGTCGGTTTAAAGCATCAGTCGTAATACCGGAAGTGCAGCCGCAGCTGCATTAGCTCTCCTCTCGCCCGCCGCTCGCCACAATCACAGGCGCCACACCGCTTTGCATTGCAAACGCGACAGCCTAAGAACCCGTTAATTAACTACATAATATATAAAATTAGCATACATTACCGAAACGGACATTCATTTGCGTAACACATACACTGGATACAAAGAAACGGCTGGATGTAAATGTGAAGAGATAAAAGCTGCTTACCGTGTGATTATGCAAAGAATCGTTTGTGTAAATAATGTGGTCTTACCTGCGAACAAAGAATAATATAATATTAATGACGTTATTAATAATTTCGAAGTCTTATTTCTTAACTGCATCAACAGTTCTTTCATGTATGACATACAGGAACGAACAAAGAACAAGGAACGATGCCACGTTAAATGCAGCTAGTATTTTAACTTAAAGTTTGTGTTGACATCAAGTAAGTTAACTGAACACATTAGAAAACTGAATATGTCCGGCAGTTGACCCGCAATCATGGGCGCTTGCAAAAGTGCCGAAATATCGGGAGCTCATTAAAACAAATTTAACATGGTAAATATCCTAGTTTTCTAATCGAGTAAGTTATTAGCAATTTACATAATGTCAATTCTGTATGTGTTTTTATTAATCATTATAGGAACACCATGCTAGAGATAGCAGTCTCCATCATGATAAAGAAATATTTGGACGTTTGTGTAATCCGAAATAAATACCGACTGTTATACAACAACAATATCGCATAACTTTGTGTTAAGTAGTAGCGTACAAACCCAGGTCATGTAGTGTTCAAAGTGCACATGTATTTATTATTTAGCCGTGACACCGCTAATCCCGTAAGCCACCTGCAGCCTGTTTTGAATTGCAAACCGCTGTAACTAAGTTTCATTAAAACTTCGCATGCCGCTGTTTATACATTTTTAGCCACTCTAAGACGCTGGAATTATTCTATTATGATAATGTTCGGATGATATCGTAAATTCTTGAAGCCAGCAGTTTTTATGCTAATACGATTCACTGGCCCGAGCGCATATTTATGTACTACGGCGAACTTTGAAGCATTTTGTACGAAATTGGATCCCGCAGATCGTAATTAGAAAAGTAATTCAATGCAGGGTCCGGCGGCCGCCCGGGCTCTGGTCTTTGTTTTTGTGACTTGTGATTATTGTATTAATTGGTTTAACGTATGTGGTTTGAGTTCGTTTTATTGCTACCCTAATTTTTGAGTTAATGTTATTTCACTCGACCAATTTTGTTTTAGACTCGTTTCGGGTCGCTGCGCAAGTCTAGTTAGTATTTTTAGTTAATATTTTAAAGTTTAGAATGAGTTTATTTTGAAACAAAAAGAGAACCGCCTTTAAAAACCCACCTAACTAAAAATTACAAAACAATGTGAACATTTATTATCTGGGTAAGAATTAGATTCGATAGCAGAGTCGCTGTCTGATCGCTTAAAATACGCCTATCGTAACCGACTACAGACACTAGACAGTTTAAGCAAAAAACATATTAAAGATTAAAATACAAATCCTTAATCCTTACACCTTAACTGGCAATGGCCGACGGCCCCGGGCCGGTGTATCGTCGACAGCGCGTCGGACGATAAACAGAACGAGATCATTGTGTAATTCGCTTTCCGGTGTGGAAACGGTTCTACAACGTTATTGTTTCAATATTAAATTTGCTGTACACAAGTATTCTGTTTTATAGATGGCTTTATTGTAACCTGGTGAGTTCCTTATGGTCCATCTGGACTTATCTTGTCGAAAGTCTATTGCCTAGTCTATCTATCAATATACCCAGAATATTACATTACATATTCAAATCAGACGTATCAAACATTATAATTGATTTTTAATATTCTGAACTTCAGAAATTCTCGTAAAGTTTTTCATATCACTTTGCAGAGCTTTTCTTTGAGTGATTGAATTTTGAACCATGCTTGCAGTTACAATACTTTAATTTGTATTGATTATTAATCAATACAAAATTGTGCATGAAATACTCGTGTATGAATAATTCTCAATTTTGTGATAGTTTGGAAGTTTATTTAAATGAAAGCTTAAGCATACTATTACATAGCAGCAGCAAAGACCAGTGTTTGATTTCTTAATTATTGAATTACTTACATGAAACTCGTTAAAGTTAAACTTAACATTGCACCGTTGCGAAGTGCAGGAACATTCTAGCCGCTCTAGCAATAACCAACAAGATTTCTATTGTACATTGGTATCAGCGGCATCGGAACGTCCCATTACAAAGTAGATAATACGAGTCCTGTCAATGCCGCGCAGCGCTGTGTTTGTGCCCACCGCTTGCTGCAGACATGTCGGGGACTACAAGTCCGGAGTCTTTGTGGATATACTTGAACTAAAGCTTGAGAATGGTGTCAACATGTTCGCGGTTTTATTTACTGGCTTTCTCTAGTAAAGCAATAAGAGTTTTGTACGGGTTTTGTTATTTATTTTATTTAACTCTGACATTCAGGTGCTTACGATCTAATAATTAGTCAAAACTTTATTTTATTTAAACGCTCCTTTATTCACCTGTATATTTCCTGTGTCGTAACTTTTATGTCATAAAGTTTTATTACTGATTACATAAGAAAAAACATTTTAAGGTAATATTTAGTAATAGGAAGTCTTTAAGCTGTCGGTGCTAAACTTCCCTTATTTCCTTCCAATCGTACTCTACACACACAGAACAATATCTATTATGCAAACCAAAGAGTAATTATGAGTATGTACGAGTACGTTCAAACATAATCCCCTTGAGCTAAGATGAAAGGAAAGTAATTGTCTCAAAAAGCAGATTACCGGCAGAATGCGAGCGGGGACTCATTACCGCGGCCCCGGACCCACAGACGGCCACCGCTTACGTCCACTTGATGTTTTCAATATTATAACCATAAAAAATATATTAAACATTTTTGTTAGGTGAAAAATAAAACAATTGGACATCGTATCTCATGATGGGGACCGTCTTACCGGTTCACGTCAACCCTCAGGGATCTTTTGTGTTACCTTTACCTTAATACACCTGCTCTCTGAAGATCAAATGGATTAATGCAATAATGTAATTGGGTCTGAGGTGCCTGGTTATTCTTCTGGCTTCGGATAAGCCGATCCTAGAAGTCAGAGGCTTTGTCTGGCCAGTGAACGACATTCACATAAGAGATGTTTCATGTCTTCCATTTCTTCCTTACAGGCTCTACAATCGAATATATAATAATAGGATGTGTCGATAATAAGAAAACACACTGCTTTAAGCTTTGAAGATTCGTTTTTGAGAGTTTACGCTTTAAATGAAGACTTAAACAATGGGATCATTGACGAAGGTTAAAGGATGATATAAAATGCCATATTGTAAACATAATATAAGCAATTTAATCTTTTAACATATAATCGGAAAAATCTATAAAACCTGAGGTTGTTTACGCAGTAAAACAGTTCAAGCAAAATATTTTCTAAGTATTCAAATATATTGTAAAATATATAGTCATAATATTTTTTTGTTAGGGCTCAAAAGTACCAAGAATTACTATAAATGTTTGCACGGAGCGAAATTAAAATGAAAATCTACGAATACATCGAATCAAAGTAAACGTTCACGTTTGGATGTAGCAATAACTGTAATGAGTTGCGTAGCGAGCGTGCCTAAAGCCATGGATGCACTAGTCCTGCGATTCATGTCACTAGGTTATTTTAGTTGGGTAATGGATATCAGAAACAATAGTAGTATATAATGTTACGGCCAAAACCCGAAGCGCGGCTGCACCTATTTATAGCCAGTTAGAACTATGACATATATATCAACCAATACCAAAAGTAAGTGGCTACACACTTACTTTTGGTTAAACCTAGTAGGAGCTGATTGTTTTCGGATAAAACTAAGTCTAGCCTTCATCATGCCGGCTACACCGGCCAACAGGGATAGTCTGGAATTAGTTCTAGACGTAATGATATCGGATAGCACTAGTTTTATCCAACAGAGAATAGCTGGACCTAGTTGTAGACGGCATGATGAAGGATAGACGTAGCTTTACCCGAAAACAATCGGCTCCTACTAGGTTTAACCAAGAGTAAGTAGCTACACCTAGTTCTAACCGGCTAAAACTGGGTGTAGCCGTACTTCGGGTATTAGCCGTAACATATACACCGTGAAATTTTAGTGGTTGTTTTCCCGCAGTAAAATGATTCTATCTAAGTAGTACAAAAGATGTGTGCAGTTCTTTTTTGGTAAAGTCAATAAATGCCGGTTTTACGAAAGGTTTAACCGTTACTCGAAAGCACGTTCGAACCGCTTTATGACTTAGGGTGTAAAGCTTCTTTAGCTTTAAGATTAAACGATAACGATTTAATGCGGCAAGCAGTACCTGAATACGTCACATCTTCAAAAACAACGATAGCTTCTCTCGTTTTCGAGTTGGAAAATTATTATGCTGAAAAATCGAAAAAAAAAATATTTTTTTTTCGAGGAATAAATTGCATGATTCGATAGTATTACTTAAGGCAAGTCGTTCTGCCACGGGAAAACAACCACTAAAATTTCACGGTGTATAATAAACTCAGATAAATAAATATGTATACGGAACAAACATGCCTTCACAATACATAATATTTATTTCAAGTAGCGTGGGTTTATCAAGCTCGCGCCACTTGACGCAAAAGATATGAGCAATACTAAAATGCTCTATTGTCGATGCAAAGATTATCCACGCGCCTCTATTGGCGAATTTAGAAGTTGTCTAAGAATGGCACTTCGACAGTTTTCGAAGCATATTATGTACGTCACATGAAGACACGAATTTAATACACAAATTTTCCGTGACATACTTTGCATCGAAAACGGTCAGTGTCTTAGACATTAGAAAACTGAAACTGTCCGGGATATTTACCATGTTGTAATGAGCTCCTGATATTTCGGCACTGTTGCAAGCGCCATGAACACAGGTGAACGTAATGTGTGTAACCATGACAGTTTAAAATTATATAGTGTCTTAGATAGCTTGAATATTTGTGTGACTTGAGATTAGGACATATGCTTCACCAACAGACCCGATCATAATCTTTGCCACCTTGTCGTGTTGAGAGACGAGTCCACTAGTGTACCCGAGGCTTAAGCCGACGAGTTCAATCCGCAGTCTTAATATCTATTACGAGCTCTAAAGGCTTCTTATCTTGCATTCAATTACCGTCGCACAGAATATCTGCTTAAATGTACATTTTGTGAAACGCCATTAGGGGCAATTTATTCGTTATTTATCTCGCGCGAGTCGCGGTCAAAGAGACAATTTCGCCCTTTGTCGTGGCCGGTTATTAAGGGATTATCTTCCTTTTAAAGGGTAGCTTTGGAAATAAATCTGAAAGACTTCTTTTTTCTATAATAATGGACAATTACAAAACATATTACATTTAAGTAAATTTCAGTTTATAAAAATTCGCTAAATGTTATGTTTCAGTTCTTAAAAAAAATTTTAGACTTACCACAAATATCATTAGATCAATCTTCAAAAATTCGAATGTGATCAGTACTGTTATCTTTTAGTTTTAGCATATAGTAACTAATTTAAGAATTATAATTGCATTTTTTAGTAATCTGATTATCTAATTAACAACTGAAAGTATTCCTTTTATCAAACCATTTTACTCTACTTGCAAAAGTTCATCAACAACTTTCAATAATAAAAGTACATTTATTTTATACTATCAGTAAGGAAATTACGCCAGAGAACATTGTACCAGTCTCTATAACAATGGGAACATAGCAATAGCGCCCAAGCAATATGACACAAGTTACTCCGACCGCATTGTCATGGCTGGTTTCCGTATCGTCCAGTTTTCCGTGTATTTTGTTCAGCGTAGCGTTCGTAGCATTTGTCTACGAACGCTACGGAGACTACGGTCAGCTACGACTATGAAGGGTCGTAGCAAACGAAGAATACTTGGCGAATTTATTTCCCGTGAAAATGGATTGCGAAGCAGGAATATAAGGAGCTTTTTAACTAAGTGGTATTTCTTCCCTCTTGCGTAGTCCACTACTAACAGAGTTAACTATTTGAAAATGGTTTATTGTACCCTTCAGTGATGTTATAGTAAATATTTAAAAAAAGATTCTTTGGCTGTTATATAAATATCTTTAAGTAGCCTAACTTGTTGATATATATGTTCAAGAAATCACAATTTTTCCTTACCCAATCTTTTCCGTATTGCCTTGTAACAAGTTGATTTCAGAAAGAATCTCGTATCGCCAAGAGGCGTACAGTCGCGTGGAAAATCATAATTTATCCCAGTTTAATGGACGAGCTGCGTAACATATTTGGAGAGGTTCCCTGATCCCATTCGCTGGCAAATCGAATCTATTGCGAAAAAGTCTACTATTATTTCGTTTTTTTGTAGTTGACGAATCTCATAAAGATCAGCGCTGGTTTATAGGGAACAATACGAATTCTTTTTATAGTATATTGAGAGAACAATGGACACATTTCTTTTTATTGATGCTGAAGAAGTTCTGTTAAAATAAATGAGCTTATCTTCTCCAAAATATTTAAATCAAAGCTAAACATTATTATCATAGTATGTCCCTCGTCTTGTTCGGAATGACCGATCGTTTTGCCCTCGTTTAACGATCTTCTTTTCCACGTGGGAACAAAAGAACCGTATTCAGTAATTTTTTGTACAAATTAAGTGAACAATGGTTATGTGAGTTGAATGAGACATTATTTTTTGGCAAAGTTATCATATTAAACGAAACGTTATTTGTTTCTGCACCTTACAAAACAATCACAAATCACACCCCAGCAAGAAATGTGTTGATGCAAAAATAAGTTAGTTGAGAAAATGCAAATTTAATGCGTTTAAGAATAGTCTTAAGCAAATGATCTTATCTGTGTCAATGAAGTGCATTTGTGCACAGTGGTTTGGTTATATCAACATTACATCAGTGATTCTAAAGACGAAAATGTCGTAGCATCAGACGAGATAAGCGGAGCGCATCGTCAGTCGCATATTAATGGTTCCGGGCAGATTGGCCCGGTCCATTAGACCCGGTCAATTAAAGGCTAAACTTTTATTTCCACGGTTCACGTCCATTCGGTATGCGGCAGCGATTCGTTTGATGTTCCAAAGACTTTTGTACAAGCCCTGATTAAACTGGGGCGATTTCACGCGATTAAAGTTAGTCGGAAACGCGTTAGTTCTCTCAATTCCGACGTGCCATTCATTCGAGCTTTAGCTTTCACGTCCATTTTAGTTAAAAATAACACTGAACCGTTTGATGCAAGCGGGTTACAATTATATTTTATCTTAGCGAGCCCACTCCTGAGGAAATGTACTGATAATTCCCTTGAACCACGCCAGACCCTTGTCAATTTAATAACAGTACATTTTCTAGTCCTTCCTCGCCTACTTTGGTTACGAGAGATTGCACGACGTAAGGTAGCCCATGCTGACTACGAATCATTTTGCTTTAAATCAATTTCAAAATGAATTTGACTTTGTCTTGATGTTACAACTCAAATGTCTATCTCAAACTTCAAACAGTAATTAACCTTTTTACTGATTATATATATGTCGCAGTCATCTGGTTAAATCAGCGATTTGATTGGATCACTAGCGCGTTCATTGAATGACGACATTCAATTGAATGACTAAAGGACAACTCGTGAAGTTGTTGAATCTAACGTTCAACATCTTGACTGAACGTCATTTAGCGTAGTCGTTGAATGAGATATAGCTGACTTTGTTATGTTTGATTAGGGTAACCTAACCGTAAAAATAGGAAGGGTGAAAGGGTAATAGTTCGCAACTTAAAAGATAACTAACGTTAGATTAAAAAAATGCGGACATGACATAACAGACCTTATTAACCAGCCAGTTTTGCCAGAATTTTTTCTTTTAAAGTAGCCGGCGACAGCGTATTAATCGGTACATACATGCTGTCTCAATTTTTTTACGAATAAGTCACTTTAAATATCAAAAAGTATGAACTCAAACTACTTCACTCAAAAAAGTATGAACACAGTGCTATTCGATTATATCTGTACCAGCTGTTGGCGCCATCTTTGTTTTGATAAGCACTAATGCCGCAGTGGAATAAAAACGAACTAAATTACAATCACCTGACTGATTTTACATCCGCTATGTTCAAAGGGCTATGTTTCAATCCGCTAACTTGTTGGACGTTGAGTGAGGATAGTTCATTCAACGTTCGACCTAGTCATTCAATTGAACGTCGTCATTTAATGAACGCGCTAGTGATCCAATCAAATCGCTGATTCAACCAGATGACTGCGACATATACGCAACCGTAACTATTTCATATTGTCAGTATTTCTTTGTTAAGCATTTCGATAAAGAAGACAAACTAGTGTTTTAAAGGGCTATATGCATTTGAATAGAATTGGCGTGTGAGTTGGGAATACAGTGCGGTGTGGAATGTATTCAGCGCGTGCGGGACGTCGCTCATTTTCCGCGTGGCGGCGCTAGCGGCTGCATTGCGCTGCGTGCGCGTGACGTCCAATGGCCGGGTCATGACAGGCTAACGACAGGGGAATGGCGCTGACGAGTTCACTTCAATTCGGGAACGGCCGCAAACTAACACTTATCCGATGTATAGGTTCGTCGACGTATTTCAACGTTGACGGTTGCTTTTCACACTTTTTGTAAACGATTTGCTAGACGTGTCATACTAAATGAAGTCATCGAAGTAGGTAGATGTTCTTGCGCAAAAACAAATTGTAATTAAATCAACCGATCAATAAATAAAATCAGTCAATAGATAAGTTTCTACTGATTTATTTTACCTATTCTTTCATACTTTAGAATTTATTGATATTAAGGAAACTCACTCAAAAATAATTATGAAAGATGAGGATGCATTAACACAAAACAAAAACTTTACTTAATGTTGAAAAACGCAATTTACTCTTGTTTTAAGCATGAAAAGTATTCCCGAAGGTGTTAGCACTGAGAGTATAAAGTGCAAAGTTGACTCAAGAACTACGGAAAATAAAACTAAATGTGTGCAGTTGGGAGAAGCCAATAATCCTAAACTTAACAAGATTATAAATATTTGTGCTCGGAGCATTCAATAAATAAGAAGCGAAGCGACCGTGTTTACGGCTACGAAGAAAACAAACTATAAAATTGTAAAGTTGGCGCGGAGGTGAGCACCCGCGCACAACTCCGTTACAACTCATTTTAGTGGACTGTTTCGCTTTTGTGAGCTTTGCTAAGAGTTCCCAGTTAATAGATGTTGTTAAAATATGATGTTTGGGGATTTCGTAAGGTTAAGAACAGGATTTTCTTGTGTGCTCAATTGGTAAGAACGCTTTAGCCACGATAATACATAGTTCGTGAGTCGATTTTAAATTCACATTTACAGCCGGATAGATTATTTATTATTTAAAATAAATGGGTACTGATACAATCGTAATGATATATCACCTCCGATGTGCACACTTTTCCGTGTTATCGTGATTTGCAGTATTTTCCCGTGGTTGGGTTTGATGGATGTTGCTAATTTTGTATGAATAATTAATCACAGGCCCCATTCGATTCGCGTAATGATCCTTTATTACCCGTCCCTAATAAGCGTGCCGTCCATTCATACGATTTAACATTTTCAGATAAATTTTTCACTTTAGTACATTCGTTGCTTATGTACATTTAACGTCAATATTTACTAGTTCAAGGTTCAATGCATCTTAATTTCAAAGTAATTTAACAATTTACCATACATGCATAAACCACATTGCATTTATAAAGTCAAGAATTTTTATATTATATCAATTTGAACTCAATGGCAGTTCGCTTTGAAAGGTTCTAAATTAGCCATGGCTACTCTGCCAATATCTAACTCGTCACCTATGTGTATAAAATCGTCAAAAGTGTGTGTATTTGATGGACGGAATTTCAAACGGAAAAAATCCAAATGCAAACACGAACTCACGTACCGCGGCCCCGCAGCCACGTCCTGCGGGCTGCGACAATAATGTGACGATACTGTTTCAAACAGTTATGTTGCTAGATAGCAACACTATCATTTTCGGTCGTTTCATATCGATTTTTGTGTTATCTTTGAAAAATTAAGTCCCGCGGGCTAAAGGTAAATACGGGTATTTTATTGCAATTGTCATTTAAACATACTTTATTATTATCGAAAGGTAAAAGTACATTCAACACTAAAAAAGTTACATTCTCGACAGAGTCCAACTGCAGTCACCAGTCGCACTCTGTCGAGAATATAACTAAGCCCACAATAAAAATTAATAATGAATATTTGTGACATCTCCACACACGGTCATGCGACCCCAAACTAAGCAGAGCTTGTACTATGGGCGTGAGAGTCACAATCAAACACGAAATAAACACAAATGTTCACGTTTTTCCTGAGTGGGAATCGAACACGCGACTCTTGGAACTTTAGCCGGTGCGTAACAACTGTTTCACCAACTCAGTCAACAATCTGTGAAGTTACGCGATCAAACTAAACTTCATACGAGCTACAAAAATTTGCAGCGGCCATTGTGAATCTGGATACGTCATCCGTCGGTTCGCGTCACGGCTGATAGCTTTTTCGATGACACACTATCTATCTGACCAGCAAACGGTGCTATTGTTCAAACCTGTCCAATTTCTTTTCGCTTGCTCTTTTTACGTTTCCAATATCCAATCTAATGCTATGCCGATTAATTTTATATCGACGAATATATATTTTATCGTAGATACAGAATATTTTTAAGGAATCAGGTATTTTTCAGTTAACGGATGCTTCATTACATTGTTTGTTCTCGAGTTTTATAAAAATTATTGAAGTATTCCGAAGCGTATTGTGACTACACAAGCAAATAAAAACACAGTTATAATGTTATTAGATAAATATTACGTCGTAAAGAGGTTGAAGGTGCTGGTATAATCAAGAGAAAGATGGAAATTGCTCCTCAGACGAGACCAAAGGTCTGAAAAGCGTCACATGTTTTCCCTTTGTTTTATTTTGATAACTCCCTCGCTTATAAGCGCCTTATTAAAACCAACATCTTTGTAATATAGTCTATTATTTCAGCAGACACTAAATATTTGTAATAACATTTTTGTATTTTTGATTGAACCTTATTTATCCGTAATTATTTTGTAAGTTCGTTAGCAATTAGTTATTGGCTATAAAATAAGCCCATTAATAGTAGTAAATAGTAATTAATTACTGTCTAGTTCCCCAATCTGCCTAGTATATCGTGTTTAGATAATACTCACTTCCTTAACAATAATTCCCGCTAGAAACTATCTTATTGCAAACCAACTCCAGAGCGAATTGATTACAATGAAGTTTAGTCTCAATGCGTCCACCGCACGCTCGACTCGACAAGTAATGTTTAGTTAATCGACTGTGAGGCTCGACTAAACGCCTACTTCGGGCATTCCTTGGTATTGATGTATGCTAAGTGGGCCGCGGGCAACCGCTCCCCGGGTCGGTCATTAGCGAACTGTTGGGACGTCAATTTGCACTTTCGACTTGAAGAGAGTGAGCTTGAGAGCAGCCGGGTCGGTGCGAATCGGGGGTGGTACTTAATTTCATAATTGGAAGCGACTCGCATGTTTGAGGTGGTGTTTTGGCGATACGTGTGTCCGCTAGTTGACACAATATAACAATTCGGGCACGTGATTTCATGTAACTGTCCGTAGAACGTTCATAACATCAGAAGAAAGGTGTCACACCTAAGAGAGCATTCACACGGGATACGTCTTTGACGATTCGTTGAAAATGCCCATACGTCTTGAAAGATAAATGTTCATATTGAATATAAAATAATGGTTTTTACGATTCGTCAAAATATTCGAATTGATTTTCAAAAGCCAACACGTTTTTTTAACGGAACATGTTTTCAAAAAAGCATCCGTCTTTTTTCACGATTCGTGAAGCGTGTAAAAATGGGTACCTATTTAAAATCACTGCTCCCGTCAAAAAATAATAACGAATGGTGTTTTTATAAGGCTTATTCATACACAATAGCTTATTCGCTCTTAATTATACGAGTTTATTGAAATTTACCGAAGCTAATATAATGCAATCGATTATTCAAATGTAACTAAAACTTTATATGACATTAAAAATATAAAATGGATGCGATTTGTACAAGACGTAATACCTTCCAAGCTGTGTTTTAAACTATCTCCAATAACAACAGTGACTTATGTTGAACTGTTCAAGTCCAAGACGAATCTGGCGCGGAGCCAAGCAAACGTGACCGAGCTCCATTCATATTTTCTTATTTTTAAGAGTAGAAAACACAAAGGGCTTGTTTTCATAAAACGAGAAATTAATGTGTTTAGAAGCGACTTTACATTATTTGCATTGTAAGTTTGAAAATACAGTGATTTAAATAAACTTTGTTTTTTAAAAGTACGATGTTATTTGTCTGGTGTAAAATAATTTCAAATAAAGCTTCATTTCCAATTAAACTTTTTCAATATACAATTTTAAACTGTCATGGTTACACACATTAGAAAACTGAAAGTGTCCGGGATATTTACCATGTTGTTTTGTTTTAATGAGCTCCCGATATTTCGGCACTGTTGCAAGCGCCATGATCACGGGTGAACTGTAGGACTGCGAGAATGACGGTAGGTCTAAGGGCAGACATATCGGTCTACCCTCTTTCTAAGTCTTTTATTACGCACGACACCACTACCCTCGTTCACAATATTGTCACTCGAATTCGATCACGACACACTACACTCACGGTATCACTTCTTTCTTCCTCGAAAACGGACACATTTTTGTATTAGCTATTGAATTGAGTGTTTAATTGAGTGTTTTTTGTGTAAGCTATTGAAATTAAGAAATTCAAAAACTTCAATCGTGAAGATGGGTTTCAACTGTCGAATGTATGGCATCCAGTAATACGTTTATGTAAAAACAAAAATGTGTCCGTTTTCGAGGAAGAAAGAAGTGATACCGTGAGTGTAGTGTGTCGTGATCGAATTCGGAGTGACAATATTGTGAACGAGGGTAGTGGTGTCGTGCGTAATAAAAGACTTAGAAAGAGGGTAGACCGATATGTCTGCCCTTAGACCTACCGTCATTCTCGCAGTCCTACAGTTCACCCGTGATCATGGCGCTTGCAACAGTGCCGAAATATCGGGAGCTCATTAAAACAAAACAACATGGTAAATATCCCGGACACTTTCAGTTTTCTAAACTTTTTCAAATAAGATGATTCAAGGAACAATCACAAAAGTATTGGTATGGGCAGGAGTAAACATTTTCTTATAACACAATTGAAATATATGTAGTTTCATGGCCAGCTCATCAATAAAACAATTTTTAGTGATATTTGTTACTAGCGATGCAGACATCGCCACGTCAGAAGTGGCGTGTATTTAGGGAAGCCTATGTCCAGCAGTGGATAGAAAGGGGCTGATGATGATGATGATGCAGACATATTGTGTGTAAAAGTAATTCAAACCACATATAAAAAAGATAAGTACATTATTTATTTTATGAAAGGCATATTAACAATTCACTCATACCCAAATCACAGCACCAGACGCAAAACAAAACCGCTTCAAATCCGCTCATTAATAACTCGCCGCGACAGCGATATTATGTTAATTTGTGCGATCTGGAACACGCCCGTGGGTCTCATGCAGAGTAACACATTTTGATAACTAACCGGTTGTGTTCCATTTCCAACACTTAAGTTACTTTCTTTGATTCAGAGCAGATCTTTTGGATATGCTCTGAATTACAACCATAACAAATTTAAATTCTTTTATTTTTATGGCTTATTACATTACACAATATTTTTAGTATGTTGTTAATGAATTCTCCAGACACTACAGTAAACTTTGGCGTCCCGGTACGACCTTATAATCAGAAATATATTTTACGGATCAGTGAATTTGTATTTGTTCTATCTGGGTGTGATATTTGTATGATCAAGTATCTGTAATTGTGTATACCTCTGTTAATGCTGGTACTTAGATCTGAATCAGATCAATGTTTGTAATGTAGCTATAGATTAACAGTTAGTATTTGACAACACGCGGCTCCCAACACGACCATTCCATGTTCGCAGTGACCCGCTCGTTTCGATTGTTTCATCCCGTATTAATATCCATCTCACAGCACACACACACACACTCACATGTTTTGGTTTTACTATGAAGTGTAATTAGGGCACTGCACCGCGCGCACGTTGGTAATATTTGAATACAGCCTGATGTAATAGGGAGCCCCGTAATGAGGATCACGTGTTCTATTTCATTTATTGGCGTTCGAGCAAACTGAATGATGAACCGATACTCGATTTGTGATTTCTACCAGTCCCTATATTGGAATTCAACAAAGATTTAACTTTCAAACATTTGATACTACTAACTATACCTTTTACAAATAAATTTTTTGTAAACTAACGACTATAGTGTAACAAAGATACGCTCAAACAAATTGAAAAATATAGGTAGATACAACCATTTTTTATCAAGGCCAAAATAAGCAGATCTTCTTCTTCTTTTCGTGTCAATGGCAAAAAGACAGTCAGGTTCAGTCAGGGATACCAGTCACAACTATCAGTCTGGTGGTTGGTGAACGGTATACGGGTAAGTGACCCCGGCTCCTCGAGCTACTATAAATAAAAAAATATATAAATAAAAAGAGTTTATTGACCAAGTACAATTGTTATCCAATATATACATCATATATCGACTCAGTCCAAATCATCCGAGGCGATAGTATCCTTCCTCCCCTTTTTCTTCCCCCGTCATATATCCTTGCTACTCGTGGGAACGCAATGACCTTGTTAAAATAATACACAAGGCAGAATGGCGGCGACGTGGTCCACAACCCGTCACGTCACGTTTCCCACAGAGGTGAAAAGTGGATCGCTGGAAGTCATCTCTGCCTACTCCTCTGGGAAAAAGACGTGAATTTATGTTTGTATGTATGTATGTATGTTCAACATAACGCAGTATATTCAATACAGTAACCTGAACATTTCCTCGGTTTTCATCCTAGTCACAGGTAACAAGTAGCTTTATTTTAAATATCCATATTATTTGAACAAGTAGCGGGTGCTTGCGGGACGGTCTGCTAACGGCGCGATCGGCTCGCTCAGCCGGCGCCCGGCTCTCCCGAGAACGGATCTGTAATTGTAAATATCGCCGGGAACGATTCCGACGTAATGTGCTGAACACAACCGAGGAAGTTTTGAACACTAAGTCCGGGTTGGTGCGACGAAGTGTATAATGATGCCTGCGGATTTGCTTTGAGGTCGACACTGCTGCACAAAACATTTAGTAACAAAGAGTAAATTGCATACAGGTTCAATTGCATACAAATCTTTGGTTAAGTTTCGGTAAAGACTTATAAATAATTGTTTTTGTACTTATGTTTGCTTTCTGAATTCGAATGGTCAATATTTCATTAAATGTTTGAAACAACTTAACAATCAAAACAATAATTTGTAATCTATTAAACTTGTGGGGGCCGCACTACAAGCCATTTGACTCCTTAAACACATGTTTCGGTCTTGTCGACATCCGAACATCCAAATTAAACAAACATTGTCCAAAGAACAGTTTACATTCATATTGTTCTTATAATACCTATTTTGTTGTGTGTTCGCTTGTATTAATAATGGAATTACCATGTTATAATTTTAGCAATCACTTATTTCATCATAAAGATAATATATAAAGTTATTACCAAAACCTTATTGTATTGCCACATATAAGTATATGGAATAAAACCGAAACAAACAAACGAAGATTAGGTCTGAAAACTTAACCCACTTAAAAGTGATCCCAAAATATGACAAAAAAGCGCAGATTTATTACAATAACACGCCCACTTAAAAGATAGTACGTGATGTTTGGATCCCCGAACGTTTTGGCTCAAATCATTATTTATTGACGGTCGGTGAACGGCTTCGGTGCGAATCGCGATGCAGCTCTAAATCAGCGAGTCTCTAACTCAGTGGTCGTTTTGTAAGCCGCTGCCGACCGCTCCATTGAATAGTATTTACAACTTCTAGTGTCAAAAGAAGGAAAACCATGATTCAATAGTCTTTAATAAAAATAATAGTCTTAATTACCAAAAACACAGCCAAAACATTACAATATATCTGTGACGCCCACAGGATAAGCCTATCTTGTGGGGGTCAAACCATTTAAATAATCCGAACAAACTTAGAGGCTAAGCTATACTTATTCAATAACAAATAAGTAGTTTTTCCCGTTGCTCCAGAAAGACGTTTCACGTTTTTCCTTTAAGTTTTATACGTCCCCACTGCTGGGGCACGGGCCTACCCTAAACTAGGGCGATAAGGCCTTAGTCGACCACGCTGGCCCAGTGCGGGTTGGTCGACTACACAACCTTAGAATTTCTTCTTAGGTGTGCAGGTTTCCTCACGATGTTTTCCTTCACCGTTAAAGCGTCGAATGATGGTACATATGAATTTCAAATTTGAAAAACACATTGGTAGGTACCTGGCGGGGTTTGAACTGGCGACCTCTCGCATGGCAAGCAACGACCTTAACCACTCGGCCATCGACGCTTTAAGTTTTGACTTGTTAAGTTACTAATTCGACATTACAGCTAGTTCTTTGTAAGAACTCTATTTGCTTCAGGACTTTTTAATAATATTGCCAAATGCCTCGTTGTTCTTTTGGTGGCAAGCGCCGCATTAAGACCGAGAGGTCCCGGATTAAAAAGAACGCTTATTTAGTAAATGTTTTATTTCGTGTAGCTTGCCTTGTTGTTGTAATATAGTATTGTCTACTATTTGCGCGAACACTACACATTTGAAATAAAACTTATTTTACGGATTAAACTCGCAACGTTTCGAACACTTTACAATGCTCGTAGTCGTTCAGTAAAATTAATTTTATTTCAAACTATTGGTCCTGGCAAATTTAATACCGCCAATACTGATTATTTTTCTATATTTTCTCATTGAAACCTTCCCTGGACTATGACGAACATTTTAAAACCAAAATTACCTAAGTCGGTCCGGGCGTCCTCGAGTTTTAGTCAGACTAACGAACAGCAATTCATTTTTATTTATAAGAAGAAGATTGTTGTCGTAATAAATATTTCTTATCTTTGCATGAGTCGAGATTGCATCATGTTAACTTTTCCCAACCTAATTCTATGAAACCACGCGTTAATTCCTTAAAACCAAACCCCTGGTTAACATACCTGCTCGCTCGCGTCTGTTCGAATACAATTCGTAGCAGAGCGTTTGCGGCACATTCGGAACCAGCGGAGTTAATTACTCGTATCTCAAATGAACGCGATCCGCCTTGTTATAACTTCAGAGAATGCCTACGTCTTTTCTCTTGTATTTTAATTAAAACCTCGCACACAGAAATTTCTTGAAATACACATACAATTAAGAACGTTTTAACGACTGCGGTGTGATATTTACACCAAAGTAGTTAGCGCTGTATTACACGACACTTTGAATAATTTCAGACGACACTTCACGCAAATGTAAGTATTTATTCATTTAAAGACTTAAGTGTGTATTTCATTAAAGAAGTAAGGAATACTGTTTTGTAAGACTGAATACTGAAACGGATTGCGGCAACATCGTTCTCAGTCTTCGAATAAGCGAAAATTATTCTCTCTAAAACCCCGTCAGTCGGAAATTAACGAAATTTCCATAATCACTGGTGCTTAAGATATTTACCCTTCAGAAACGTTGTAAAGCACTTCGTTTTAATAATCCAGGTTAGTAAGTCTACAGGTAATTTCAAGTATATATGAACTCGGAACAAAAAAGATAATGATCCCACACAACGCCGCAACCGCTCCGGTCCCTCAGAGCTCAAGTTTGTTTCGCATTCCCCTTCTGCCAAACAGTTAAGCATATTTGAAATAGTATCCAAAGTATTTACATAGTTTTTAGAAAAACGGAAAAAATTCAACTGCCTCACCGCGGCCCGGGGATTCGAACACCCGTCCTTCCGGGAATCGCGCCCAGACGTGCATTACCATCACACCAGACCAGCAGCTATTAATTGAAGCCGTCGAATTTTTCCGTATATGACCTGTTAGCCACAGGTGGCGCCATCTACTATCAGTGATACACACTGACAGCCGTAGACATCTCATTGCAGAAATGTAAACTACAGAAAATGATGACACACTGGCAATTAATGTAAATTTAAAATTTTTAAGTGCTAAAGCTTGCACTAGCTGAACTAATATTTAGAAAAACGGAAAAAATTCAACTGCCTCACCGCGGCCCGGGGATTCGAACACCCGTCCTTCCGGGAATCGCGCCCAGACGTGCATTACCATCACACCAGACCAGCAGCTATTAATTGAATCGTTTTTCTAAATATTAGTTCAGCTAGTGCAAGCTTTAGCACTTAAAAATTTTAATTTACATTAATTGCCAGTGTGTCATCATTTTCTGTAGTTTACATTTCTGCAATGAGATGTCTACGGCTGTCAGTGTGTATCACTGATAGTAGATGGCGCCACCTGTGGCTAACAGGTCATATACGGGAAAAATTCGACGGCTTCAATTAATAGCTGCTGGTCTGGTGTGATGGTAATGCACGTCTGGGCGCGATTCCCGGAAGGACGGGTGTTCGAATCCCCGGGCCGCGGTGAGGCAGTTGAATTTTTTCCGTTTTTCTAAATATTAGTTCAGCTAGTGCAAGCTTTAGCACTTAAAAATTTTAAATTTACATTAATTGCCAGTGTGTCATCATTTTCTGTAGTTTACATTTCTGCAATGAGATGTCTACGGCTGTCAGTGTGTATCACTGATAGTAGATGGCGCCACCTGTGGCTAACAGGTCATATACGGGAAAAATTCGACGGCTTCAATTAATAGCTGCTGGTCTGGTGTGATGGTAATGCACGTCTGGGCGCGATTCCCGGAAGGACGGGTGTTCGAATCCCCGGGCCGCGGTGAGGCAGTTGAATTTTTCCGTTTTTCTAAATATTAGTTCAGCTAGTGCAAGCTTTAGCACTTAAAAATTTTAAATTTATATTTACATAGTTAATCCATTCCGTAAATGAATATTGTTGAGCCGGCGTCTACAATTTATGAGTCAAACGTCTAATATAATTAAAGAAGTGCCCGAAGGGATGCTTGTAAGAATTTCACTTAAAAGTTACCCGCGCGAAGGTCCGATGCCCGGCGCCCGCCGGTATTGAATTCATAATCCTACAGGTACTGCTTATCTCGCGACTGGGTGAAGGGCCCACAGCCGACCTATTTTGAATAGGGAAATTAGCAGCTGTGTCGCTCATTCCATCTTGTGCTTTAAATTATTAACATCTCAAGGGGCAACGACTGTATATCGTCATCACGAATAATAATCACGTTGTCGGACAAAATTCATTACCATTTTATAGGTTTATGTTTTCTTTTGTCTAAATTTGATCTAATTTATCTTAGAACTGAGTGTTGCAAAATTAATTTACTTTGCTAATCTTTAAGAATCTAACGTTAATCCGAAATTCACTTAATACCTTTCAAAATATAAATTCATCTGTGTAATCGCTCAAAATTGTCTAAGATGAATATTCCGAATAGAAATGACACATAAAAGAGACGCAGACTGTATTTTACAAGCTTTTATTTAACTTGCAATGTATGTATGTATGTTTGTGTGTTCGGGTGGAATTTTATAACTCAATTTTAAGGCACTTGCCCTCAACCGATTGAGCTGAAATTTTGCATGCACGTGTATATCCGATGACAATGCAATATTATTATGACATGGAGCTGATCTGATGATGAAGTCGGAAGATAGCCATAGCAACTCAGTAATTAAATAACATAACCACATCGAGTTTGGGCTCATTTCATTCGACTAGATGAGTACTTTGGTGCTAGATAGTAACCAAGGTCTGATGATGGAGCCGGAAGACAGCCAAAGGAACTCAGTACTTAAACGACACAACCAAATCGAGTTTGGGCTCGTTTGATTCGCCTAGATGAGTACTTAGATGCTAGATGGTAACCAGGGTCTGATGATGGAGCCGGAAGACAGCCAAAGGAACTCAGTACTTAAACGACACAACCCCATCGAGTTTGGGCTCGTTTGATTCGCCTAGATGAGTACTTAGATGCTAGATGGTAACCAGGGTCTAATTGAAGAGTTGGATTGTTCAAAATTAACTGGCAAACGACCTTGCAATAATGATGCGTTGAATGAGATGAACAGACTTAGGAACTTACAAGGTGAAAACTAAAAAGTATAAAATAAATTAAGGTAAAAATAAAAAAATCTTTAAAAACAAGCTTTTATTTAAATGCGCTAAAAAGAAAAAAATAAACTTTTACACTATAACTTTACTGTCAACTTATAACATTTCAAATTCAACATATTTGACACAATTTATATGTTTTAAAAGCTTGTCGCGAGATTTAAGTACCTACTCGTAATTTTAAAAGCAAGTTTTAAAATACCTGCCTATTAAAAATTTTAAACTAAGAAAGTAAATACGAGTACTTAAATCTCGCGACAAGCTTTTAAAACATATAAATTGTGTCAAATATGTTGAATTTGAAATGTTATAAGTTGACAGTAAAGTTATAGTGTAAAAGTTTATTTTTTTCTTTTAGCGCATTTAAATAAAGCTTGTTTTTAAAGATTTTTTTATTTTTTATTATAAATGTAAGTATTAAGAGCAGCAATATCATCGTAAATATTTGCTTAAATTATATGTAAGATAATATAAAGGTTCCTTGCGCAAATCGTATTCGTAAAACATCTAGTCTTCAAAAGAGAACACCACGGCTCGTGAATTAACCTTATTAGTTATCTTTTTATTGTCAACACAACACTCCCAGCTGCCCCTATATAAATATAATAATAACAGGTTAATACATAAAACTAAGATTAATAAGTACAGTGATGGCGCCGGCGCGATCACCGCGCGCTCCGCTCAGCGCGGCTAATTGAAAACCCGTCCGCGATGTCTCGCCAATGCACGACTATTGCTCCTAGAATAGACAGGTATGTAACAAAAAGAAACTGCTAGGATTTCGGAATTATTATAAACTTTCACGTTCCATACTCTAAAGTATAATAATTATAATCGCGAACAACACATCGTTGTAACCCAATAGAAACGCCGGCATCAAGCAAAGCTGTATACAATTACAATAATTTAATATTTAAGTTAGTCGTTATTTTGCTATCATCTTCAAAAAGTTAAATAGGTACGATTTAATTTTACTGGTGTAACGGTCCAATAATTAAATGTTTAAGTTTAGTTAAATGAGGTAGCAAATTAAAAAAATCCTAAGGACTTTTAAAAAATGTCAAACGTCTCATCGTCGTTTCAGTAGTAGGCTGTTAGTCTGCAAAGCCACATCCAGCGCGCCCGCCCCCGGACTACCGTAGTTCCCAGGTGGGAGACAGCCCGCTCCGTATCGCACTGCATCGCAGCGCTCAAGAGATTGCGCTTAATCATTTCGGAGCGTCCCATTATTGGCTGGATTCTCGGCCTTCATTCACTCGTTCGCTCGCGTTTTAACGGATACTTTTATAGTGCGGGAGGTGGAAGTAGATTGGTTGCAGAAAGTATTTGTTGTTAAAGATAATGCAGGATTTTGATAGATACCGCTGATCAAACTGGATGATCCTTAAGTTATGTTATGTGCGTAATAATAATACATTACTGCTAAGGAAACAATAGCTTATGATGGATACATAACCACCACATTTAGGATTATACATTGCATTAGTTTGTGACTCTCATGCCTTTACAAAATTTATAATATATTTTTAATTAAACTGTAAAATAGCAGCAATATTACATTGGATAAATTAGAAAAGATCTAATTCGTTTCATAAACTAACATCTGTGTTTTAGTTATTCAAAAATCTTATTGTGAAACTGAAATTGTTGTACATACATTATATTATATTCATGTAAAACAACGAATGATGCATGATTGTAGCGCACAACCTAAAGACAATGCAGTTAGCGTGGCGCCCGCCCGGCTGAGCCCGCCGCCTGCCTAAGGCCTGCCGCCCGCCGCCCGCCCGAGGCCTGCCGCCCGCCTAAAGCCTGCAGCCCGCCCGAGGCCCGCCGCCTGCGAAGCGCAGCGATCTGTCACTTGTTTCAGCCGCCTCCCGACTTCAATTATCCCCGTCCCGCCGCGATCCACGCGACAATACGCGCCCAATCGAACTGATGGGAAATAAAGCGCTTGAGCCGACAATATTAGCGTACCTTGATCCGGAACCGAATACAGTAGCAATCTTTAAAAGTGAATATATTCGGACTTGGATTTTTAAAAGCAATTCTAAGATGCAAGCTTGGCAAGATTGGACCGTTTCGGTTTAGATAACGTGATTTTATTTGTCATAAAATATTTCTTGGTGCAGATCGCATAGTTTTATACTCTGATTTTTATCATTTTATGCTCTATTTTATTGGTGCTCGTAAATTATGTATTCAAACTTTTATTCATTTGCGATAAGAAATAAGTAAAAAAATATGAAATACTATTTCCGTCACGAGTCACCTATGTCTTACTAGTGTCTTATGACTACCATGCGAAATGATAATGTCCTTACATTATCATTTCGCATGGCATTCATAAGTGCATTTAACACAAACCATGCTGCAGAATTAAGTCTATAAAAGAGCAACAAGAGGCAGGTATTGACGCCACGAAGACGTGTCCGGCAGGTGCCGCGACACCGGAATGCACTCCGCCCTCGCAGACTTATTGGATTACGGGGCATAGCCCGAATGCTTCAGCGCTTTGGAAGGGAAGGCTAATAGGTTCATTGTGATGTACGTTATACCTATTTTTGATTCGCGGAAATTTCGGATTCTCGGGAAATATCATTTTTTCAGCGCACAGTCAATTTCTGAGTAAAGGTTGTAAAATAAAGTCCATGTCGTTTACTTTCCATCTTGCAAATGCAATGGTAATCCATGTAATTCTTGTTATCATAATATTGTCGAAAAGTATTTTTTTTTCACGTTGCGCTCCATTGCCATCGACCATAGACAAAACTCTATAGATAAAGAGTCGTCGTTGCCGGCTGATGGCATTGGACAGAAATAAATTTATCCGCTTAGTTTTTGCTTTTGTTGTTTGTCATAAAAAAAAAACCTGTTTCATGTATTATTATTTTTATTTTTTTTCTTTGTATTGTATTTGTTCTGATTGTATACGTCCATATGTTTTTTCTCAAAGGTTCTGCCAGACTATCAGCGCCGTCGCGTCCTTGCGGCTGCTACGGCACATTCTGAGGCAGAACCTTTTGATCATAAATATATTTGTATGTGTATGTTTTGTATTTTTTTTTAAATTTATGATCAATAAATGTTTTCTTTCTTTCTTTCTATACTTACTTATTTTATTAGTTAGCAATTAGCTAGGAAAACACGTTACCATCACACTATGTCCTATGCGTTGTCTTATTTGATTCCCAGCAAATATTTTCCTATTTTTTAAGAATTCAAGAATAACAAAGCACGAGATGTGCGAATCACCGTTGTAATCCAATAGGTTAACCCCAGCTGCAAACCTTTCCAATATTCTATCTTTTACGAGCGGCAAAGTTCTCGACAGGTGTCAATGCAAAGTGCACTCACAATTTATGTCCCGTCTTACGTAAAACCAAGATTCCTCTGTATCGATCCCGCCTCACCACAGTTCATTGAACAGAAGTCTTTTAATGGACCGTATTGCAAATTACAGACTCATTTTGTACAGAGCGATGCTGAGAAAAGCTAGCGAGAGCAAAATGAAGATAAAAATGTTTACTTTCGACTCTGAGATAGAAATTTAAAAGGATTTGCATATGACATTACACCCCCACCTTTTATGTTTACAATAATGTATGTAAATACTATTAGGATATAATCGACCGTATCGTTTTTAATTTCGTCACAAAACAAGTTTTTATATTTTTAATTGTGTTTTAGTGGTACACAGAGCTCTAATGTAAAATAAAAAATGGGAAAAATTCACATTCATGACTGGACGGGGACTGGACTGAACTGTCCTGTACAAGTTTTTATGATACGAAAAACTTGTTTTGTGAAGAAATTCGGGTTTCGTCCTTTTATTAAACTAATGTGAGGCACTAAACAAAAAGAGTTCATGTTACATGGTAACGACGTTATTTATGTACTACACTATGATTGCATATTAAACTTTCATGTAAATTATAATATTACATACGGTTCTCTATTTCATCTCATAAAATTTTTATCCATAATTTTACATCTCATAATGTTTTATGTCCGAATCATCATTTGCCCGAATGATCATTATCCCTAACTACATTTATCATAATATCACTTGCCCTAAAATCAGAAATCCTAAATATTATTTACCCTAAAATCTTTTGCCATAAATATCACAATCTATAAAGTTTAAAAGACATAAAAGGCTTTTCCATAAACGTCATAAGTCCGAAAGTACTAAAGGTCTTAAAATGTTTTGCTATAAATATTACAATCCATAATATGTGAAATGCACAATGCTATTCTATAATTTGTTACAAATCCTAAATATTCATTTGGCAAACGAGACATTTAACAACAGTACCATCTTACAAAAACTGACTTATTATGTGTGACGAACATCGGTATATATAAATATATTTATTTTTATTTGTGTATCCACTGTTACATAGAAATTAAACAGTAGTAAATATTTTCTGGCGCTTCGCCGGCCGCTGCCGCGGCACGCTCGCTTCGCTCGCTCGGCTCGCGCGTTTTATGGTCACCAGTTCTAACCTAACCTAACCAAAATTCTAATCTTACCTAACCAAATTTATCAAAATAATGATTTTCCAAATATTGTGTTTTAATTTGACCCGTACCATATCTATTATCAGATCGATTAATAAAAGAAACATTTGCCAAATAAAAAAATTTATCAAACTTTTTAGACCAATAGTAGTTTGGTATGATAACTCAGTTGTTAAATATTCATTTTGCAAAATAATTATTTGTAAAATGAAAATTTAACTGTTGATCATTTGGTCAAAAAGTAAGTCATTTATAAAATGATGATTTGACGAAACCATTTTTTGGCCAAACATTTTTGAATAAAACAAAATTATAAATAATCATTCATAATTCGGACTAATAATATTATGATAAAGCTCCATTCGTAGTAACGAACATTATACTATGTAACACTTCGGGCATTTAACTTTATAGCAAGTAATTTTAGGAGATTTGATTATTATAGAACTCGATATTATGACAAAAAATGATTAGAATTAAAGACAATTAGGGATTATGAAATTTCGTACATTCGAACATTATGGATTTTGATGATTATAGCAAACGTGTTAGGGATTTTGATTTTCGGACAAACGATTTTCGGATAAGAAACAGACTCCCATTACATACATATTAAATGATAAATTACTATGTGGACACGCATAAGCGGAGCGCAGCAGAGCAATTGATTAGTGAATCAGTGCGGGCGCGGGTATTGACTCACGAGTATGGTAATGTCGGCACTCACGCGCATAATTACTGGCGGGGGATAGTTACGACCTATGGGCGGCATTTGGAGACGTTACGCCATTAGATTACGTATTACTGCAAACATACTAAGTCAGTCATGGACAATATTATACCGCCGTATGAGGCTTAAAAATTCACTTAATTTATTTATTATCTGTAAATCGATAACTGCCTCGTAATATGTTTTCAAGAACCGAACCGAAAGAAACCGTATTAAAATTTGTTGCTGTATATCAACATTAATTTACAATAGGTGTCACATTCTACAATGATATTAAAATTTAAACTTTGACCAATACTTTTGAAGTGACACTTTTTTATAACCTCAAGTTTAGATATTTTTGAAATGCTGTTAAGAAGCTGTAGTGTAACAGGATTACCCTTTACCTGTTAGTACTTATCAAAGTTTTCTTGCTCGGAGTTGTCCAGACCGGGCCAAATGCAATTAACCTCTTTCGTAGTGGATTTAATATGATTATAGTTAAAAAGGCATCCCAATTAAAAAAGCCTTGAAGAGCATCAAAATGTTTTGAAAACATTTCCTCATCTGAGCACGTATTAATAACCGTTGTTGGAAGTTTTTAGTGGCTCGTAAGAATGAAGTTAAGAATTAATAAGGGCCATACGTTTTATGCGCCGCTCGTAAACTCGCTGCGAGGGGAGGGGGGAGTAGTTCGCGACTTTATTGCGTAACTTTGAAATTAATCGGTTGTGATCTTCTGTGCAATTTTGGCACGGATATTGATATAACTGGTTCGTTTTTATTTTTTTATTAATACTATTAAAATGAAATAGAGGTTGCTACATACTATAGTATACTTCTATCATATACCTTAATGATTCATTTTATAAATTAATATTATGAAGAAAGTACGACTTGTTTCCAAATATTACGAGTCAGAAAATCCAAACAAGCATACTAAGGAAAATATTGAAGGAAAATTCGTCGTTCACCCGTCCTCGCAAGATTACCATAAATAACAACCGAACCGCGCGCGGCGGCCGACATTATCAAGTTAAGTGGTATACGAGTGACGCCCAAGACAAAGAACTGCTCGCGCCGGCGGAGGGCGGTAATTTGACGCTTTGTGCTCTATGTGAGATTTAGGAGAACACTGTACACTAGCGCTAACATTAATCAAGTTTAAAAGTCTTAAAGACCATAGCTTTTTAATTTTTCAAATGTACATGAAGCTGGCAAGTGCTGGCCTTGGATAGAAAGGGGTGGACAGGTTTAGAGGAGACCGTTGCCCAGCAGTGCGATGATACAGATTATTAAAAAAAAAATCCGTACATGACGTGATTTGAAGTAGCGATAATTGACAGATTCTGCTTGAGTAGGTTGCTCCCATCCTGGTCAGAGGCCAGCAATGAAATTCGTCTTGTATCTTAAACAATAATAAAAATATGTTTTGAAAGATGATAACTTCAATAAATCGAGTTTACGCTCTCAGTTGTGTGAATGATAGATACGTCGCAAGTAAACTTAAAAACGAATGGAACACGTTCAAAGCTTAATGTACACCTTGCTAACCTCTTACTAGATTAAGCGATTTCGCTAACTATCAATAAAACTGTAAAAAATATTTGTACTCAATTGTGATTGAAATAAAATCAAACGGAATTAGCAGATCCGGCGTTAGTAGGCCTTTCGGCGCAGGAAGCTGCAGATTAATTACCGTTCATTAAGAGTTTGCAAAACTTACAGACGTCAACCGACATGTCTTTGTTAATTTAATAATCCATCTTTGCGAGAGGATGTTGGATTTGATGGAATTTTAGTTGCCAAGACCTGGTTGTCATTGTTAAAAGCCCTGATCTTTTAGGGACCCGTACATGTAGGGTTAAAAGAGACCCTACAAGACTTCATATTCTCTTAGTCGTAAACAATATGAAACAGATAGATATCAACGTATTTATTAACAACAACACCCTGGAAGTCCAGAACCGCGATAATAAGACAGTTGAAATCTCCAGTTCCAGCGGAAAGACAGCAAATCCAAAACAGTTTTTTTTATATTTAACGGAGATTTATAGACTGCAGTCAAAGGACTATTATATAAACGGGATAATGTTTAAACTTATGTACACGTAGGAGTAAGGTCCACCTGCAGCATTATTGGTTATTTTTGACGTGACATTGACAGACATGTGTCACAATGTGTACAAGTG
This sequence comes from Maruca vitrata, assembly GCA_039566165.1. Taxonomy (NCBI): domain Eukaryota; kingdom Metazoa; phylum Arthropoda; class Insecta; order Lepidoptera; family Crambidae; genus Maruca; species Maruca vitrata. The sequence continues at coordinate 17,164,550 of CM076919.1, forward strand.
CAATTTTACTTAAGCAAACAGGCATGGATCTTAAACTAAGGATTGTACTGCTACAACTTGCCAAGTGGGTGGCGTGCAGTACCTTTTACTTGTTTAATTATTGTAATGACGATTTATAAGAGCGTGTAAATGCTTGGAATTTTGACTTTGACTTTGACTATAAATGGAACCGCTTTAAATAGTTATGAAAGTGTTGTCAGCCCGTCTCGTTGTCTCCCTGCGCGACGGAGCGACAAATCACCCGCGCCCGCCCGGACGCATCGCTCTTGCCACGTAACGCCACGGCGTAACAGGTCTTTGTGCTGTGACCTACAGACCGACACTGACACCGTACATTGTGTCTGTGTTTACCACCAGCGGTTTAAATTGGAAATGTACGTACACTATTTTATTGTGTTCCGTGCTGTGATATGTACTCACAAACATCCCTTCTACTCACTACTATAAAGCAAAGTCACTTCCCGTATCTGTCTGTCCCTATGTATGCTTAAATCTTGACAAACTATGCGTTAGATTTTGATGCGGTTTTTTTAATAGATAAAAGGATTTAAAAGAAAGGTTTTTTTATGTATAATAGGTATACCTACCCGAAGCGAAGCGAGGCCGGGTCACTAGTAAACAATAAATTAAAAAAAGCTTGTGCATGTTACTCCAAAGAATATTTTAATAAAAACACAAAGAAACATATAGTAACGAACTTGTGAAGTTTTCATTAGTTCGAATAATTGCTATGACATATTACAATTAGCCATGTGTTATATTTAATACCTTTATGTATGTATTTGTTATTGTTTAAACCAACGTTCAATTAAACTCAATCTGTCAATAATATAATATTTGCTACAGTTTTTATCGATTTAACACCCACTTTTTACCCGACTACGGCAAAGCAAAAGGAGGGTTATGATTTTGACAGGCTATGTATGTATGTATGTATGTATGTATGTATGTATGTTTGTATGTATGTATGTAATATGTTCATCTGTTTCCACATAACTTCTAAATTGCTTGTCAGAATTCGACAAATGACATATCATTAGAAGCGTCTTAATTGTCCGCTGGTTATACGCTATATAGGGTTTCACAAAATCTAATGTGGCGCCCACTAGCGGACAAAACATACAGAGTAAAAAAATAAAGTTAAGATAAATACGCCGTGTTTGGTATCATTGGAAAGCGCTTTACTTGTACATTTTAAATATATATATATTACTAGCATTTGCATGTGACTTTACGTATATTCATGGACTGATTGCATATAGTTCACATCTTTTCGTTCATAGCTTCTTTACTACTTACTAACACCAAAATAGTACAAATAATAAAAAGTTAAAAACTAAAACCCAACTACGACAAAAAACGACGCTGAAAAAGTATAAAACAAGACTTTTAGAACATCCAATACTATTTTGAAGTATGCAATATTTACTATGTAGAGATAAGTTTTCATGTTTGGAAAGGTGTAGTCACACGTTCCATACACAAGTACCTACCTACCGTAGCACTTTGACAACGTGTGACTGCGGTTTTCCAAACATGAAAACTTATCTCTACATAGTAAATATTGCATACTTCAAAATAGTATTGGATGTTCTAAAAGTCTTGTTTTATACTTTTTCAGCGTCGTTTTTTGTCGTAGTTGGGTTTTAGTTTTAATGTAAATGGAACACTAAAGTCATGCATCATATTTAACCTAAACCTGATTCAAAAGTTAGACTAAGCTCCAACTCCAACTATAATAGTTATTACATATCACGGCGCGTGGGTTAGGTCATTCGGAGCTAATAAATAACTCGCTTGAACTTGCATGTAGGTTAAACTGTTGCTAATGCGACGTTATTCACAGGCAACGTGCTCTGTCGCGATAGTTCTTGTCTGGCTAATAAATAAATAGCGATCGTGACGTTATTGCACATGCACTTAATAGGGACGAGTCACGTGTGCAGCGGATGCACTCGCTCGGCGGCGTATCGAGACCAGCCCGACGGGATACAGGCCAGCGATTAATTTATTAATAAAATTACTTTCCGTCCGTGAAAGCTATTTTCCGCAAGGTTTCCGCCACAGATAATATGTTTGTCAGCTTGTAAAAACAACATTGTAAACCGGTTAAGTGGCTGAAAGGTTTTAATGTCGGCAGCAAATGAGTTGTGTAGACGGGACGGAGCTTTCTTCAACCTTTTCACTACTAATTTTGTTATCTTTGCGTAAACTTAATTAAAGGAACCTACATTGTACGTTCTGTTAATTATGCCTTGTGATAAATATATTTAGGTAATTTTTAGTCTGATAAGGAGGTTACCTTGTAAGGATTTTGTAAACATGACATTACTCTTGTAAATATAAATCAGACGATAAAATTGACAGACATTATTCCTCATTGATTGCGGTGATGGCTTAAAGTAGCCTAATCATTGTCATCGAACTAGTTGCGATGGCCCACGTCTCTACAACAAGCAGTGAATAACAATGACAATGCTTACATTTCGAGATACAGTAGATAGGCTACAGTACAATACAAACAAAAATATACGATACGTTGACCTAAAATACGACCGACTGACAAACACGCTGCTCCCATTCCAGTCGCGGGGAAATTGCACACGCGACCAGGAACAATGAATCTATGCGCTGAACATCATTGTAAATTTACAGACGCGGCAAATTGAAACGCTTCCGACCCACGAGTGTCAGGCTGACGCACGACCCGCTGACACATTAACTGACTGGTCAGTTGTTCGCGTTTTCATTATCGCCCACTTATTCAGACTCGCTACTGAAATAAATAGAGATTTGGAATTCGAATGGTACTCGCGTATGTTATGTTTAACGACATGGAAGAACTTTATAATGATAGAACGCCAACAAAATAGTTATTTGAAATTTTAGTCAATATTACAAGAAAAAAAAGATTTAAAAAAAAATTAATATTGAATCTTAAACTAATCATCAATCATTTACAAATAAAACATCTTTAAGAACCTGTGTCGAGGGTTGTAGAGGCGACCCTAATCTTCCGCCCATATCTTGATTCTTGTCATATAGTCAGAGGTTTGTGATCTACATATGCTTGATTCATACCGATTTCGGAATCAGATGAGCGTACATTTGACACAACAATATCCGCGGCTGCACGTCACAAAAGCATTTCATTGCGTATGCAGCGCGCTGCTGATCCGCGCGGCGAGCCGTCAAATGGCCTCATTGGCGCCGACGGCCACCATTATTGAAACGCTGGAAATAATCCGCGATCGCGCGGATTACCGCCGACCGAAAAATTACTCCACAATACATCGCGCGGCGTACTGTAGCGTACTGTAGCGTAGTGCAGCGTAGTGTTGCGTGGTGAGCGATGCGCTTATTGAGTGGGTAATCACTCGGTGTAATGTTATTACGGACAGGTTTACACGGATTGTTTTCAGATCAAAAACAGATGAAGAATATTATAATAGTGGACAGACTCATTACTCCATTATTATCAAAGGTTTCTGATTTCTATACTAAGGCCTGGACTTCATGTAAGAACCATTGAGTTACCTTATCTTGTAGTGGGGACCGGCTAACCAGTTCACGTCGACCCTCAGGGATCTTTTGTGTTATTCTACATTTATACACCAACCATTGAGTTACTTCTACTAGATTCTCGAAATAATTCTTGAATTCGTGTTTTAGGGGTGACACCCATCCGCTCCCCCGCAAGTCTGGACAAGGCTACTCCAAGCTATAATCGTAGTAGTAGGTTAAAACAAAATTCGTGATTCACAAAATATGCAGCAATTAATATTCAGTTGTTGAATTGTTAGTTAACATTTAACTGATAAAAGTCAAATGATAAAAGTTTAAACTGTCATGGTTACACACATTAGAAAACTGAAAGTGTCCGGGATATTTACCATGTTGTTTTGTTTTAATGAGCTCCCGATATTTCGGCACTGTTGCAAGCGCCATGATCACGGGTGAACTGTAGGACTGCGAGAATGACGGTAGGTCTAAGGGCAGACATATCGGTCTACCCTCTTTCTAAGTCTTTTATTACGCACGACACCACTACCCTCGTTCACAATATTGTCACTCCGAATTCGATCACGACACACTACACTCACGGTATCACTTCTTTCTTCCTCGAAAACGGACACATTTTTGTTTTTACATAAACGTATTACTGGATGCCATACATTCGACAGTTGAAACCCATCTTCACGATTGAAGTTTTTGAATTTCTTAATTTCAATAGCTTCTCTGACCAGTCGTGGTATGTAATGGCGTTCTGTCGAAAGTATCTTAGGGTTATGTAACTCAATCCAGTGGTTCGTTCCCGATTCTAAAAGATGTTGAGCGATTGCCGATTTTTGTGCTTCGTTGTTTTTGACTGCCCTGATATGCTCTTTCACCCGGCACGAAATCGTCCGTTTCGTTTGCCCTATGTACGAGCTCCCACAGCTGCAGTCAATTTTATAAACGCCTGGTTTTTCCAATGGAAAACTATCCTTCGGTGAGCGTAGAAACTGCGATACCTTTTTAAAAAGGTAAAAACAAAAATGTGTCCGTTTTCGAGGAAGAAAGAAGTGATACCGTGAGTGTAGTGTGTCGTGATCGAATTCGGAGTGACAATATTGTGAACGAGGGTAGTGGTGTCGTGCGTAATAAAAGACTTAGAAAGAGGGTAGACCGATATGTCTGCCCTTAGACCTACCGTCATTCTCGCAGTCCTACAGTTCACCCGTGATCATGGCGCTTGCAACAGTGCCGAAATATCGGGAGCTCATTAAAACAAAACAACATGGTAAATATCCCGGACACTTTCAGTTTTCAAATGATAAAAGTCTAACCGTATTTCAAAAAAAGAGCTCTCGAAAAAATCCAATAGCGAATTCACTAAATTCAATCTGGTTACATCTAGTATCAAATGCAGATCCGCTATTCCACCATTACAATACAGATGGAGTTAATTGGTTTGCAGCAAAATCAACGCGGGACAATCAGGCTGCAACATGGTTTACCGGCGGACAGGGTTAGTCAATGTTGTTTTAGCATTATTAACTAAGCTATTTCCTAAACATAATGTTGTTAATTTGCTAATGGAATATAATTTGTGGAGAGCTTAACATAATATTACTAACTAGCTGTGCCAGCGACTTCGTCCGCATGGGAAGGTAACATTAGGCAGCATTTTTGAATTTTACACAATATATTACTGAAAAATTCCGAGAATAGCATGCACAAACGCATAGACAAACAGGAAAAAAAACCAAAAACTATTGTTTAGGTTAGTACAACCCTCAACAAATATTTTAGGGACACTACGTTGATAAGGGTCTCCTTAAATATTATCGTATACATCCATGTACAGTCAGCGAGCCGTTACATTTTTATTATACTTATGTATAGATGATAGATAGATATAAACGTCAGGAAATTGGGAAAAAACGCTATCTTTTTTCTTTTTTTTGTTATAAGAGGCTAACGAGATGACCTCACTCCACCTGATGGTACGCGGTAGTGAGATCCAAATATGAGGTCGACAGGCACAATAGACCATATTGAGCCTGTCGCACTCACCCTGAAAGCCGTGAAAAAGGAGACCACTGCTGCGGCAACAACGAGACAAGGCGTGGAGTCTCGCATTGGTATTGAGCTGTGCGGGTCGGAGTTGGCCAGTCCGCCGGACGGAAGGGCCCCGTTTCTACGGGTCTCCCAGGCCGGCGCTGACCCGCTCCGCCCGCACAATACCGCCGCTAAGACTCCACTGGTCCGGCGCTTGCCGCAACAATGGTCCCCTGGCTCCGGTTCGTACAGTGCTGATCCCGGAACGCGACCTGACCAAGAGAGGCCAGAGTCACTTGGCGGGTTTTACACAACTGTATGGTGGTAACAGCAACCGGTCGACAAAATGTCTCCCACCTGAAAAATGAGTTCTTACAAATATGACCTAGAGTTTAAACACTCTTACCTGGTTAAAGGTAACGCAAGCACTTTTTTTAATTTAGCCTGTGATGTCCCACCGTTGGGCAAAGGCCTCCCCCAATTCACTCCATGTTTGTCGATCGGCCGAAGAGATGGCCAGTTTGGTTATTGTGCGTCGAGATCGTCGCGCCATCTCTTTTTTGGTCTTCCCCTTGGCTGACGACCGCTCGGCTGCCACTGGGTGACTGGGTGACAATTTTGCCCATCTCCCGGGGTTCATTCGACAAACATGACCAGCACAACCCCACTACAACTTCGCCGACTTTTTAGCAACATCGGTTCACTACAAAAGTAAAATCGTAATCTCATCAAATACAGGTATACACCGTGAAATTTTAGTGATTGTTTTCCCGTGGCAGAACGATTTGCCTTTAGTAATACTATCGAATCATGCAAATTATTCCTCGAAAAATAACTTTTTTTTTTTTCGATTTTTCAGAATAATAATTTTCCAACTCGAAAACGAGAGAAGCTATCGTTGTCTTTGAAGATGTGACGTATTCAGGTACTGCTTGCCGCATGAAAACTGTCCAAGCATCGGGCGCGCCGACCGGCGCATGAGATGGCAGACGCGGAGCCGAACGAAGCCGAACTAAAACGAATCGTCACATTCCAACCATCGGCGGCTTCCGTGACACTCGCGTCCCATCCGCACAACTCTGTACTTTCCTAAATATTGATTATACTTATTCGCCTATATAAAAATACAGTCCACTCAATTACTTCCCGCCTTCACAATGGTCCTTCTCCCACTAAATTACTAGTGAAGAATAAGTATTTCATCATTTGGGAAGTCATCGTGCGGCCGTTGAAGTGGACTTTGCCCGGACAGAGATTTGTCTACCGCCACTATTGCAACGTGAAGAGTTGGAATCGTCAAGAAAATCGCCGTTGCAGCTTGAAGAAGTGATTGTGAAACGGTTAAGGATCTCTGTGAGTTCGTTCCAATTATTTCCATCCTTTGCTATAATTTCTTTTGCTAAAAGTGCACTCGTAATTTTTTTTCTCAATTTCCATACATCTTTTTCGCTTATATTTGACACAATTAGGTATTTGTTAGCACCAATCCACATAAATAAGTGTTACATAATTGCCTTTTGCTTTGTCGAGCGTTTATTCGTTTATTGCATCAAACCGGTACGACGACTTATTAGGCGTAGGTACCTATCGCCCGGCCGGTCATTCAATATTTTTGCTTGTTAATATACCTTTCTTTTGTTCGCGCTTATCAGCTGTGCTTCATGGCCTATTGACCCATATTAATTGCAATTTTATTGCCCTCTTGTCAGCTGTTTATCTTTTCTTCTAAATTAACTGTCCTTTTGCTTTCATTTCAATTTCTGCTACCTACACGTACAAAATGGACTTAAATAAATTAATAAAACAGCGTAGTGGCATTAAAGCTAAGCTTACTCATTTCGAAAAACACCTTACTACTCTTTCTTCCTTCAACCAATTATCCGCAATTCATCGGATTGATTTGGAAGGACGCTTAAGCAAATTTGAGGCCTTATACGATTTGTTCGACGCGTTACAGATTGAGATCGAGTTAGCCTCAGACGAGCCCGACGACGAGTACGTGGAGCGAAACCAAATCGAAGAGCGTTACCACTCGTTGCTCGCGAAGGCGCGCAGCCAGCTGAGGGTCAGCGGCGCTGAGCGCGAGGGTACGGAGGCGAGCTCTGCAATGGACGCTAAGTCAGGTGCATCGTTTAAGCATAACTTTGTTCGCTTACCAAAAATTGATTTACCACAATTCGATGGTAGCTACCAGTGCTGGTTAGAATTTAGGGACACCTTTTTATCTTTAATTCACAATAGTGATTGTATCGACAACATAAACAGGTTCCACTATCTCCGTGCATCATTAAAAGGTCCCGCATCAGAAATCATTAAAAACATTGATTTTAAAGCTGAAAATTACTTGATGGCTTGGGACTTGTTGTGTGACCGCTACAACAACAATCGACTGTTGATCAACAATCATGTGCAGGCTCTGTTTGATGTTGAACCTGTCTTCAAAGAGTCTTCCGCTTCTTTGAGACGTCTGATTGATGTCATAAATAAAAACATACGAGCTCTTAAGACATTAAATGAACCTACAGACTATTGGGATACTCTTATAATATTTATGATGTCTCGAAAATTAGATTTAACCACCAGCCGTAAATGGGAAGAGTATCGTAATACACTATCAGAGCCACTTACTTTATCGAAATTTATTGCATTTATTAGTAACAAGGCCGATCTTTTAGAAACATTAGAAATAAATCAAAGTACTTCAAATAAGCAAGCAAATTATAGACATACAAGTTTCATTTTAACAAATACAATAGAAAATAGCACTAATAAGGAAATAATAAAAAACTTACAACCTAACTATTTGAAAAATAAATACAATAAATGTCCTTTATGTTCTAATGATCATCTTCTATATATGTGTGATTCATTCAGAAATTTACCTACAGAGTCACGTATCCTTAAAGCGAAGGATTTCAGGGTCTGCCTTAATTGTTTACGCTCATCTCATATCACCAAGAAGTGTCGATTGTCAGGCTGTAAATATTGTAAGGCCAAACACAACACTCTCTTGCATGTTGAACCGGTTGAGCAACCTTACCAAGACCCCATGCCTTCAACTTCAAATAGTGTAGCCTTGCCAATCGACACTTCTAATAGTGTCGTCTTAGCCACTGATACTACACACCATACTAGTACATCCAATGTATTGCTGTCCACAGCTATTGTGAAGGTGGTGGACAACAGCGGCAACAGAGTCTCCGCTCGAGTCCTGCTCGACAACGGCAGCACGGCTAACTTCATCACGGAGAGCCTCTGCATCAAACTGGGTTTGTCCCGACGTCAATGTGCCTCCAATATTACTGGTATCAACCAACAGTCTTCCTATAGTACACAGTCTTGTAAGCTCAGCATTGAGTCATCTAATGGGGACTATAGCATGAATATAGACTGTCTTATATTACCGGAAATCACCAAGCCTTTGCCCTCTTCATTTGTCGACATTAAGAATATTCATATTCCGTCAAGTCTTTCTTTAGCTGACCCTTCATTTAATATTCCTTCTGTAATCGACATTCTTCTAGGCGCAGAAGTCTTTTGGAGCATTATAGGCACTGCTAGTATTGACTTAGGCAAGGGCATGCCCAAGCTATGTGAAACCAAGTTTGGTTGGATAGTGTCAGGTCCAGTTTCTCAGCTTCGTCCGTCGCTTAATGAATGCTCACATTTTTGTAATTTCGTTGAGTCCATCCATAGGCCAGACCTGACGAAATTTTGGGAATTGGATCCCATTTCTTCCAAGCACTTCCCATATCAAGATGAAAATCTCAAATTAAATTTTAAAGAAAATACCTATCAGGACGATAATTATGACGTTTGTGACGCATCTGCCATTTCTTCTTCTGGATTATCGCATAATGATATCCAAATACCCACGGTCCAGGATGATATACTTTCCTCATTAGTAAAGACTGTTCATTGTAGCTTGGCTTTAAAACAAAAATCGCATATTTTTTATGATGTATCCGAACGGAAGAATTTAAATGTCCGATCTACACGTAATGATGGGTCTATTCATGCTCAATTTTTAGTATGTACAAAACGTTTAGCACCTATTAAAGCGGTAATTATACCGCACCTTGAGCTGTGTGCTGCGTTGTTAGGTACAAAACTGTGTACTACGGTAGTGAAATCTCTAACTATACCTACAGCTAACCGTCTATTCTGTCCTAAGGCATCATCTAGTCAACTGATATTCAAGAATGCACTACCGGTGATAAGTGGAGGTGCATTCCGTCGAAGGACAATCCGGCGGACCTTGTTTCTCGTGGGGCGAGGACCGATTCTATCGGTGTTATTTCTTTATAGTGGCCGGCTCGTAGTTTTTTGTAAAGTTACAAAATTAGCTGCCTCAGATGCCCTCAAATAGCGCGAAACAAAATCTACCAGAAGTAGTATCATCATATTACGTAATTAAAAAATAATTATGACTCATCTATTAATAATATTCATCATCAATTTCATTATCATTCTATAATTCTAATTTCATTTAAACCTAAGGAGTAGTAACTTATAAAAAGGCTTAATTCATAATTTAAATAACCCTAATTTACCCATTTCATCAAAATACTATTTCAAATGCAACAAATATTTAACTACAATTATTTATATTACAATTACTTTTGGCAAGCAAATATGTATAGCAAAACATGGGTCAACTTTCATGTCTAAGTCTTGAATTCCTTTTTTTGTTTAATTTTAGTGTCGACTACGCTGGCCCAGTACTGATAGCTGACCGGAAAGGTCGTGGTTGTAAGCTTACAAAGTCATATTTGTGCATTTTTGTCTGTCATGCGACTAAAGCTGTTCATTTGGAGCTCGTCACCGATCTGACTAAGGGTATATTCCGACACAATTCGCTTCACGTCTCGTACAGTATTTTATTTATTGGAGTCAATAACATGTTGCAGACAATTGTAACCGACTCTGATGTTGCATCTGAAATGGCATAGTAAGGTATCAAATTCGCTTTCGCTCCTCCTCATTCCCCTCACTTCAATGGTATGGCTGAAGCTGCTGCAAAGTCTACCAAACATCATTTTAAAAGGATGCTAGGTCTCACTCATTTCACATACAAAGAACTAGCAACCTGTTTGTGTCAGATAGAAGCAGATTATTCCCGTCCACTGATTCCTCTATCCTGTGATCCGTCTGACTTGTCCGTCCTTACGCCTTCTCATTTCTTAATTGGACGAACTCTCACATCTATACCGTCTTCACAGGTTCCTGCTCAGAACATCAGCTGCTTGGATCGACTACATCAAGCAACATTTCTGGCGATTTCCTAATGAATATATTTCGTTGCTTCAGCTAAAACGTAATGGTCTGCCACTTCCGGACTGCTCAAAGATGGAATGCTCGTCCTCATTCGTGAGAAATCGCTTCCACCTCTTGTTTTGGCACTAGGTAGTGTCTTGCGGACTCATGCTGGAGCTGACAGCGTCACACGAATCGTGGCCTGAAGACGAAGAGAGGCGTCATCGCGAGGGGGTGCAGCAACGTTTTCCCTCTTCCCTTCGAAGACGTCAACGGGCGGGAGGATGTCCAAGCATCGGGCGCGCCGACCGGCGCATGAGATGGCAGACGCGGAGCCGAACGAAGCCGAACTAAAACGAATCGTCATTCCAACCATCGGCGGCTTCCGTGACACTCGCGTCCCATCCGCACAACTCTGTACTTTCCTAAATATTGATTATACTTATTCGCCTATATAAAAATACAGTCCACTCAATTACTTCCCTCCTTTACAAAACGATGCTTAAAGCTAAAGAAGCTCTACACCCTAAGTCATAAAGCGGTGCGAACGTGCTTTCGAGTTACGGTTAAACCTTTCGTAAAACCGGCATTTATTGATTTTACCAAAAAAGAACTGCACACATCTTTTGTACTACTAAGATAGAATCATTTTACTGCGGGAAAACAACCACTAAAATTTCACGGTGTACAAAGCCGTGGCCAAACTATATTTCAGTGGCTACTGTCGCTAATCTATTTCGAAGCGGACCGTCCGATATTCGCGCAGTTTTCTTGGCGTGGCGTCAGTTTAAAGCACGGAAGTATCTAGGTTTGATTAATGTGTGTCGGCGTCTCGGATCGCGATGATTAATACGCGCCCTCAGACAGGTACGCGCGGCCACTAACTCCACGGGTAAATGATCATTAAATTTTTTATATTTTCCATACTTCGATGGTACATTCAAACCAGAACTGACGCAACTGAAAATATAAACACATCGCTATAATTTGAATTACGTTTTCGAAGTAATTTACTTATCACGCAAGTCGTCACATAAATAAAGGTGCCTGACCGATTCATATCATACAAATGAGGTAAATGCCAAGTATCGTATTATAGATGTACTCACTCTAAACAGCGGACTATAACTAAAAGATTAGACAAGGTGAGAAGTGGCTAAATCTCTAGTCCGCTATACGACGCACCGTGTGCATTAGGGGCTAAGTGGTCCGCTGTTTCTATAAGGCGTCCGACCGATCTCAAATGAGATCAGCCAAGTGCGCAGGACATAATATAGTACACAATATGCGCGCAAACACAAGTGCACTCTCTGTTCCCTTAATCTCATAGTTCGGTGAGACGGCAATCCGACATGACTGATGAGAGATCGGGCGCAGGACCACCGGCTTAACGTGCTTTCGGAGGCATGGGCATGCAACCGCCACTTTCCTAACTCCGGGCTGAGTAATTTCTTTACAGAAAACTAACACAAATTTTGCCGGACCTCGGACTCGAACCGGGGACCTCTCGGTCCTTACGCAGCGCTTGCTATTAATAGACCAACGAAGCAGTCAAAACGCTGTTCTTATGGCCCGCCGGTACACTAATGTCCGCTAACGGCGCGCGCCCGCTGCGCTTCTGCATATCCTCTCGCGCTGACACACTTATCTGATGAATATGTTACGTACTCGCAATTAACTACGGAATGCTATTAGCATGATTCAATTTTTAATACGTAGGTAGGTACTTGCTGTTTGTTACAAACACGTTGTTATTACATAATTACAATCCATTAATCAGCAACTATTGGAAGTATTGTCAGTTCACCCGTGATCATGGCGCTTGCAACAGTGCTGAAATATCGGGAGCTCATTAAAACAAAACAACATGGTTATTATCCCGGACAGTTTCAGTTTTCTAATCAGCAACCACTTGAGCCTCGTTCAGACAAAATAGGTTTTGTGAAATCCAACTCGACAATACTACTATTTATTATTATTATACCATCACTAAACTTAAGTAACACTCTCTCTTTATCCATCCATAGTAAGTTACAACTCAAATGTAATTTAAATATGACTAACCCGAGGAAGTTCGAATGGTTAATTTTCAAATCCAACGAGCAATATCCGTGTAAGCAGTCCGACCCATTTCCCGACAGTTAGGCGTGTTCCGAATGTGTTAAATGGGAGCGAACGGCAGTCGGCTGCGGCGAGGCCTTAACGGCCCGTCCGCGCGACACCTGAGTTATTGGGGCCATCGCCTGTTTGTTAATAACCTGCTTAGGATTACCTAAAATACTAGATATTAATTTTTTTTATAATAGGCTAACAAGATGACTTCACTCCACCTAATCCTACCTCAGAGTAGTGAGGGATCCGCATAATTATAAGGTCGACAGGCACAATAGACAATATTGAGTAAATTTTCATAGTTAGTTAATAGACTATAATTTTCAGGTCCTAAGATTATCCAAAGCTAACTAGAGCTAGAGACTAGACCCAAAACAACTTTTATTAAGCCCCTTTCCAGTAGTAGATTTCAGGAAACACATATTTACAGTTCTTTTTAATAATTGGTAGTATTTTCAGGTGTAAGTGTCCTCTCATTTGTAGTATATTGTCACTGCTATAAAAGCATACACATTTTAAGCACAAACAATGCCTAAAACGCTTGTGTAATAGAGAAGGTCCGTCATAACGTCTAAACCCCGTAGTTACGAGTAGCCGCCGGCGGTTTCGGCCGCGGACTCCCGTTACTGCCCAGAGACCGTTTTAAAGGTCAATTGTTTTACTACCCTAAAGCTTTTACAAACAGCGGAAATAACGGAGACGAGCAAAACGTGCTTACAACAAAATAATTACTACGTAAGCTGTTGTAATACTTGTACAATGATGCACCATTACGGAATATTATCGTCAATGTGGAAACTTATCAAATGTTAAAGTTCACGGATAAAGATTTCGAGCTTTTTTATTCTTAAATATTAACTGGCGAAAAGCAGTAAGTGACGATATTTTTGCTACTTCGCCTCTTGTTACTTACGAGTATATACCAGTATTTATATCAAAATCAAAGTCAAAATTCCCTCATTTACATAGTCATAGCCATAGACACATACTCATAAATCGATGGAACAGTAAATCAATAAGTAATAGATTGGTGATTCTACCAGTACTACATATTCTACCGGTGCAAAACGTCACCGGCAAGAAACTGAATAAGTTACTCGTTTAATCCGATGATCACTAAAAATTATGATGAAAATGGTTATTTATAGTAAACAGTTAACGGAACCAGCTTCACACGACAAGTGCATCCGCGAGTCCCGCGGCGATCGATGACAAACCTCGCAATATTTCGGGAACAACTTGAATATTCCATTAGGAGCGCCGCGACTGGAACGCGCAACCACTCTCAAATATGAAAACTATTTTTGTACAGAACCTTTCGGCTGAAACTTCACAAAAACTGCTGTAACAGTCAAATGTTATTTTCCGAACTGATGGTTTTTGTCAGGGTTTTGTGACTTTTGCTTTTGATAACATAACTTTTTTGCCAAAGCTAATTTTCTAAGAATCAAATTAATGTATGAATTTGTGTATGCCGTGTAAACAATGCAATCGAATGAAATCGTGGGGGTGACATAAAATGTTATGCGCAATCGTTTCACAAAACAGGTCATGTACGATATGCTCGTAAGGGTATCGTAAACCCATAACACCCCCCCTCCCCTCGTAAACACGCCCAGACCCGCGAATAAAACACTACGGCTTTACAATTGATATTTAATTGCGTGATTATCCGCTAAGGGCGCCATTGGAAACCGCTTGCGGGTTAGCGGGAACGGTTTATTGTCACCCGACACATGCGTTACTTACTTCACATGCAATTTTCAAAAAGGTTCGCATTTAGTGAATTCCTGTAATCAGAGTAAAGGTCTGTAATATTGTTACCTTTTGTGAGGGTTTAAGTACCTCGTAGCCTAAACAATTGCCTATAGAACAGTCCTATCGTTTAAATTCAGGAATTTATATGGTAGAATTAAAACAAGTGAGACAATCAAAGTACCATGTAGTTTTAGTTCTACCTACGTTACGAAATGGTAATCAACAAAAATTTTAACATACCTATTTATATTTAAACGATAGTTCAAAAATCTGTGTTTATCTTCACATTATTATCATTGTAGGGTTATATTGAAACCTTTTTATCTATATCTATTTGTATAAAATATTTCCAAATTCGCGCACTCGGCTTAGCCGGCTTTTCCCAAAAAAATATGTCATTATAGAACTGAAATATGGTTACGCTGAGAAAACAAGGAAAACGAGCGCAAGTCCTTTAATCCGCTTACAAATGACGCCGGCATAATTAACGCGAAATAAACTTGCACCGGGGAGAAAGTAATTAAAAACAAAATTATGACCAACCAAACCCACCCCAGAATATTCGTTTCACACTTAGAGGTTAATGATTTCTGCTTTTGTTATTTTTTTTTCAGTTCCGGATATGTAATTATTGCAAATTCATTTCTGGCGAATGTAGTTTACCTAAACCCAATTTAAAAGCGTACAAGTGTAACATCAAACACAACTTTGGTGTAATTTATTAACCAAAACTTAAATACCTAATGTACTCAACCTCGCTGTCAAGATAAATATTACCGACTGAAAATTGTAAGTTCATAAAATGTTGGAATTTTGTCTATGTTTGGTATCAAAATGACCTCACTGACGTCTGCAGTATTTATGCAATGAACTAAATATACATACCATTGATAAAGCGTTATTTGTATCGCGATGAAAAGACAACAACGCGCGATAAACCACAATCACAACAGCAAATGAAGATGGAAACCTTTTAGAAGCACGTTAGGTACGTCCGTTAGCCTCGGCAAAAACGTATCGGCGATGGTTCTCCGGCGCGTAATGAATGGACGGCCGCGGCGACGCCGTTTATCGCCCGTTAGCGCCCGTCGCTGCCGATATTACATGTTATTGGCACAAATAAGGCACGTATTGATTTTTTTCTGGATTGATGTTATCGATTAAATGGGAAATAATATCGGTGCAATGCAGGTTT
Source organism: Maruca vitrata (assembly GCA_039566165.1). Taxonomy (NCBI): domain Eukaryota; kingdom Metazoa; phylum Arthropoda; class Insecta; order Lepidoptera; family Crambidae; genus Maruca; species Maruca vitrata. The sequence continues at coordinate 17,180,415 of CM076919.1, forward strand.
ATTGCTTTCGTCACGTCTAACGTTATCATGTTAACGTGACACTAACCGTGGTGTCCTCTCGCGATCTATGATCGTTTACCAAAAACATTTAGTTGCGTCACTTCATAACTTCTCCTTTATTCCGTACTAAAGCAATTTGTTAAAGTTGTGTATGTGGTAGTTAATTTTTTTTTTGTTTTTAGATGTTAACTATGAATTAATTCTACTTCAACCAAAGCGTATCGCGGTGCAAGACACAGCCCGTCTCGTTACGGCCCGTCAGAGGCACTGCGCCGCGGTGCAACATCTTTAATTAGCCCGCAATTCGGTGATTTTAATTAACGTCCGTAATAAGTGCACGGCGCCGCGCTCCGCGGTCTCCGAGATAATAACGCACTGAGTTAGGTGCATGCCCGCGACTGGTTTTAATCAGCAACACTGCACCTCTTACTTACGAAAATTGGGTAGTTATTTTGTTTAGAGAAATTGAATATACAAGTTTAGGATAGTATTTAAGCGAATAATGAGAAGTTGTGGAAGATTATCAAAATCGGTCTAGTAGTTTTGATGTTTATTTCTTACATAGACATTATAAACCTTTTCATTCCGTAGTAATACACTATAGACATTGTTGGATATCCACCAATGTCTATATTAATCCACCCCATACTCATGCGGAATAAAATGCTAGTAAAGCACTGTAACAATACAAATGTTCCTCTAGATAATTATTTGTTTGTGATCTAGCACAGACCTACAAAGCATTTGACTGCTCAATTGTCAACAATCAAGATTCCGTTGTCACCTCACGCTCGTGCGTGAATGAAGCCAGATAATAGAATGGCTTATGTCAATCATAGGGGCGAGCGCGTATATCTATTGACAATTAGACCTCTCATACCCAGAATGCGAAGTCCCGATGTACGAAATACGCTAGAAGCAGAAAAGGAGCATCCGTTATGTAACTAAGCTGCGTATTAAATATAACCCTGCTGATATATTGCTAAAGAACACACAACATCCCCTTTTTATTTGTGTTTAAATCCAACACGATTGAAAACGACAAAATTTTCCATCGCTTACTTATTCCAATGGAAGATCAAATAATCTTTTCAAGCAGGCTCGACGGAGAGCCGCCGAGAGGTCCATAAAGGGGATACGAGTCGAATCAATTGCAAATGGCGTCGGAAATGACGCCCCGGCAATTACGCGACCGCGCTGACGCCGATCAGCTGCTAACGGTCCGCTCGCTCAATGGAAAAAAGTTTTGAACCGAACGATTTGGGGTCTTATTGAAGGACCTTGAGTTGAAATTCATAAATTCGTATTGAAGCAGGCTTAAGGATGGTTCTCAAGATGTTAGCGTTAAAACGAATGAAAATTTGACGATTTGCCTCTTACATCTTTTTGATGAGAGTTTCCTCAAATTTATTAATTTTGGATTGTTATTATGTTTCTTCATTGTGTGGTGATACGACACTATCCAGATGACGATATAAGTCGTAGTATATCACGATTTGGAGCCAGTGCAAAATGGAGCAAAAATGAAAGAACTCGGCTCATGTTCGAGTAAAACTAGTTCTCTGCCACTGTCGCTAGCCGAAATAAGTCTTGGGAGCTGCCTATGCATAGGCAGAAGAAAACGCGAACTTTCCGGTGGTAGAGATAACACTAAAGTTCTCAATAGGCCGCCGTAAACCGCTCATGCTATCTTCGCAATCAGATAAGATGACGCGGCCAACGTTCTGAATCAAGACAGAATGTTTTAACCGCAAAGCTACTTACTTAATTTTAGGTTCAGTTAAAGTAATATTAATAGTATATGTAATAGTAAATTCTCTGAATACTGAGAACCACTCTTCCAATTGAACAAGCAATAAATGTATTGTACGTAACTATGTTAATTAGTATGAGACAAACAATGATGTTTGCCGCCACTGCGTCAGGGTTTATAGCCCATAAAGTGTTAGAGCCATAACGTAATTAATCTGTTGTAATTAGACGGACGCATTGTTGACGCGCCGGTCGGTCCAGTAACGGCTTACAGCAACTAGAACACTAATACAGGCCGTTATGTAAGCTTTGGGCAGCTTAGGCCTGTGTGTTGAGCTCGGGCCTGCATTGGTGATAGTGGTTGGTTAAGTCAATCCTGAATAACAATTCATATCAGCTGCTAATCCGACGAAATAAGGCAATGTAACTCTAGCGATTAAGCGATTGACTTATATCTTCAACTAGGTACTCGCATTATCATCATTGTCTACTACTACTATACTGTACTACTGCACATAGGCCTGCAGGCCTCCTAGGTATATTTGTATGTTAATATGTAGATAACTTAGTAATATAGTACTAAACAGTCTTAAAATAACTGTCTAGCACTGCTCTGCGCCCGTCACATCAAACGACAGGCGGTCCCACAGGCCACTAATGAGACAACTTACAAGGAGTTTTTGAACATTTTTCTCTATGTTTTATGCAAATAATGGCTGTCATTTTTCTTTATTGTGTTTTGAAGTTGATAAAATATGTTACGTATTAAGAAAATAAATATTATCTTATTTAAAAATAAGGATCGCGGATGCTGATGACAATGAACACTTTGTAGCCCAAAATAGTTTATATATAAGTTTTTAATGGAGAATGCTACTGTGTCTCAATTTTACAATGGTGCATTATGTATTGGCATTATGAATATATTTGTAATACAATTTTTTTTTACAATGTACTGCATGTTGCGGTGTGACGTCATAGCGCTACGTTGATTTTGTATGAAAAGTGCAAACGGTCAGAACTTTAAACGCGTACAACTTTTTAAATTTTGGTTGTATGTCGAAACGAACTAGACATATCGATTCGGTTTATTAAAAACTTCAAAGCTGCATAATTGAATTCTCCATTGTAGTAGTCCATAGTAAAATATGGCTAAATACGAAATGAGTTACCTGCGATAGACGTATGGAGATGATTTAGATACAGAGGATCAACATTAGTAAGTACATATATTAAACCAACAAGTTAAGCATGACAAGTTAATAAACTAGTGTATTCTCCGCACAGTGGTGTGTTGCGGCCACTGTCCCGAACTTGTTGCGCGAGGATTAGCGGCCAGTGACGTCACCGCGGCGTCATCATCCCGCCGTTCAACCAAGTTGGAACGAGTTTGTGCCCTCAGATATACCCGGGTCTACGTGGGTTCCAGGGATTGGGTCAGTAATGGAAACTTTAAACGACCGGTATAGATGTATTATGAGCAGTAATATTAAATTGGATAAGTACCTTTACGGAAGTTCTTAGTGAGATGATGTACCTTACACGTCAAATTTGGTAGTGGGTGAATTATTTTTTTTTAATAGGCTAACACGATGACCTCACTCCACCTGATGTTAAGCGGTAGTGGGATCCAAATATGAGGTCGACAGGCACAATAGAACATATTGAGCCTGTCGTACTCACCCTGAAGTCCGGCTTAAATGCCGTTTCACGCGCCGCATTTTTTAAATCTTTCTTCTGTAAATTTAAGATATGTTAAATGACGCGTTATGTTAAGTAATATACACAAACCTAAACCCTATAGTACTATAAGTAATTAGCTGGACAACAGTCCCAAGCAATACAAACACCAGTCGTAATTCACTCCATTTAACCTGTTCAAGTGACTGCGGCTGCAAAAGGCCCGCCCTCCCAAATGCCCGTGTGTCTGAATAGTTAACCCAGCGAAATGAGTCCGACAACCCTTTCAGGGGCCAACATGCATCATTCTAAATATAGCGGAGTGTTTGTCATTTCCAACCCTACTCGCGAGTGCTGGTCGAGTGTGTTTTTAGGATCCGCCGGGCTAAATAAACCCTTCACTGCCGATTACAATTACAGGTGCTCGCTACGCGTTAGGATTATCGACAGCGGATGAGTTCTGTAAACGGAGAGTCGTTATTGTCAAGGAGGAGTTGATAGCCAACTGTGTCTAGTAGTCAAAATATAATCTAGTGAAAAAAGATCCAGGTAAACCTAGTGAAATAATCAAATACAATTGTACATTTTAAACATAATTATAAGTAATTCTATTTTAAAGGTAAGAATATCCTTTGTGCTGATGCATAAATCAAAATCGGACAAGTTTCCACCTCATTTCAAATAAAGCCCATGAGGCTAATTTCCGCAAAATTATCAAATGTTAATGTCCCGATAAAGGTTTAAAGGTAATATTTTAACATCGCAAAAACAAACCGCGCTGCATCCTCTATAAAGCTGAAATATGGCGACGTATTAATATAATGAAACCGTTATTCATACCTGCTTTAAATCTCGCAAGCCAGATCGAGGGATAGCCCGTCTCCGGACACAGAGTAGGGAATTAATTTGATAAAAGTATGTGCGCTGTGAAATAGGGGCCGCGCGCGGACGGCACGGAAATGAACTGCGCCCTCCGGCCCACGGGCAGGATTCTGCAGCACCATATACCAATTTAATTTCCAATTGTAATGATTTAAACAGATGCACACGTTAAAAATTCTTGATATTATGAAAATAATAATTATGCAAACGTTAAAGCCTCTAGAAACAACTGTTTGATTGTCACTTTGTGTTAACACAAAGTTCATTTTTATGTCATGAGAAGCGGAAACACGCTGTCTTATGACAGCGTGTTCCCGCGTGTGATATAATATTTTTTGTGCAAAACAAATTATAAATGAGTAATTCAGTCAAAATAACAAATTGTTATTTACTTTTTTCCCTTTTTTAAAGTAACACTGATTAAAAAAAGATGTTACAATTCTACGTTGAAACTTATACAATCAGACAGCACAGGCCAGAGTTCTGTAGCAGACTACGGAACTCTTCCACAACTTTCGAAGAGCACTTGTCCACTTTTGCACTAATAACTAGCAGCTGATTCAGACTGATTTAACGCCCCCCGAACTCCAATCCCGGTGCATTCGCCAGCGTCCCGCGGGGAGCGGGACAAACGTCCCGCCATGAATATTGAGTTAGCACCGCACCGGCCAGATTACAAACAGATGAAGTGGGAAAGGTGAATGATTGCGGCCTTATTATTGCAATTGCTTATACTAAAACAACGGGGAAGTGTAATATATTGTGTATATTTATTGATGCGAATAGTTTGATATTACAGGAAGCAATTTGACAACAACAGTAACGAACTGAAAGTATTAAAATAATGAAAAAAATTTTTCCTTAAACTGTCGTCTAGTGACTTTTGACAGAAGTGTTATAATTATATATTTTAATTGTATTTGACGGCTATAAGATTCACAAAGAATAGTCACCATTAAGATATAATGTTGTGGCTTTGGCTACTCTACCATATGTTTTGATTTTTTTTTCCAAAAGCGCCTCGGGTTCGCCGGCCCTCTCCTCAAGGAGCTCGCAGGTAGCTAATATAAATTCCCGAGTCCCGCACAAAGGGCAGGACTCTGCGGCATTTATTAGCTCGCGCTTTGTGGCCGCACACACGTAGCGGGACTATTAGCTTTGCCCGCAATATTGTCTTGCCATCCCACTCCTTAAGATTCACTCAAGCGACGGGGCACACGGGACATTCAGTTTATAGTGAGGGGTACGGGTATACTAATTTGACTCATAAGACGCATTTAAAAGTTTATTACTCACATTAATTTCCCGTACAGTAATTACAGTAACATGAACAATATTTTATTCATTGTTGTTTCTAGTGATACTTAGAGCTCAGTTCAGGAGTACGTTATTAGTCTTATAAAATGTACAGGCATTAAACCGCTATGTATATTATCTAATTTAACCGCCTCAAATCTTATTGGAATTCTTCGCGTTACTTTTTTATATAAACCAAGTTGGCTTGACTTGATTTGGGTCACCGGTGGGTCAAGGGGTAAAATATCTTAGAAGAATTCTTTTAAAATGATCGTAAGTGGCTCCAAGGTAAATGAATTGTTTAATGTGATGTAACAAATTACTATTTGCATACGCGCAGTCAGGCGGCAGAGTCGGCGACTCCTTTGATGTCCGCCGGCTAAGGTTGCCAGAGAGGTGATACAAAGACTCATTTTACTACCCAAAGCCTCAAGTTGGAAGTCAAGTACTGATTTCTACGATCTAAGACCAAAAGTCCATTGTTCAAACCCTTTATATCACTTTGATGTCCAAATACCTGTCCAACAACCAGTTGAGTTTACTCCATAAGATTCAGTCAATAATCGAGTAGGCAGTCGATTAGATAGTCAGGTTGACAGTCAGCCTGATCATATTTCCTTATAGGTTTCGGAAATTTTATTACAATGAAAATGTAAGCTACACACGGTATCAACCCTGTCGTGGGCAAGCACCGGACGATGAGACCGCCGCGGGTAATTATAACTTGTATCTCCGGGGACGCTTATCTTCGCCGCGGCCCGCCGGAGCACCAACTACACTTAGCTTAGCATATACTTCCGATTGTCAGCCTGACCTGGATCAACTTGTCCCTTACCATCAGACAAGGAATCTGAACGACTAAACTTTACCTAAATTAATATCCGAACTTCAACTTCCAATATCTACTAGTCTACGCACAGTGATCATAATCTCCTGATTGTCAACCTAACGGACGAAGTCGTCCTTTATTACAGCAAAAACTTAATATTGCTTGATTTACTAAAAGCCAGCGTCCAATTAGGCTAAAAGTAAACGGCTGCCTGTTGACATCTTGTAGGCCTCCCAGAAACCCAATTAAGACTATTTGGTTTCATTTAATTTGCTGTTCAATTGAAATGAAGCCTCCATACAGCGCATTTTGTACGCAGTCTGCGGTGTTTTTTTTGCAAACTCATTTAGTGATCAGCTGAGCCGCATTGACCATGCCCGGTTGGATTGAGTTCACCTATTCTACTTCTCGCCGCGAGAATGTAAGCTATACCTACCTTCCGTTGACTTTTCAACTAATACTAAATATTAGTCTTTATGGGTTATTAGGAGTAGCAAATTACATAGCTACTTACTGCCCGACGTTACGTTTAATACGTTTAATATTTAAAGTAATGGAACGCGAAAGTCTAAAATCTTACATAACTTTTCAACTAATAGTCGATGGGATTCAACCTTAGTTTCGGTTCTTTCAGTCGTTAACCTTCAACAAGTATTAACTAGTCATATACCTTACATCGGGTTAAGAAACATTTTCCACAAACTAAACTTCACCTGAGTTAATAACCAAAATCTGATACAGAGTCGCCATTTGTTTACCTTCAAGTTACCTTCAGAATATTACATGCCTACTTCTTGGTAAATTCGGGAGTCAAAGGTTCGTTTAAAGTTCTTACCTTGGACTTATCAAACATGGATCAGCAAGTTACGATAAAATTTCGAAGCGACAGGTATTCAGTACCAATCGTTTACCTCGAGATATAGACAAACATTTTCTAAGTAATTCACGTTGTGGTTTTTTTTATTTTACGATGTAAAACTTAAACCATGATATTGAAATACGAGAAGTCAAAAAATGACTTGCCGTCGGTGTTACATATGCATTTGAATTTGAAGTAAACCATTAATCACAAGGCAACGGCGCCCCTCAATACTCCAGTCAAAACCACGCGGAGCTATATTTCAAACTTACAAGCAACTATTACAGCCGCTCAAATGTTTTGCCTAAAGTTTTCGTCACAGGTAAAGGGTAATGAAATATGATGTACGCGATAAACTACGGTCATGAAAATGTTGTCTGGTATAATTCACTATTTAATAATTACTAAGTATAGTGAACAATGAAATATTACGTAAATAATACGGTAAGAACTATAACTAGTATGTATGCATACGAGATAAAGTTCTTATCGTAATAAATGAAACGTAAGTGACCCACTAAAACTTTAATACTTCGCTGTTTTCATTATTACAGATTTGTACAAAACTTGTAAGCCAATCCCGCGTTTCAGCGCTCTCGATTCTATTCGATTTCTCGCCGTCTCGAGTCGATTTGTCTCGATGCTCGACCGAGGCGGGTACATATTGCCACTCGGATCGAGAGCTACACTTATCATGCGAGATATTAAATAAAACAGAGATTTAGAGCGAACTCCTAATTTATTGCCGATGTCTGCTACCAATCTTTTCCAATCAATTCATGTCTCGATGGGAACAATAAAATTCAATAAATAGCAAGGACATTGCTTAGTACTTATGGGTACTATATTTTTGACATTTTGTCATGGTCGCCTATTCGGTAGTTAATATACGATAAGTTCCTAAATGTTTATTAAATTCTCTACAAACTAATAAACTAAAATATTAGATTACCCGTAGCGACGATCCGTTAAATGTTCGCGACGGCTCGTAGCAGTGCGCCGTAGAACGTGCTACGTCGTAGCAGCACCGTATTAGCGGCCCCAATTATTTCCGCGCGCTTCAGCCTAGCTACGGAGCTGCTCAATACCTAGCAGATGAGTCGCGGCTTCGACAAAGAACGTGCAGTGGCGTATAGAAATGGTATTAGCGATCACCATTAAAGCATTAAAGTGATCAAATGGTTTATGGCATAATATGGTAACTTATTTGTAATACCAACATATATTACAAAATTTGAATGGGTTTCTATACTCAAAACGGTATCGAAATATTATGTTAGTAGATAATCAGCACACTCTCATGCATCATTTTGTATACATTTTCAACTCTTCCTATTTCACTAGTTAAATGACTCGTTAAATCCATACTTATTTAATATCATTAATCGTGAAGGCTTTATCAGAGATAAATTGTGTTAGTAAATGCCACTGTCGCTAAACAAGTTACATGAAAGTTTCATAGATAAGTAGAAACGATAGTGATGTGCCGCCTATTACTAGCGAGCTGTCAATCATAATCGAATCAACGATCCACTCTGGAGTGACGTTAATATCCAGAGTGTATTAATTGGTTTTGACGTCACGTTTGGAGGTAAAAGGTGATACTTGTGTCAACCTGATTTGTTGCCATTACATTTTTAAGTGAATCTTTTTTGCCATCTTGTAGCACGCCATCTTCAATTTTATTTAGAAAAACGGAAAAAATTCAACTGCCTCACCGCGGCCCGGGGATTCGAACACCCGTCCTTCCGGGAATCGCGCCCAGACGTGCATTACCATCAAGCTAGTGCAAGCTTTAGCACTTAAAAATTTTAAATTTACATTAATTGCCAGTGTGTCATCATTTTCTGTAGTTTACATTTCTGCAATGAGATGTCTACGGCTGTCAGTGTGTATCACTGATAGTAGATGGCGCCACCTGTGGCTAACAGGTCATATACGGGAAAAATTCGACGGCTTCAATTAATAGCTGCTGGTCTGGTGTGATGGTAATGCACGTCTGGGCGCGATTCCCGGAAGGACGGGTGTTCGAATCCCCGGGCCGCGGTGAGGCAGTTGAATTTTTTCCGTTTTTCTAAATATTAGTTCAGCTAGTGCAAGCTTTAGCACTTAAAAATTTTAAATTTACATTAATTGCCAGTGTGTCATCATTTTCTGTAGTTTACATTTCTGCAATGAGATGTCTACGGCTGTCAGTGTGTATCACTGATAGTAGATGGCGCCACCTGTGGCTAACAGGTCATATACGGGAAAAATTCGACGGCTTCAATTAATAGCTGCTGGTCTGGTGTGATGGTAATGCACGTCTGGGCGCGATTCCCGGAAGGACGGGTGTTCGAATCCCCGGGCCGCGGTGAGGCAGTTGAATTTTTTCCGTTTTTCTAAATATTAGTTCAGCTAGTGCAAGCTTTAGCACTTAAAAATTTTAAATTTACATCTTCAATTTTGTGTAGCATTTCAAAAATAAATAATTTTTAAGTGTAACAAATATTAAAATGTGCACGCTTTGCTCTTAGGTGACTTGATCTACCTACTATTTTAAACTTAATGCGAAAATGATGTCACATTTTAAAAACAAATACTAAAACCTGTGCAAATATCGAGCCTTTACCGCCATTTTAGCGTAACCGACAAAAACCAAATTTTACAGGAGAAGGTTTTTTTAATATTTTTGTACAGAAGTGTGCTATTAAACAGATAAATCACAAACGTTAATGATTTTTAGCGATTTAAAGATAGGGTTTGAAATAAAGCAAAAATAATGAGTATTTAAGCCATTTATGGCGCATACAATATTTTTGCTGTCACAGTCTATAGTTATTCTGGCGTTTACGATAACATTACCTACCTAGTATAACTTTGTCCAAGAAATAATATTTGATAAAAAGATGGGCATTTCAAGGGTTTTTCAATGAAATATTTATATATTAAAAAAATATTTATATTAATTAAAAAATACACATATTAAAAAAAAATCTGATGAAAATAGCACCATTTTGAAGGTGCATCTGTTAACTTTAATATACCAAATTTATTCATATCACACCAGTATTAAGGGAACTATCCCGGATTAAATGACAAAGAAACATAGAAAAATAATGAATGAAGAAAACAACAAATAATAAAAAAAATTTTGGCCCTAAAATTACATTTCCATATTTAGTGTTTCCTCCCCTAGCAGCTGCAATGCAATTTTTGACCTAATCAGCTTCTGGATTGATTCTTGCGGGATACCTTCCTTCTCCTCTATCAAATCCGTTTTGCTTATCACAGTTGAAGGAGCAGGACTTCTTGAACGAACCCTCCTCTTCAGTTCATCCCACTCGTGGTCAATGGGATTCAAGTCCGGGCTAAGCGTTGGCCGATGTGAAGAAAATAGCGATACCGACTTCTCCGAGGTATGCAGTTGTGCCACGGGAAGTGTGACAACGAACGTTATCGTCAATAAGGAGGAAGTAATCACCGATATATCCTAAATAGGGAACGATATGTTGCCGAACAAAATGCCGGCCCACATCATTCATGAATCGCCGCCTTAGCCACTGTTTCAGCGAAACAGCACTGCTCAAATTGCCCCCCAGGCTGCATGTAGACCCGGCCTCTTCGGTCGCTGCCGTGCAAACACATTCGGCACTCGTCGGAGAACAAGACTCGCCTCCATTGCTCAACTTCCCAATCAAGATGTGTGCGAGCAAATTGAAGGCGTGCTTGTCGGTGACCTGCCCTGAGTTTCGGGTCTGTAGCAGGCCTTTTTGAAGTCAAATGCGCTTGCTTGAGTCTTCGATGAATCGTCCACTCACTGGCAGCTACCATACGAACCTTTCTGAGCTCCTGCTGGACACCGGTCAAATGACGATTTTGCTGAGGTTGGCACGATAAACGGTTATCCCTCTCCGATGTGCACCGCCGCCGTCCAGATCTTCCGAAAGCGTTTATACGCTTTCAAAACACAAGACTGGCTTATGTGGAGCTGTCCTGCGAGAGCCCGCTGGCTGAGCCCTTTTGCAATAAGGCGAGAATTTGTGCTGCTTCTACAGCTGTAGTTTCCATGTTTGGGATCGAAAGCAGCTGAGATGTGTACACAGGTCAACGTCAGCTTTTTTAAATACTGATGTGATTTGAATAAATTTGGTAACATTTTCATTAATCTATAGCTGTAACTTAGTATAGTACGGAATCAACCAGATCGCCTCTTTCATACAAACTTAACCAAAATTAAAAGAAATAACCAAATAAGATTGCCCAATTACCAATATTCGTAAACCCGCCTTCGGGAGATACTCATGGAATTTGCTGTAATGCTATTTTGTGTATATATAATATTAATTTAGGTAAAATAGACATAATTTATGAAATATTTAATAATAAAGCCCTTTATTCTGGGATTTGAGATTACATTAACAGTATTAGCATGTACAAAAATAAAATAAAATGAAATATTTAACCAATTTACTAATCTAACACACCAATCATTTTAAGTGAAAGAATATTAAATTGCAGGAAACTCGCTGCTGAAGTAGATATTGCTGATTTATAACTGTTGAGTTTCCTCTCGAAGTACACTTATAATTGAATTCACACTATTTAAAACATGATTATGTATAAAAGTATTTTTTGTTGCAGTAGAACTTTTCCGGAAATAAACAGGTCGCCATAGGTTTTTTTATAGTAAACGCCCACGATCATGCACTAATGTCGGTTGTGATAACAAGTGTAGTCGCTTGCGATAAAAATGCATGTGTCGCTTACGTTAAGATTTAGAAATATATGCATTCACGATAATTTTAGCACTTAATATAACTTTGTAACGGTATTTTTTTGGAGAAAAACATAAACAGGGATCGATCCGTTAAGGTTTAAAATATTAGTTTCGATTAAAAACGATTTTTGACAAAAATGTCGCTTACGATAATTTGGCGGTAACGGCTCGATATTGTAAAATTCCAAATTGCGACTAAACTCTTTTAGTGATAAGTGACCCGCCTTTGCTTCGCTTCGGGTATTATTATAAATAAAAATGTTTCTCTTAAATCCCTTAATCTACGAGTATTTTAAAAAAACCGCATGAAAATCCGTTGTGTAGGTACTTTTAAAGATTTAAGCATACATAGAGACAGAACGACGCGGGACGCGACTTTGGTTTTTACTATGTAGTGAAGCTTTAAGTTACAAAGATAACGGTTGAAAATATCACGTTTGTTAACTCTTTAAAACCTTAAGACATCTGCCTATCTTATGTTTTTTCTTTCAAGAACTAGTAAGTTCGTCGTGATATTTGGCTAGCTGAGACTTTGCCGTTAAAGGTGCGGGTATCGTCAGCATCAGTATTCGATAAGCGGAGCGGTTAATTAATTAATTTATTGAAAAGGTACACCAACAGTTTAATCCAACCAACGCGGTTGCCACGGCTGCGGCAGCGGTCGTGAGTCGTGACAACTTTACGACGCCAATAGAGTTTACGACCGCGGCTGTCGCAGCCGTAACTCGCAACTAACAGTTATATAATAACTCGCTAAGTAGCGCATAATATTACCATCACTTATAAACTCCTAACGCTTCATACCTGTACTTATGAAAACAATGACTTTGTCTGAAATACAACAGAGTTGCTGTGCAAATTTGGGGTAATACGTTGTAATATGAAATAATAATAATAAAAATTATTTATGTAAGATTTTAGACTTTCGCGTTCCATTACACTAAAATATGAATATGAGTTCGCTCGCGACCACGATTGGTGTAACCCAGTCGAAACGTCGGGCAGTAAGTAGCTGTGTATTTGCTACTCCTAATATCGCGTGAAGACCCATAAAGACTAATAATAAAAATTATTTATATTATGCGCTATACTAAAATTCAAGAAAAAATACCATCACAGATAGGATGGTCTATCATATTTCTCTAATAACGTTCATAAAACGAATTTTATGATGTATCTTTAAAGTTTCAGTTAGTTGTATTATTCCATACAAAACCAATACACAGTACCAGACCTCTACTAATATCGTACATTATCCATTTTGGCGTTATTATTTTGAAAGAAAGAGTATATCGACGCCCCTAACAATAACCCGGTAAAGTGCTATTATGGGGTTTATGCTGTTATGTCAAATTCGGTATCTATGGGCTGGAATACACCTTGACAATTTTTTTCAGATTTTTCCGATCGATATCTACAAAGTTATCATGATACACAATTTTATTGTTGGGAAATTAGTAACAAAAATATGACGGCAATAAACTTGTTAAAGGTCGATACAAAAAAAAATATTTACATGTAGTTTTGGTAAGATAAATTTACCGGGTTATTGGCGTAATTTCTGTTTATGAAGTTTTTGGCAAACGTTTTTGTTGAACTAATTTAAATATACGTATACCATATAATGCTCTTACAATGTTATTTAAGTTTGGCATTTTCTCATAATACTACGCATTATATGAATGCGTCAATTTGACCAGAGGATTCAATTGATGAGAGGATTGTTTCTATCAAAATTAATGCTTTACCTCCATCAATTAAATATTATCCAGGTTTATGCACCTGCATCAGCAGCTGACGATGATATCATAAAGGCCTTTTACAGCAAACTGGAGTTCCACATGGCGCAAGTCCCAAGTAGAAAACCTCTATGTTCTGGGTGATTTCAATGCAAAAACAGTACAGAAAACGAGCCCGGACTGCAGCATATAGTTGGGTTATATGGTTTGGGAACACGAAATGACAGAGCTGAGCGCCTTATTAAATTTGCTGCTGATAATAATCTCACCATTATGAACACAGTTTTCCAACACGGGTGGTGTTGGAAAACTGTGTTCAAGAGACTACACCTGGGCCAGCCCTGATGATGGCAAACACCGTAACTAGACCGATTACGTTCTGATCAGATCTAGGTGGAGGAGCTCGATTTTTAACGCCCACACTTTGCCTGGGCCGTCTGTCTTTCGGATCATGAGTTTTTGATATGCAGTCTCAAGCTTAAGTTGCGCAACCCACTGTTACAGGGATTGGCCAGATTGTTAAAATGTGAGAATATTAATGCAAGTCCTTGTTCCTAGAAAAACAACAATCAAATTTTCCTGAGGTTAACACAACATCTACAGAAGAGGAACCGCGTATAGTGAAATCAGAAATAGAAGCCGTTATAAGACATCTCGAATGCGACAAAGCCACAGGTGCAAACGAAATCCCTATTGAAATATCTAAGATTATGGAGGATGTACGTGTGGATATCTTACAAGTCATCTGTTCACCAATATGGAGTACGGGAACGAGGCCTAAGGATTGGTCGCATTCCTTATTCATCCCACTCCACAAAAAAGGCTCAACCAAAAAGTGCATCAACTCCCGCCTAATATCTCTAATATCCCACGCTAGCAAGGTCCGTCTTCAAATATTGATATTCTTAATACGAGGCTACAGGCATACATATGCCGGGTGATCGCTCAAAAGCAAGCAGGCTTTGTTTAAAGGGAAAAAGAACCCATGAACAGATTCTCAACCTAAGGCAAGTCGCGGAAAAAGCTCAATATCCCACTATTTATATGCTTCATGGACTTTCGGTGTCAAAGCTTTACTTTTGACACCGTCAAGTGAACGATGCTGGGGAAGTACTTCTCAAAATGGGTGTACCTCAACATCTGGTGTATCTCATTCAAATACTTTATGAGGATGGAACGGCTGTGGTTTGTGAGGACGGAATTGACTCAACGAATTTCAAAACTCAGACCGGTGTAATACAGGTTTGTTTAATGAAATGCTTTGTTTTTTCTATTTTTCTTTACGGAGCTGAAACATAGACAATTCGTCAAAGAGATAGTTAGAAGATTGACGCCCTTGAAATGTGGTGCTGGAGGAGGCTACTGAGAATAGAATAGACAGCTCGCCGCACAAAGAGCTTGTGAGCTCTGCATTTGAGACATAAATATTATTTTATTTATTACCAAAGTGTAGTAGTGTTGTATATTAAAATAATCCTCGAGATAATGTCTTTCAGAATATTTATAAATGCTATGATTCCAAAGTCAGGTAAAGTATTTTTATACGTGATAAAGTGGGCGTAAATGTTTTACTTAAATTTTACGTAAAAGTCAACTTCTTTATTTTTTTTATTTTTAAGGCTTGATAGTTGTACTTTGTTTCATACATATATAAATGCCTTATAGTTTCAGCTTTAAAGGGGTATTTTTATTTTACTATAGTTGCAGTAGTTTGCTAGAAATTACGCTTTAAATCAGCAACGGCACGGCGCGCTCAACGGAGTTAAATGGCGATCGCGCGGGGGGGCGTACTCGCCTACTGGCAGCTGGCGTTGCCCTCGATATCAAACAAAGACATTCCTCGATTATGCAGGAATGAATTCTGAAGATGTTTGGACATGTCAACGGCAACGAAAACTCTTTATTCAACGTGCCGCGGCGGATCACCTACAAGATGGACAGATCTCGTCAAGTCGACTACGAAATGTTCCCTAACAGAGTGTACACGCAGTGCCATGAATAGAAACATATGGAGGGACACGACCATTTATTCAGGAGTGTACGACTGAGAAAAAGAAGAAGAAAATTCTTTTAATTATTTAAATATAATTTTTTTTATGTTTATCTTACAAGTTCTAAATACTCAAAAGATATGGGTATTGAGTGGTTACAATGAAATCATTATTCCAAATATCCCCTAAAAATAATGTGATGCATTAATACCGTTAAGAAAATTATATTATATTACCACAATAACCCCGTAAAAATATATTACGTAGCATACCTAGCGTACATAAAAACGTCATAAAAGTACATTAAATACTGTTACGAAATGTTCTTTTCAAATAATTTACTTCAATAATCCCGTAAGTTTTAATACTGTAATATTTTATGCGTACTATTTTAGGTATTATGTACTTTCATAAATATCTAGGTTTTGAATAACATAAATTTATTGTTGCTAGTATGGTTATATTTTGCAAAAAATTAGCTTTCGTTTGATACCTCAATGTTTGGAATAGTCCCACTCGTTCAAAAGATATTCGACAGAAACAGTAAATCAGCTCTCCTGTAAAATTTGGATTTTTCGATTACCGGGTTATTGCTTGGGGGCGTCGATTTATTATCTAAGGTAAATGCACCTATTATGGACGCGGACCCCATTATGGACAGTTTTCAAAAATGCCTCCAATAATAAGAAACCGGTAGGTATTTTTGTTCCAACAGCAACATTAATCGGTTATTCCAAAATTCTAGATTTGATGTAAACAACATTTGACAGCTCTCCGCTATATTATTTTCGACTATAACGATTCTTACTAGTGCGGTGCGTTTTGGTGTCGAGATTTGAAATTTCTTATAAGGAGCGCAATGCATGTAAGTAAATTTATTAGCTTTTTTTATGACAAGTGTAATATTGTTGTTAAAAATGATATTATTTATTGAATTACTGATAATAAAAGGTTAATTATATATTCTAATCTAAAACCTCATAGTAATTTTAGCCTCGAAATTTATCGATGTTCATAATTGGATATTTTTGTAAGCCTGTACCCAAATATGGACATTTTGTCCATGAAGGATATTTTACAAATATACGTTTTTCATACATCTATGTAGTTGTACAATCGTTTACCTTTATCTTTATTTTTAAATCGGTCGCAAAGTAAGACTTTAAATTTAATAATTTAATTATGAACATTGTGTCCATAAATGGGTGTCCAAAAGAGGTTCAAATTTTTTAAATAAATAAATTTTGTTTCACTTTAGATATGGCGACTAGAAAAGCTTATACTAAAGAACAAATGGCAAATGCAATTTAAGAATTAAGAAAAGGACAGAAAAAATCCACTATTTAGAAAATAATAAAAAGAATAACTTTTCTAAAAAAAATTTTTTATTTAGTTGTTTGTGTTTTTTTATGTCATGTTACATTTATAATTTAAGACAGGGTAATATACATAATAATTACATTACAGTCAGGGGATACCAGTCACAACTATCTGTCCGGTGGGTGGCGAACGGTATACGGGTAAGCGACCCCGGGTCCTCGAGCTACTATCGACTCAGTCCAAATCATCCGAGGCGATAGTATCCTTCCTCCCCTTTTCCTTCCCCCGTCATATATTCTTGCTACTAGTGGGAACGCAATAACCTTGTTAAAACAATGCACAAGGTAGAATGGCAGCGACGTGGTCCACAACCAGTCACGTCACGTTTCCCACAGAGGTGAAAAGTGGATCGCTGGAAGTGATCTCTGCCTACCCCTCTGGGAAAAAGGCGTGATTTTATGTATAAGTAATTGTTGAGACTGATTATAGCTGTATTTTGATAGGTATGAAACTAGTAAGAAGACATTTGATTTTTGATTATTGTTGGCAAAGTGAATAGAAAAGAGTGAAGGTTTTTTAAAATTTTTATTTAACCTCTAAACCAATTTGCTTAAAGATCGAGAAGTGAAGAAGATGATTATATTGAAATGTTATTTAAATAATAAGGCGTCCGACCGATTTCTTTGGCGGCCGATCTCAATTGAAATCAGCCAAGTGCGCAGGACATTTATAGTGCACAAATGCGCGCGCAAACACAAGTGCACTCTCTATTCCCTTACTCTCATAACTCGGTGAGACGGCAATCCGACATGACCGATGAGAGATCGGGCGCAGGACCACCGGCTTAACGTGCTTTTCGAGGCACGGGCGTTCAACCGCCAGCTTCCTAACTACAGGCTGAGAAATTTCATCACAGAAAAACTCACACAAATTTTGCCCGACCCCGGACTCGAACCGGGGCCCTCTCGGACCTTACGCAGCGCTTGCTACCAATAGACCAACGAAGGGGTCTCCTATTTAAATAATACTAGCTAGTTAAGAGGACATTTTTATTTGGTTTTTCTTGGCTTAAAGGCTTTGGCCTTTGCCGATTACTTTTTGATAACTGTTTGTTGATTGATATTTGAGTTACCTATTACATTATTTTATTATTTAATTTAAATGTTTTTTATTTCATTATACTACCTTACTCAACCTAATACTATTGAGTTATAGATTTAAGCATTCAATTGAAGAGTGTCCATAATTGGATAACGTCCATAATTGGGTGTCCATAACTGGATCTTCCTGTCCATAAATGGAGATTGGCAAAGGTTATTTTTCCTAAATTATATTTTATTGAAGCTAAGTTTATAACTGATTTTAAACATCGAATACTTATTAAGAAAAGGACTTTTATTAACCTCCAAATCCCTGCGAACGTATATTGCAAAACATACAAACTATGAAGAAAAAACGAAAAACAAATCCTTAAACCGTCCATAATTGGTGCATTTACTTTAATTAGTTGATTATTTCCTTGTAAATATATTCATTCCCGTAATTGACGAGCGTGCATGAAGAGGTTGATGGATGTGGAAGAAGCGAGAGTGGTGTGCCAGGACCGTAGCACATGGCAGGAGGTAATCTCTACCTACCCCTATGGGAACAAGACGTGATTCTATGTATGTATTTATTTGCTATTAAAAATAAATACATACATAGAATCGATGTGATAAAAAAATGGCCTTAAGATTGTATAAAAGACCACATATTTTACCTTTAACCGATATGCTAAATAAATATTACTCTTATACATATCTAGGTTTAAATAATATACTATCAAAGCTTCTATACAATTAAATTCTACGCTCATATTTTAGGTATTATTTTTATGTAAATCAAAATGACTTGGATGCTTGTACAGTAAATTAATTAATTTTGTGTCTAGCCTTACGTAAACTCATATCGGATTTTTTTTTTCTTAATTTGAGAAATAAGTAACATGATATTATACATGTGAACATAATAATTGTATTAATACATTGTCCTAATGAGTTGTATTTTTATTTAGTTCGCGTTCTAGTAGTATGAACACAATAAAGGTTGTATTATAGATTTTATGGACATAAATACCCTTACACTGCCTGAAACGCAACACTAAACTTTCCAAGAACACTGCTCTGAAAGCGTAACTAATTATATAGTTCCCTATACCGTTATTAATGTAATTACTTATACAAAGCAAAGAGAGCTCGCTATTCTTTCAACAGAAGAAAATATTTTTGCAACAGACTTGTGCGCAAATTGAGTTGTTGCGTCTTATAAAATCTTGAACCTGACTGACCGACTTATGTCACACAAGTTGATCTCTTTTGTCTTGAACTGCCTAGTCAATAATATTTATTACAATAAAGCTTTTCTCATTTACGTATGATATCCAACGCAGCAGCAAAATGAGTATTTTAAGCGCACATTCGTCACTCTCCCTCGCCGCTGATACGAACGCTCCGAATCACTTTCGGCTCTGTTCGCGTCATCGCGCGTCACGCACGTCATTACTACACATCACTGTCAGACAGCCTAATGCACCTCCAAATAATGTGATTTTACATTTTTATGAATAAAATTCAAATCACCTTGATTTCAATTGTAAAACAGAAATCCTTAACTGGTATAGGAATTACCAGTCTCCTTTAGAATTAATTGAATGTGTGAAAGTACATTTCTGCAAAAACGATGTGCAAACCTAGAATTTCTCTGCTTATTATTTATTTATATTAAACAGGTAAATGAAATATGAAGATGCATATTTCATTTACTTGTTCCTGTTCCCGTGACGCAGCGGTGTCGTCACAATTCGTTCAAAGGTTCGCAGAGCCGCCGCTTCCTTTGAGCAAACACAACACAAATATTGTCTTGTTGTAATGAGCTCCTACACAATGTGTCGTGACACCACTTCGTATGAAATTGATGTTTACTTTTCTGTATAGCGATAACAACGAAAGAATATTACATTTTGTGCAATTTCGTAGCGAAGAAAACGTGTTACCAAAATCAACATTTATGTCTTCCACGGTACCGATTGTAGGTATCTACATTATTGTTACTTTTGTTACCAAACTTTTTTTACTCAGCAAAATGGTGAAGTCTTTTGTAAAAGTGGTTTCATATACAAGTCCTCAACTTTGTTGATGTTAAAAGCTCAAAAGCGAGTCATTAATTTCCAGTCACCAGTTTACTAATGGTGAATTTAATGGTGCATGGCTATTTAATTATAGCCATGCACCATATTTTAATGCTCTGTATGCCCACTCCTTCGCCATATCTAATAACAAAGAAGATATAAACAATTCTCAAATGCTCTCCGACTTCACAGCTGTCAAGTCATAGATAGGTACCTAATCGTGTAAACGCCAGCTACCCTCCATCAGCTGAGAGCTGTCAGCGGCAACGTGTGTCACGCGGACGCAATAAGGCAGCGAGGCGACGCGGCACCGGCCGGCCGCTCCGCTCCATATCATAGTCGGAGATAAAAGCGGTGTGGAGTGATCCGGTCTCAAAGGGAGTTTAATGCGACTAGCTAATTGTGCACGCATGGCCAGCGATGCCGGCGCATGGTGAGCTACCGTCTTATCATATTACATTCTATTTTTTTTATTTAGCCTGTTCTGTCCTACTGCTAGGCAAAGGCCCCTAACTCACTCCAAAGCTGTCGATTTTCAACCGAGGCCTACCAGTTCCTCTTATGATCTAGGTCATCTCGCCATCTCTTCTTCGGCCTTCCTTTTTGTCGATGACCTTCGTTGGTTTAGTGGTTGCCATTGAGTGACCATTTTAGCCCACCTCTCCGGGTTCATCCAGCAGACGTGGCCCGCCCAACTTCACTTCAATTTGGTAGCCTTTTCTGCCACATCTAATATTCTGATTATCGACCGGATAGTTATTTTTTTTTCAATCCATGGCTCCAATGAAATATTTTTTAAAAATAAACGTGTGACTGAGGTATAAAAGGCGGCTCGCGCACCGCGCTATAATTGCTTAAGTTTAACGCCGCTACCGCGTGCGTCCAGTGTTGCAGCCAAGACTGTTTGCATCAGACGCGCCAGTACTAACATCATGTATGTATGCACATACGCATTTAATAATTCACGAGTACATGAGTGCACGTAACGGTTGCAGTGCTTAACGGTATCAGTAGCTCCGCATGTATTACGTATGCGTATGCATGCAATAAGCGTAGGTGCTCAGATCCTGTTGCACAAGATCGTCGTTGTTAGTGATATTCCCTTTGATTGCACTAAGTAGTTAGCCTTTAACATCCTACGTACCTATGTTCTTCAAAGTCCGACATTATCTGTTGGTATCCATGCATGTATGTATTGCGTGGTAACCAATGTAATAACTAAATCTACAGTAAACAATAACATTTGTTTTCTATGTTTCTTTACTACTGTTTCTGATAACAAACACACCACCCCTAATGTGCTTGTATACCGCTGTTTTCATTACAAAAAAACAATCAACGTTTGATTGTCGCGTGGTGTTCGGGGCGTTATTAGCCGGCGCTACACGGCGCAATAAGGCGGTGCAGCGACGCGACGTCGCGTCGACTCGATTCCCCTTAATAGATCGCTTATTGACTCGCAGCAATCTCAGCTATGCCTTAACGCCGGTAGCGCAATCTTGTGGAGCCGCGGCTAACGGCAATCGTTACTGGTTGAAGCGATAAAAGTTGCAGTAAAATAACTTTTTACAATGGCAAATACCTGTTCGTTAAATTTCATGTGTGATATTAACAATCACACAAATCTTTTAGGTTTTCGATATTCATACCTATAATTTATCTGACGTTATATTATGATATATACGAAAAGTTTCCAATGAACAGAAAATTTATAATGGAAAATATTGATATAAAGAACGGTAATGTTTCAATACAACCGTGTCTGTATGAAATGCGGGGCAATAAGGAGGCAATCACGCCGCGTATGAAGTCGGCCGATGCAAGCGCGGCGCAGGGCTGGCTGAGCGAAAACATGTTTATTGTAAATTTAAAATTTTTAAGTGCTAAAGCTTGCACTAGCTGTAATAATATTTAGAAAAACGGAAAAAATTCAACTGCCTCACCGCGGCCCGGGGATTCGAACACCCGTCCTTCCGGGAATCGCGCCCAGACGTGCATTACCATCACACCAGACCAGCAGCTATTAATTGAAGCCGTCGAATTTTTTTTTCCGTTTTTTTTCGTTTTTCTAAATATTAATACAGCTAGTGCAAGCTTTAGCACTTAAAAATTTTAAATTTACATTAATTGCCAGTGTGTCATCATTTTCTGTAGTTTACATTTCTGTAACGAGATGTCTACGGCTGTCAGTGTGTATCACTGATAGTAGATGGCGCCACCTGTGGCTAACAGGTCATATACGGGAAAAATTCGACGGCTTCAATTAATAGCTGCTGGTCTGGTGTGATGGTAATGCACGTCTGGGCGCGATTCCCGGAAGGACGGGTGTTCGAATCCCCGGGCCGCGGTGAGGCAGTTGAATTTTTTCCGTTTTTCTAAATATTATTACAGCTAGTGCAAGCTTTAGCACTTAAAAATTTTAAATTTACATTAATTGCCAGTGTGTCATCATTTTCTGTAGTTTACATTTCTGTAACGAGATGTCTACGGCTGTCAGTGTGTATCACTGATAGTAGATGGCGCCACCTGTGGCTAACAGGTCATATACGGGAAAAATTCGACGGCTTCAATTAATAGCTGCTGGTCTGGTGTGATGGTAATGCACGTCTGGGCGCGATTCCCGGAAGGACGGGTGTTCGAATCCCCGGGCCGCGGTGAGGCAGTTGAATTTTTTCCGTTTTTCTAAATATTATTACAGCTAGTGCAAGCTTTAGCACTTAAAAATTTTAAATTTACATTAATTGCCAGTGTGTCATCATTTTCTGTAGTTTACATTTCTGTAACGAGATGTCTACGGCTGTCAGTGTGTATCACTGATAGTAGATGGCGCCACCTGTGGCTAACAGGTCATATACGGGAAAAATTCGACGGCTTCAATTAATAGCTGCTGGTCTGGTGTGATGGTAATGCACGTCTGGGCGCGATTCCCGGAAGGACGGGTGTTCGAATCCCCGGGCCGCGGTGAGGCAGTTGAATTTTTTCCGTTTTTCTAAACATGTGTATTAATCAAATCAAATCAAATCATCATTTATTTGCTTACTAAGTGTACATCATACAAAGGTAGAATATAGAAAAAGGCACTTACAACTTAGTCACCGTGTAGGTATTGCAAACATTATTACATATTATAAATTATTATTAATTTGAAGTCACATTAAAAAATACTAGTAGTCGACTTTCTACAGTTAAGTACATTATCACCTGTGTCAAAAAAGCTATCCGCACATCTGTGCGTAAACCTCCTTAACAGTAAATTACCAAGCGAGCATAAAAAAGACTTTTGTGAGATACCAAGATAGCAAGACTATTCCTAATAATTTTAATAAGCCGCTTTATTTCCAACATAATTACTTAAACAAAGCAAAGAGATTACTAATAAGAAGAGTTCTAACTGCATGTCATGCTTATATGAATAAAATATTTTTAATTTCGATTTACACTTTGGTTACTCTTTTACAAAGTTGTAAACATGTGGTATTTTGAAAATAAAATGGCCAATCAAGAGAAAGTAGGTTACTTAATAAGAAAAGTAATATCATTAACAAAAACGAAACAAGTATCTAACTAATAAAATGCACATGAGTGAATATGGGGATCGAGAGAACAAAAACCTTGCAAACGTACTACACGTATTTTGTTAGGACACGTAATTGCGTTGCGAAGAAAGCCCTTACCTATGTAAGAATAGCAATATATCCCACATTGTTATTTTACTTCATACTCCCATTAACCTCTAATTGTTTTTGAACGACTTTAAATTAAGTGATAGGTCGCGATTATCTTGCATTTACCTTAAATGCGATTCATAAATGCATTTGATTCATTTAGGAGAGAGAAATTTGTAAGTATTCAAAACATCAAGTGCCAAGTGACTCTGGCCTCTATCGGTCAGGTCGCGTTCCGGGATCAGCACTGTACGAACCGGAGCCAGGGGGGACCATTGCTGCGGCAAGCGCCGGACCAGTGGAGTCTTAGCGGCGGTATTGTGCGGGCGGAGCGGGTCAGCCCGCCGGCCAGGGAGACCCGTAGACACGGGGCCCTTCCGTCCGGCGGACTGGCCAACTCGGACCCGCACAGCTCAATACCAATGCGAGACTCCACGCCTTGTCTCGTTGTTGCCGCAGCAGTGGTCTCCTTTTTCACGGCTTTCAGGGTGAGTGCGACAGGCTCAATATGGTCTATTGTGCCTGTCGACCTCATATTTGGATCTCACTACCGCTTACCATCAGGTGGAGTGAGGTCATCTTGTTAGCCTCTTATATATAAAAAAAAAAAACTTTAAAAAAAATCAGGTCTATGTTTAGCATAAGATAATTGTAAACTTATCTACTTGAAAAAATAATAACGGACAAGATAAATATTCGCCTTATTGTAGTGTAAAATATTCGCTCGAAATATTTTCCTCTGCTTTGAAGCGGTATACGGTGTGGTACAATTGTATTACATAATAATTTTATTATGCTGCTATTCAAATAGTGATTTGAAAGTGCTTACATTGAAATAGGATATATGGAACAATTCAAACTGCAATAATATGATGTGGAGGCCTGTGTCAACCCTGCGTCCCGGCGCGCCGGACACTCCCACGCACACGGCCCGTCCCGGTCCCCGCTCCCGTGACGTCACTCTGCACTTTATTGAAATACCGGGACGAGCTCGTGTGGCCCGACGCGCCTCCGACCGCGGGGAGAATGCGAAGCATTGTACACGCGTTCGTCTCTAACAAACGATGCAATGCATTGTACTGTCTACTTGTACGTTGTAAGCGTTTAGTTGTATTTTGAATATCGAATGTTTAGTTTCTTATTGATATGTTGCCGAACTCGACGATACACACTGGTGTCTGTATCTATAC
The DNA here is from genome assembly GCA_039566165.1 of Maruca vitrata. Lineage (NCBI taxonomy): Eukaryota > Metazoa > Arthropoda > Insecta > Lepidoptera > Crambidae > Maruca > Maruca vitrata. Next base: position 17,205,543 of record CM076919.1, read on the forward strand.
AACTAAATAAAATTAAAGTGTCTGTTCGTAATATTTAAATAATGTTTTTTTACTAAATGGGTATGAATCTAAATCGGGTACCAATAACAAAAACACAATTAATTACATTTTTGACCGTCTGTCTGTTTGTTCCCGCTAATATCCGAAACGGCTGGACCAATTTCGACTTTCACTAATACATAGCCAATTTCACAATGTATATGACAGGTTATTTCCTCCCGGACTAAGTCGCGAACGGCCGCTAGTAGCAGATTTATAAATTCGTCTAGTATTCGCCCAAAAGTCAATATTTAATCAGATTAAATATGAACTTGTCCACATTTTGGGAGCTACTTATTTGATTAAAATTATTACATACATACATACACATACATAAAATCACGCCTTTTTCCCAGAGGGGTAGGCAGAGATCACTTCCAGCGATCCACTTTTCACCTCTGTGGGAAACGGTGACGTGACGGATTGTGGACCACGTCGCCGCCATTCTGCCTTGTGCATTGTTTTAACAAGGTAATTGCGTTCCCACAAGCAAGGATATATGACGGGGGAAGGAAAAGGAGAGGAAGGATACTATCGCCTCGGTTGATTTGGACTGAGTTGATAGTAGCTCGAGGAGCCGGGGTCGCTTACCCGTATACCGTTCACCAACCACCGGACAGATAGTTGTGACTGGTATCCCCTGACTGAAAATTATTAATTGTCAATATTTTACAATCTTCGCCTTTTTGATACACGTGCCCGTGCCCCTGCTCGTTCTCGTGCTCCAACTTCAATCCTGAACTGTTTGATAAAAACAAAAATTTTAATGTTACATAAAGTGTAAAAAGCTATGACTGTATGTAACAAAATCTGCGTGATCAGACCGGAACATACAGCCAGCACATGTATAACATCCCTTTTCGCAGAAAAAAGCAATCCTCACAAAAAAAATCATTAGGTCGCATCCCTCTCAGGGCAGTTCGGCACACGCGGGCGCGCATTACTCTGCAGTTTATTGGAACAGACCCGATCTCTTGACATTCACTTAATCGGGCGCTTTGACGCCACGCGGGGACAAAGATTAAGCGAGCGATGTGACAAACAGCTCCCAATTGATACTTCTACCTATGTTCAATTTTCAGTCTCTTAATACTTTGCAATTTTGTCAGTCACTGATTCCGATACTTTTACATACAGACACATAATCACGCCTTTTTCCAGAGGGGTAGGCAGAGATCACTTCCTACCATGTGCTACGGTCCTGGCACACTACTTTCGCTGCATCCACATCCATTAACCTCTTCATGCATGCTCGTCGATTACGGGTACTTTTGATTTGACCTCTCTTTTCTGTTACTTTTGTTACACAAAATCACTATTTTCCCAGAGGGGTAGGCAGAGATCACTTCCTGCCATGTGCTACGGTCCGGACATACCACTTATATCAAACAAACTTTAAAAAACAAATAGTCACTTATTTCATTTCACTACGTAGGTTTAGAAGTTCTCAACAACTAATTTAAACAAATGTGCACTGTTCTTCTTCTTATCGTATGGTTGATGAACAACCTGGTGTCAGAGTTTTTAAACCGCCCGTAGGCCTCTGACATGGCTTCACACACCGTTGAAAAATTTCTCAGGTGTGCTGGTTTCCTCACGATGTTTTCCTTCACCGTTAAAGCGTCGAATGATGGTACATATGAATTTCAAATTTGAAAAACACATTGGTACCTGGCGGGGTTTGAACTGGCGACCTCTCGCATGGCAAGCACCGACCTTAACCACTCGACCATCGACGCTTTTTACACACACTTACTTGTGCACTGTTAAAAACAATATATGTAGACATTTATTTTCAGGAAAATCTTAATTAAGAGATCAAAATCTTAATGATAACTTAGTGAATGTAAATCTTTTTCATCTTCTATTTAACCTTAATATCTACACGGTGTTATATTTATCAAAATAATAGAATATTATTTCCAAAAAGCAAATCAAACAACAAACAACATCCGGATCTTGAACTGAAATAGTCTGCGGCTTATCGCCGAAGCGTTCGGTTGTAATCGGCGCGGGCCGCAGCGATCAAATCCAATGGCGTGGCGCGAGTGTTTTAGTTACCAACCGTGTGTTATTGCCGGCCCGGGCGCGCGGGCCTGAGTGCGGGACGGAGCGGAGAACGAAACAGATAGAATATTGCTTTGATCGTCTTTTGTTTATCGTCAGCAAGATTTGAGTCAATCAAAAAGCAAAACCTTCCTCGCTATAAACAAAAGACTACCGGAGAAATATTCTCAAGACTAATTGCAATAAAAACAAAAGACGGCCAACAAGTGATCGAAAACCAACTTCTTCCTCACTATAAACAAAAGACTACCGGAGAAATATTCTCAAGACTAATTGCAATAAAAACAAAAGACGACTCAATTGCCATACGTTGATTATAAGCAGCAGTTAGTAAGCCAAGGAATGAGCTGGTTAACAATATTTCTGATCCATAGTCAAATAAATTATGACTATGGATTGTACTTATTTAAACGCACATGAATTTAATATATTACTACAATATAATTATGGGTTTCTGTTATCCGCTTGTTGCTATAATGGCAGTAGCGTCCAATAATAGGTACAAAATAGCGCGGTCGCGGTAATCTCACGCGGTATCACCGGCGCAGTGTAGCGAAGCGGCCAATTGCCAATATGGGACACACTTTACACTCTACTATCCAGAAATGACCAATAATAATTGCATCGCTCGAAGCTTATTTTGCAGCATACATATTTTATAACATCGTCTGCCTTTAACGTACCTACACATATAAAAAAACTATCATTTTGCCAAATTTTTTTTTTTTAGGTTTAAGACATTTATTTCTCATTAAGATTAACATAAATCACTTACATGAGAAAAATAACGAAACAAAAACATTTTTAATCATTCGTCGTCTTAAGTGAGTTCTTACAAAAACAAAATCAGTGCAACATTACAAGATAAAATAAAATAAAATATCGCCCGTACAACGCATTTACAGCTGTGAAATATCCGCTAATATTACGAACAAATTGCATATTTTATGGTTTATTTTCATTTCCGTGTAGTCAAATCTGCATTATTAATGAAAGTAACCATTTAACAGAAGCGAAACTCTCGATGCAGCCGCGAACAACCGTCATTTGTTTTGTTTGAAAACCGATTCCGCCAACCCGACGCACTCCCATCGGCCGAGTTATGGTTACGCTTACGCTAGAGACGAGTTATGTTCGAGTGTTGAGCAGTTGCCTGAAGTATTGCCCCTATTGCAAGCGTGTTCGCTGTGGCAGAGACTAATCACACGCACTAATCAAACGGCGTGAGTCAGGTTCTTGCTGAGATCAGCAAAAGTAAGCATAAACAAAGAACAATGATTTCGTAATGATAATTTCACTGTAAATGTAACGAAAATGTATAATAATAATATACATTCAGTGAGTACTTATTTTTTTCCTGCTATATTTTAATCTAAAGGTAGGAAGGAATATTGTGAATACGAGTGAAAGGAACCCAAAAACGTGAGAGCGATATTTAAAGAGTAACAAGAAGTGCTTATTATTCTTTGTCAACCTGTTTAGGCACAGGAAGTCCCCAGACAACTGAGAGATTGGGCCGTTTCCTCAAATATTAATACCTTGTTACAAAGTCTGCCTAGAATTTTTCGGCGAAATACTTTGTGAGTAGATCAAAAATGTATTATATACCAAATGTATTCGATATTTTGTAACACAATCATGTACAATACTGCGTATACGATTAATAATAGAGCAAGTTGATAGAAATCGTTTCTGCACGGCTTATACTCGAATTATCAAACCTTTGCTCCTTCGCATTATGTAAACAGTGTACTATGTATGTTACCAAAAAACATTAAGGTAAATAAACTGTTATAAATAGTTCTGGTGACCTTGTTTGTTCTAATAATCCTTTTGATTGGCACTTCTAAACAGACAGAGCCTCGCTTCGCCAGTAATAAAGCTCCTCGTAGCATCGCACGCTACGAGCGCCGTTAGAGACAGTTGCTCACTCCGCTACGCGCACGCTACGACTCGGACACAACTTGCTCCATCAGCGTTACACTAGCAGTTCACGACAAGGTTGCTAGGGCTAGGGCTGAGAAATGATGAAAATCAAAAGTACGAAAGTCTTATAATGTATCTTGGTATGAATTGTGCTATTAATAACATGTTAAGTTATTGATCAGCCGTATCAAATCGCCTTAATGTTATTTCTGAACATGTGCTGATTAATGTTATTGTGGTCTTTATCATCCCAAATGGCAGTTATGCCTCATTAGAAGGAATATGTCTTTCGCCTACAGCAAATCATCACCAAACTAATGGAATTTCAACTGGTACACGATATGAAAGACAAATCTTATACCGCCTACCTTGCCACAATGATATAGATTACATTATTTATTATAAGCATAATAACCGTGATGTCCCTCTTGACACCACAGTTTAAAAAACCCATTACTGTGAGGGCGCGGGTGCTGCGCTTTTCTGCTCTGCTGACGCCGGCTTAATCTAACTTTGTTTCTTTTGTGTTGTGCCGTAATTGCATATTATATGACGCGGCCGGCTCCTACACTTGAGTCTCGCTAACTTTTGTTTCGGCTCAGTATTAACTACTCTGGGCACCGCTGACTTTTGATTGGCCATATTTTCGGGAAAAACAAGTTGGTTAATACGGATATTCGTTTGGTTATTATTTACTTTCACAAAATATGCCGCACTACTTTGTGTTGGTGAGTTCTCTAAATTTTAGGCTAGATAATAGTTCAACGTAGTTTATCAATGATGCATTCCAAATTACCTACATTCCGAGTCAATGTCGACGTTCTTAACGCAAAACCGTCACTTTAGGAACGTTATTTTTTGTAATAATCAATACCATTTTCACGTGCACAATTTCAAATAAAGTTTTTTGTTTTTTAAGTCAACAGATGAAAGCTCACTCCAGCAGCATAAAGGTGAAAAAAGTGCACAAATAGCGTCCTAAAGAGCGCCCAGAATACTAACCGAGTAATCTGGAGTACGGGGACACTGGTCTCGGCGGCGGTTTTTGTAGCTTTGACGAGCGGCAAAACGACGAAGCGCGCGCGCGCCCGATCGCGGCCATGCAAATCGCCCGGGATCGCTCCCAATAAAAAGACAAATTCCTCGATGGATTTTTGGGTTCAGGAATTGAATATTCGTGCGCAGCAAACGCTTTTAGATTCGGGTTTGCAGAATTGTGTAGTGAGGGTTTTTTTAACACAGCCTCTGTCCGGATTTGCTTTTGCCCCACAAAGGACAACATATTTTTACAACTGTGTTTCTTGATAGCTCAGTTAGATAGGTTAGTTCTTCATATTGGTTCAAAAATATGAAATAGATAATAGTGTCATTCATCTAGTCCTACTTTAATAGTAAACATTTAACGTTAACAATAAAAATTACAAATCCGGCTTTAAATAAGACTCAAACTCTTCCATTATTCCCCTAGAATATTTCTCAACTGTTGCTTTACCAATTATTATTGATTACTGGTTTAATAAGCATTATGATTTAACTTAAACAAGAAACGGATACTTTTGAGAAAAAGATGAAACTCAAGGGGTTCTTCTTTCTTCCGCATTTAGCTTTTGTGTTCGCAATAACTCGGGTTAGTTTATGATTCGGCGAAACGCGGGAAATCGCCCTTGCGCGCGGAACGACGAATGCGTCCGGCTTTTTGTTGGCGAATCATTGCGACATGCGGCGATAGTGGTGATAGTGGCGACGAGGAACGATCAACGTTTAGATTTGCGATAATAATATTAAAACATTAAATTTTAATAACCAAAACTTACGAGCAAACCACTTAGAGACCACTTTACAATTTACATAACTTGTTTAAGTAAGATTTTAGACTTTCGCGTTACATTACACTATAATTAGCCTTTATGGGTTTACACGCGATATTAGGAGAAGCAAATTACATAGCTACTTATTGCCCGACGTTTCGACTGGGTTACACCAATCGTTGTCGCGAGCGAACTCATACATAACTTGTTTTCTTCTCAGAGTCGCTCAAGACTGCATCTGCTCTATGTACCTCCATGTTATGTGGTTACATGTGATGCTTATTACTATATATTTATTTGAATAGGAAATGTCACGTTGTGTATTCGCTGGAAATGCTGAATACTTCAACATCGGATTGAATACAACACTGTCCCGCTTTTATACACCACTACTACATCACTAGTGCGCGCCGGCGGCTAACATTCGCTGTCCGCAGCCTGAAACTATATCCATTTTTGTCCTCTCTTTTTTGTAATCGAATACCGAGAATTGACACACGGTGCAGTGTCCCGTCGACCTAGCTATGCAAATGTATACCCTGTTCTGTTTCATGAAAATTTTACAATACATTTTCCTTTTCCTACTAAATATTAATAGCATTGACTACAGCCTTATCGCCCTAGTTTTGGGTAGGCCCGTGCCCCAGCAGTGGGGACGTATATGGGCTGGTGATGATGATGATTAAAAGTATTTTTGTATTTGATAGTTCACTTGCAAACTGCATCCAAAACAAAATAATATTACAAATATTTTGTTTCGTGCCCGGGAGCTTATTGGTTAAGTTTGTGATTTACTTAAGTACCTATTCTATTATCTCTATCTATTTATCTGTTTTTATTTTGATTACAAGTATTAACCCGTTTTATCCGAACGACGATCACTGAATATTTGTATTAAAACTTCAGGTATTATTTTTAGGATTCCGTACCCAAAGGGTAAAAACAGGACCCTGTTAGTAAGACTTGACTGTCCGTCCGTCCATCCGTCCCACAAACGCTCTAATGCATCTACTAGGACATAAGATCATTTGTTTCGCATCTCAAGTTCGATAACCTATCCAGAACGGCGAAGTAAGCTGTTTTAGCACACAGAGAACATTTTTAACGACACAAGTTTGCAGCAGCGTTGTTCCGCGGCGCTGTCTCGAGCGAACAAAGCGCTTCTCACATTGAACGGCAGCGGCGCAGCGGCGCAGCGGCGCGGGAGCGATCGGAAGCCTTCCGCCGGGTCGACGCGTGACAACTTAACGAGACAGGTGATTACAATGAAGCTTATTTGACATAAGGAATGTGATACATTTTTTTTTAATATTTATACTTAGTCTGTGCTTGAAAGTCATTGAAGGTAACACTTCAATGACTTTAAGGCACAATCTTATTGTTTGTTATTCATATTAACCCCCAAAGATAGTTTGGTGAACTTTTTCGTCTTTACTTAAAATACATGAATAAACCACAATTTTTACACAAAATCTCTGAGACGAAGATTTTTTTTTAAATTTATTTTTAGGCTACGCAACAAATATAAATCTACAAAAAATATAGAAAAGAAAACAAATTAAAGACTTAGAACGAAACTAGACTAGACCAATCAGGATATATAATTGGTGTTGGCATATAGTTAATATTAGTAATAATACACAGTGAATACATTAAGTTCAGTTATTTTACAGTAATAGATAGGTACACAATAATGACCTCAATAATAATCCTGATACCAGAAGTAGTACGGAATCCCATTCGCGCCGGGGCACCCGCTCAGGGTTGTTCCACTTTGTCCCATCAAGTTTCCCCACTGAAAGCAAAAAGCAAATGTTTTCCCTTGCAGTGGTGCGGCTAGATGAAGCAAAGTGGAATACACCCCCGCGCCCGGCTCGCTCGCGGTAACTCTTTTCCCTGGACCGAGTTACTCGCGCTGATTTATCGCCGTTTAAAAATTAATTATAAAGATGTCAGCCGGCTTTTTAACATAAAGCTGCGTAGTTTCTTTGCGTTGCGGCTAGGAGCTATTATATTAGTTAATATTAAAGATGAATTCCTTTGAAAAACGCTTTGAAAAGAAAACATAATCTAGATAAGTTAGATAAGATAAGTTTTAAAATCTACCGTTTTAATCAAAGCGTCTTTCATTTTGTTACAAAATACCAACCAACCGCTGTATCAGAATTGTTAATTACTAATACTTTTTTCATAATCTATCTATACTTTGTTATTTCAAAAGTATTTAAAGAGAATAAAAACAACTAAATAGAACATTAGCACAATTTTATATTGTATTCGTGGAAAACATTCGGATTACATACGGATGCAATCCTCTTCAGTGCAATTAAATACTGATCACTCGTAACGTAGTCTTTTGGCATTTTTTTTTCATTTAAATGCTGAAATTCTTTACTCATACTGAAGAATTACTTCTGTAGTGCTAGAATATGTATTATATTCAAAATTATACTTGTTTGTCACTCGTTCGTATCACGTTAGATTTGAGCTGATCAAAGATCCGATGAGACCTTCATTTAACAACACCGCCATTTAAAATCACCAGTCAACTTCAACACCGGTACTTGCACGATAACGAGTACATACATCAGAAACTAATAATAACAATAATAGAGTCGTACAATGGGCTCGCGTCCGGCGCAAGACGCGGACAATGCACAATGCGATATTTCCACCGGCACTGAATGAACGACAATGTCTCCAATTCTACTTACTGTTTGCTGTGATTTAAGGAGAAGACGCGCAGCTTCTGTATAGAATAGAAAAAGTTTACAGAGTTCCATTTATGAAAATCTTCATAAATATTTAACCTGTTGCAGCAACTGTTCAACTTGCCCGGTCTTTAGAACGCCTCATGAACATTTTGTCGTAAGATCCTTTTGAGCAACGAGAACCCCAAACTGCATTGTACAAAGAAGATAATAAAATAAAGAGCTCGGGACGAGATGTCCCGATGAATAAAACACGGAACCCGCATTTGCGCCACACAGCTAATGCACTTGGTTAGTTCCGAGCGGAGTCATGGGTGAGCCATTGCATTTCTTTTGCAGTTTCTGTAATTGTTTGCTGACTTAGTGGTACTACTTAGTTGTTTATAGCACATTTGCTAAGAACCGCAAGTTATAAAGTACACTGCAAGCAAATGTAGTTTTAACAATATCTTCCATGTCGCAGCATTTCACTAGATATGACTTACTTGCAACTTATGTACGCACAGAAGAGGCATTTTCCATCGAATATTATAATAGCTTATGTGTTTGACCTGCACACATAAATTGTTTGTTTCTGTAGTCAAAGAACCCGCACTTGGCAAGCGTGGTTGACTAAGGCCCCATCTATGGGGACATAATATATGGGCTGATGATGATGATGTGTCTGAAGTGTTTTCTGTTAAATTGTACTATGTAATCACAAGACTGCTTCATGAGATAAATTCAGAGGTAACTACTGAAATTGTGAATCTATCCAGACAATGCCTCAATGAAAAAACAGGTTATAAAACAGTCCGGGAAATTATGCATGCAAGCAAAAGTGTAAATACCATTTAAAATCTCATAATCTCGCAATGTGTGTACGAGGCCATATTTCAGCGCGCGCGCCGCGGTGTTTTTGCGGAGTCCGGCGGGGTAAGCCCCGCGCTCTGTGGAGTCTGCTCCTCGCGAGTATGCATAATATATCGTCCCATTTTCACGCTGCATTACGATTTATAGCCGACCGCCACGACTGTGATCGTAAGTGTTTTTGTTTGCTATGTCTCTTCTAAAAACCGGAAACTGTGAATTTTGTTTGGTGTTAACTTGCATTTCGTTGATATTCACATTTTGTTAGTACTTTTTTGGTCATTTATTTTTGGTTTCTATCGATTTGTTTGGGAATATCAAATAAGAGCTTTTTTCATAAAACATTACAAAATGTTTGTTCATTTTCTTTCTAAATATTAGAGTTTTGTCCAAAGTTTGACCAAACCAAGTTCTCAGTAGCTAACGGATTGAGAAACTTTTTGCACTTATTTTATTTCCAATTATATATTCTTCTGTAATTCTGTAATCAATTAATTGATTTAGGTGGACTATAATTTTGATCAAGACTTTTTTATATTCGATACCGTGCTTGGAAGACCATGTCTATTAAGTCACCTTTATAATGATCATAGTATTTCTGTTAACTATCGAATTACAGTTTTATTATAAACATAATATAATGTGTCAATTTTCATTAATTGAGATTATCAAAAAGAAGAGTATAATTTTAGCGAACTGCCTTTTTCCTATAAATCAACCACTAGTATGAAACTAACATACCGTTATACCGACCATTTGAATTCGCAACGAAATTATCAATTATTATAAACATAAAATACACAAATCATACGAAACACCGTGCCGTACAACGTAATAATTACATTAAATTCCCCTCAACTTTTGATTTCATTACTGTTCCAGGCTCGAGACGGAAGACCAACACACGTTATTAAATTGTTGTTGTCAATAATATGAAAACGCGGCGCTAATCGACTTACGTACTTACAGCGAGTGAGCAAAGTTGGGCCGACACAAGTTACGCCGCGCGCGTGGTACCGTGGTACCCGGGGAACTTGGAACAGCTGATAAGGGGAAGCTTTCGGCATTCAGCTTAAATTCATGTACTCATACTTAAACAAACGACATAAATGTCTGATTTTTTAAATTAACTCTCCGATTTTTTTTATAATAAGCTAACAAGATGACCACACTCCACCTGATGGTAAACGGTAGTGAGATCTTAAAAATTAAAACTATCTTATTTTAAAAATTCCAAAAACAAAACCATAAACTATTTACAGTTACTAGAACTAACAGTTTATCTTATCCAGTTGATACATGTAGCTCGGTGGACATTAAAAATATATCTGGGTTAAAGGGGTGCTTGATATTGCTGGTTACAGCTGGTTATTGCCATGTCCCTATCTCTATATCAAAGCAAACCAACGGTCCGTTTGACGCGTGTTTACAGCGGGTGTTAATCCCGCCTCATGCATACCAACAGCTCATGCATACATTTCGCCGTCTGTCAATAATACTCTTTTGTGATTCGCAATCACGGTGTGTTATTTTCGGAGCGGTTGTACTAATCAATCCTATCCTCTGTATTGTCCGAAATTCGTTTCAAGTTTGTTTGGACCATTCCTCCATAAGTTATATCTTTACCTACCTACCACCCTATATACACAGATATAGGTATTTAGTACCACATTATATAAACTGGTAATAAATCTGAAATATAACTAAGTTCGTGCCCCAGCAGTGGGGACGTATATGGGCTGATGATGATGATAACTAAGTTTACTGATTAAACTTAGTTCTATTTTAAATAATAGACAATACTATGGTAACATATTTCCTGCGCAACCATGCTTCAGACAAAATATCCTATAATTTTACAAATTTCTTTATTTTCCCATTAAGAATACTATAGCATTCGAGGAATGCTACTTGAAAGATGAGACCCGGATGATTTTATAATAAAGTTAACCCTTACACGAGTCACACTGAATTTCTTAGAATCAACATAAATCTTTTATTAGCTTTGAACAAGATAATTTTGATTCTAATAGACTATTTAGTTAAGTATTCTAAAACAGCGGTGGAGTTATGCTGCTCTCAATAGAGCAAGCGAGCGGTCGTGACCCGAGCGCGTGAACTATGCGGGAACTATCTACTAGTTCGTGTCGTTTATTCTGCGACTAGTAATTTCGAATGTTCGCTGAAACTACTGAAAACAGTTACTTATATTAGGTCATATCTAGCTGATAATCTAGGTGAGCTATAGTACACAATTGCGTTTTCGGTTATTTTTACGCCTAATATAAAGCTGCCAGGATGAATTCAATTGCTCATTTTTTCCTCAAAGTATGTGCTTAGTGCACACAGTGGCTCCATTTGATCCATCAATCGGTCGCGGCAGTAGGCCGGTCGTGTCGCCGCGGCCCGACACGCGCCCGCACTCAACAAGTGCCGGCGCCCGTCATTGGCGCACGATTGATGACCTACGAAGCCTTTACATCTTCTTCTGGCCGTTCATTTCATCTGGTAGAACTTACTACACTAGCTACTGCCCTTTAGGTTAACTTAATTAACCACGTGACTTATGGCCGATAACTGTAAAGATAATCATATATTTGAACGCCGATTTTCCGATTAAAATGTCTCACTGAATGTACTTTTATCAATGTCTTCTTCAAATCATTCGTGATGTGTATTTATTTGATTTGATTACAAAGCTAAAATTATACAGATACTCATATTAACTCAAGTATTTAAAAATGTATGGAATATGTATGTATCATTTGGGGTTGAGCGAGTTTACGGCGCCACCGCTCGAGTTCAAAATTTAAATTGGAAATCTCTTCTGAGTTCGCGCCGCGCCCGCGCCCGCATTATAAGGATCTGGACAATTTAACTACATTTGTATTTATTCATAAGACTTTACTTTAATGGGACCAAACTACACGAGCCCTATATTTTGAATTCAGTTCTGAAATTGTATGTCCAAGATCCCAAAACATTAAGTTGTTTTCTTTATATAAATTACAAACTTGTTCATTCGCACAATTCTACAAGCTGTAGGGAACCTATGAGATCCATAATCCATGTAAGATGAATCAAAGATGCTGAAGAATAAACAAAATACGAAATCATATACATATTGCACACAAGCAAAAGGACCGGACAGTCGCTTTTCACAAATAAAGACGTCGTTTAGAAAATGTAGCGACTGAAAAGAACTCATTGTTTTGTTTCAGGCGCCACAAAGGACCGCACAATGGGCCGGCCGCGGCCGCACCTGGCCCGCTACTTTAATCATTTGCCCAGCTTAATAACTGGAATATTATGCACATTCGAAAGGAGAGGAAAGCCTGCGAATTCTGTAATATAATTTAAAATAAAATGATCATCCATGTTTTGTGCAGTACCGTAACATTTTCAATCTACTACTTTTAATTCGAGATTCGTGAGTATTTTACGGTATTCACTTGAATTGATATAATGGTGCCTTAATATTACCAGATAACATGATGTTTATTTGCGGTAAAAAAAGGGGTAAATATGTATCTAATGTAAATAATATATCACGCAGTCGTAAATGATACACATGACGTGTAAGTAGAACAACAGAATTCATTTATATAGACAAAATCCCAAACACGGGAAAGTAAACGCCAGTAATAAATAATATGAATTGCTTCGCGGATTTCGCTATATCTCTGGTTATCGGAAATCTTTATCGCTTTTCAGAAATAGTCCTATTTAGTCGTAATTTTTGTTTGATGAATAATTTATTCGAAGTTTTGGAAAGTTGGTTATTTTTAGGAAATACACATTTTATTCCTTTTCATCCCTTTCCCTTTAAAAAAAACAGAACATTAAAGCGATAAGATGCGAACATATAGAGTATTTGAACGCTAGGGCGAACCCTAACCCTTAAACCCTTAAAACAAAGCACAGAATTGATTATCATGGATCGAAATCCATGATAATCAGTTCTGTGCTTTGTTTTTAATACGAAATAGGTTTTTATATCAAATTAAAGTTAGAGACAACCGATGTTCAGACTAAATCGATATTATTACATGTCTATTGTTAACACGTCGATATCACTTGCTCGTTCCAGCCTTTGTCCGTAAGATACGATTGAAGAAACACAAAACCCTCCGAGAGATCTGGTTCCAAAGCGACGGATACATTCACTTACTCGTAACAATGCACAAACCAACAAATTTTGAAATACAAAATATTTCCATTATTTGAGAAAATGTAAACGCGTAGCCGTTCTTTTTGTTTCTGCTTATTTTTTTCGGCTTTAACAACGTGACAATACTTCTTTATCGTCCTTTATGTAGCTTCAATAAAGAAATACATAATGTTTGACTACTTAAAATCTATACAGGTTTTGCAAATTTAATGGAATCTCTAACCCAATATGATAGGTATTGCGACGTGTACTTTATTGCAATAGATAGACCCGCACAAAAACACAAAAAAATACACTGTCTAATGAGCAGATTATTGTATATTTTGTATGCCAACTTTCTCAAATATCACGTAAAAAGCAGGCATTAGAGTGTAGCCATTTTAAAACAAATGGCAGTTTTTGTCACAAAATTACACGTCGCAACTCACGTAGCTTTTGTTTGCCCCAAGTTCTGCGAGACAATGGGCCGGCCGCGGCAAACGACGCCCGTTTATTATGAGTAGCGTGTAGGTTTAGGCTACAATGTGTGTTTATCATAATGTCCTCGTAAAACTCTAACAAAACCGGTCGCGTATGCAAACAAATAACGACCCACGTTAAGAAGATCCAGGCGATACGGATACATCGCCGTACTGTACTGTATTAGGCCACATTTGCACTAATGAGGTATTAATAAATAATATTAAAGAAATAAGAAATGACATACCTATAACCGGGAAATGATATTTTAATATGAAACACAATCAGATAGCCCGGAATGTCCTAGCTATAAACTGTAAAGTTGGCGAGGCGGAACAAAAAAGGGTCGCGAATCACACACGGTGCGGCGCGAGTCACGGGCGTAGGCGCGGGCCCTGTAACCCTGGACATACTTGCTTGCTTATTGGCAGCGTATGAACTTAAGTAGAGAGATTATATTTGTATCTAATTTCTTAACAGACAGTGCACTTGTGCTTGCGCGTACACTTGAACACGTCCTGCGCACTTGGCTGATCTGTATTAAGATCGGCCGCCATGGCCGAAATCGGCCGGACACCTTACATGGGAAAGAAGATATATTTTCCACAACTAAGATTTCATTTGAGTAATAAAGTGCGAAGATATAATGGTAAGTAGCTTTTAAAATCAAAATAAATAAATAAGATTAATGTATTCGTACTTTCAGACGGCTCTACCTACGAGTATGTATTGTCCGGTGTTGTGCCCCGCTCCTTACTCGGCCCGCGCGATCGTCGGGACGGTTATATTTGGATACGATATTTCACACATCGTTGCATTTTCTGCCGAACTACATATTTCGTTTATCTGCCCGAATGTTTATGTGACCCGTTCGCTATACGATGTTTATAGGCGTGAGTACCGAGAGACAACACAAAGTGTTAGGAGAGCTCCAGTTCTACTAGAAGAAACTGTTTATATAAAAAGGGTGACATTGATGAATAAAAGAGTATATAATAGTAGGTAACAAAAAATCAAAAAAACATTATGTCAAATGTTCAGGCAAATAATACATAGATATGATAAACTAACCACCACCCAGAGAGAGATGCTAAGTAATATTTCTATTTTAGGGAAATTAACTTAAAATTATTAAAATTAAATATATTTATGTATATTTGTGTATCCATTATTGATTCTGATACCCGTAACACAAGTGCTTAAGCTACTTACCACGGGATCAGATCAATGTATGTGATGTTGTGAAATATTTATTTATTTATTTAATTGGTTACGTGATTATCTTCAAAACATACCTATTGTGAATTTAGTCAACATAAGGGAAGTAGGCCAGTAATATTATTAAATCATGGCCGTTACTACGTGGGCATGGTTTCATAATATTAAACAATCCTCAGAATTCAAAACATAATTTACATCAACGGTGAACTTCAAACGCGAGTCCATCCAATCGCAACTAATTAATCCAACACAGCTAATTATATTAATCAAGTAAATTAGACTAAATAATATTCGGGATCTCTTCCGCTTCGCCGACAACATTACAAATTAATTGAATCGGCATGAGATATGTTCAATGGTTCTAAGTTTATATTTTTCACTTGATTTATCTTTCATATTGATAAACAAACATAGATTAGCAGCAGCCGAAACTAGGGTTTTCTATCGGAGTTCAGCCAGGTATGAAATATTATTATTGAAGTTAGAAAAACCTTAAACGGATAAGCGTAGATTGTATTGGCTACTTGGTGCTGATTATTTGCTGACAAGGGACTGACTCGTCATGATTAAGAAGATGATGATATTTCAACGGTAGCAAGTACTTTTTAAACTACACAGTACCATTGCGCCAATAATAACATTTTTTTAATCAGAATCTCATTTCGATGTGTCGGATGATAAACTATATTCAATTTGTAGTTTTACTCAGCTGCACTATTTAAAATAAAATAATTTCGTTGTCATGTTTACCATAGCCAATGTGTAGATATTAAAGGACATTTAAATCCAATCGCGATTAATTGGAATAAATTATGTTAATTTTCTGAATCGTGGGCCAAATTATATCGTGATGAATGGCATTTCAATAATAATTAATATCGCAATCTCTGCTGGACACATGAACTCAGCTTAAGCTATTACAAATGATCCAATCTGGCAAATAATCCTCTATCACTTATTTTATAACATTCTGATGTTAATGTACGGGAAATTGTAAAAATACATATAAGAGCAAGCTTTGTCTCGAATTGACCAGCATCGTAGAAGCGACAGGCTCTCAGGAAATTATGTGCCGTGACGCGAATGAGGCGCTCGGCCGGCCGCACATGGTGACTCGCTGTATTAAACACGGCATGTTTGTGTTTAGGGTGTACTACAGAATAATACATAAGTATTCATAAAATAAATACATTTGGCTTTAACTATACAAATACTGTCTAAATAGAAAATAAACCATAAGTATCTATTAAATATTTAATTGAAAATTAAAGTACATAATTGAAGGTAGACTCTTAACATAGTGAATAGACCATAATATTGGATCGTCGACAAAGGTTACACAAAAAGCCGAGCTACACAAGGCTCGCGACATCTGCGACCGCTAACGAATGAAACTATCAGTGTTCATGTATTCATTACATTCACAACGTGCCCTACCGACCAGTAAAATTAATATATTTGTGACCTATGTACACTAGAATGTAGGTCACTTCGCTATTCCATAGATGGTCATTATTTACTACATAAATTTTATACAGAGCTATGGTGCAAACTTAGCAAAAGAGAATTAAGAACAAAAATAGGTACGTGTATGTATATGAATTAACCTTTCCATTTAACTGAAAACTAAATTTTTATCATTATTCATTTTAAGTACCTTAAGAGTTACTATCAGAACTGGAAAATCGGATATGCGAGTAACTAAGCAGACCGACGGAGCTCGGATTAAGATAACTGTCAACCTGACAGAAGTCGTCGAACAGCAAACAATGGACGAGCGGCCGGTATTTATTTGCAAGTTTCGCTTTGTCTAGCGTCCCGGCGCGCCGGAGCAAAGTCGCCGTCGATACCCGGCGCCTCTGCGATTAATATCGGATACCTGCCCGGAGACACGTAGCACACATTATTTCCCAGCACACGCGGCCTCGGTACCTCTTTACAAGACCAGACTTGGTAAATCTAAACTACCTAATTATTTGATGTTCTCAATTTAGGGGTGACAGCCATCCGCAAGTCCGCCGATGATAACGAGGCTACTCCAAGCGACTGAATATCGGTAACTACTTCCGATGTTGTGTACACGTATACTCATAATTTTTTTTGTTTAAATATATCAATTGTCTTTAAGTACGTCTACAATATCCGTTGAATGTAGTGCGGATCTTACAATTTCCCCTTATCCTCGTTTCTAAGACACAAACTTAGATACCACTTTCCTCGCTACTAAACATAACAAAAAATCGGTTTGCCAAAACCTGTTGTTTATATTTATTACGATTACGATAGTATTACAGTAACAAACTATGAATAATATTTTATGTGGGTCTGAAATATGGGAGCCGTCCCGTGTAAACGCGGTGCCGCGCGTATAGGGCGAGCGCGCCGCTCATCTACCGCCTCCAGCCGACGACTTATTATGATTCAATGTTACTAAACAGCTTTAAAAATCACCTCATATTTTAAGGCTTCGTTTAACACTTTGCCGGTGTTTTCAAGGATAAGAGGGTTAGGTATTACCCCACGAGCGACATTCACTAGACCATTAGTTGCCACGAATAAATAGAATAGGTACTAATAGAATTTAATACAGAAACGTCCCTATGCCGAACAATACTGTAGGTAAACCTTACTGTATAATACAATGCCTATGTATCTACAAATAGCAGTAGACAACGCCCCCGTTTCACCTAAAAGCTACGCCTAAGAATCTATCAGATTCAAAGAAATTTTCTTATATTAAAGACTATTTTATTTTATGCGGTCGTTTGATTTTGTTCCCCTTCACGACCACGCCAGGTGTTCTCCCTATTCGGCTAATGTACGAGGCAGATCCTACAACTGGTGTTAGCGAGGTGCGGCTCCTACGCATTCGCGTCACGCGCGCGTCCCGCCATGTCCCGCTGTGTCCCAGCGTGTCCCAGCGTGTCCCGTCCCGCTCCAAGCGCCACGCCTGTATGAATATTCACACGGCGAACGTGCGCTTAAGAGCGCCATCTGCTTTCCATCCACTCTCTCAATTTTCGGTTAATTATATTACGATTTAATACTTATTATGGTAATGTATGTACAATGTGCTTCAAGTAAATACCCTCATAAAGTTATTATACTCTCAAATCCCTATGCATATTTTGATATCAGTTTCATACATTAATTATGCTTAAAATGCTGAGAAATAGTTAAGTACAGCTAATTAAACTAAAAAGTGCAACTATTAACTTTTACCAAGTTGTTAACAATGTCCCGTTTACGTTTAGCTCACTACAATAAATACCTACTTTAAACTTAATTATAAAGGACTATATGTAGTCGGACAAAAATAGGAGTATGCTGTGATATTTGGGCGACTGCCATACTACATAATGAGACAAGCAATCGTCGAAACCTGCCGCGGGGCGGAGGCAGCGGTTCTGTGAAATTGGAGTCTGGATGAGAGATGACAGCGATACCGTTTTATGCATTTCGGTTTCTCGATGTATTTTAAGACATTTTAGTTTGCGAGTACAGATAGTATTCTAATAAATAGCCATTCATCCTCATCTGTGATTTCTACGTTATTCGTACGTCACCTACGCTTATCTACATTCCATTTTGTTATTGGATGCAACTTCGCTACTATACGAACTATTATATCACTACGCACCATATCGCAAGTTTCTTGTATACTATCTTATCATATCTTATAGTGGGGACCTTCCAACCGGTGCACGTCGACCCTCAGGGATCTTTTGTGTTACCCCTACCTCTATACACCTACTCCGTGAAGATCAAATTAATTCATGCAATAATGTCCTAGGGTCTGAGGTGCCTGTATTAATAAGCGTTCCCAGAAGTCTGAGCATGTGTCTGGCCAGTGAGTGACATTCACATACGAGATGTTTCATGACTTCCATTTATTCCTTGCTGGCTCTACAACCGCTGTTTGATGACAATCTCATGTTCATTAGTACCGAGTTGGTGATTTAGTGCCCTGTTAGCGCTCCCATGAGTAGTCGACTTTGAAGTCCTGGTGCCGTAGACAAAGTAAAAATATCAAAACGATAAACACAGTTCGAAAAAAATAAAATGTATGGAATTGACATTAGACGCGATAAATCACGTGGTCAATCTAACGTCAATCCCATACATTTTATTCTTTTCGAACTTCGTTATCGTTTTGATATTGTTACTTTGTCTAAGACCACTGTATACAAACAACAGTAACAATCCATATAGAACGTAACTGTTTAAACATGACCTATCCTATCGTCTCAAAGAAGATTGGCGTCGACTTCCGCGGCACGGGCGCTAAGCCGCGGACACACGGCCGCTAATCCCGCCGCTCGCCGCTTGGTATTCCTCGGCGCGGCGCGAGCGCGGTATGTTGCAGCATATTTTACACCACGAGAGCTGCGGCCTGAGCCGTGTGTAGTACACGCTGCGGGCTAAGCCGGGTACACACGCGGTGATCCGTCACGCGCCGCGGCACTTGCAGCGCGTGAATATTCAAGCGGTCGTCGCCGATCGCGCCGCACGCGCCGGAGTCGGTAATCCCGACGCGGATTAATGCTTTTTGAATATTTTAACTATCACTTTACAGTATGCATATTTTAATATTTTCAACAATGCATACCGATTCCTATGATATTTCGCAAGGTTTGATAAAATAGTGAATTTAGGGATCATGGCCATAATATAATGTAGTGCAATATAACATTTAAATTAAAATGGTGAAAAAAGTGCTTACCAATATTGAGCGCTTAGTTGAAACTTTATATAGGTATCTTGCATTTACAACAATAAGCCTATCGGCACACAATTAAGCTTACTGAAAGGGAGATGGGCGTAATTCTTTTCAGCCTGTATTGGGTTATATCCTTTTGCTAAATTCAATACATTTAAAATAAATTGTTGAACGTCTCCACAGAAGAAATAGGCATTGTTGTTCATGAAAACTTGAGCGAAGTTGACAGTCAGCTGTCGATCTGTTTGCGAACATCCCAACAACTCCGCCCCATAGAGACTCGACACACGGACGGCTCCCGCGAGAGGACTTTATGAATAGTTACCGCTGAAGTTGACACGCCATCAATAAACGCGTTTTATTATTCCCCCTTCTACCAACAATCTGGATAGTTCGCTATTCCTCGTTATGTGTAACTAGGGTAACTTTCCCTTTAAGTTATATCAGTTTCAGCGCACGGCTCATTAAAATAGGTGCATCTAAAATCAAGCCAGGTGGCTCGTTGTAGTGGCACACCATCAAAGTCGCCGCGGCGAGCTCAGTCCCAGAACCATGCGACTCGCGAGGTCGCTATCACAAACAGAAATGCCTTTGAAATACGTTTGTTAAGAATGTCACTGTTTTCAAATATGTGTGGCCAGGTTCCATTTTGACTACCTGAGTAAGGTCATTGCTTATGTTAAAGTTCTAGCGCCTAATCTTACTGTCTGGCAATTAAATAGAAGTTAGTGCGTTCGTCAGTTCAGTATAACCAACAACTACAGTCTTGAAACTAAACTAGGTACTTGATATACATGAAAACCACATTTTATCGAGTAAACGACATTTTAAGTTATTAAACTTCAGATATTTAATTCCTTTATTAACGTTGTAATACGTTTTACGTACACAAAGGACTTGGAAAATTTTGTGACGGCATTAATTTAATGTTCTCCGACAAGGCTTGGCGATTAAGTTTTTTACGTTCGAACATAAAAAAACTATGTTTGATTGACGGCTTTCATTACAAGAGAGGGATAAATAATCGGATCAAGTTGCGAGGGGGCCTTATTAAATGTGACTTATTAGATTGTGTATAAAATTAATCCCGTAGTGAGTGTTTAGGGCTCGATGGCTTATTGAATCGCGCTCCCGCGGGAAATCACTCCCCGAGACAGGCGCGGCGCCCGCGGCTTCCAGTTTCAACAAATTATATTTACTAGTCAACACGACGTTTGTCCATACAATACAATCAGATGGTGAGATTCGGTTTATCCAAGATCAGAAGTACTCCAAAAAGCACGGATTGTACGTTTTGCTAAATCAAATCATTTATTACGTGTCACAATATACTGTTCAGTTGGTCAAAAAAATTTAGTCTAAGAATTGAGAACTTATAGGCGCTTTTACTGCTATCATTACTCTTATACCCAATTTCAACATTAATTAAGTTCAGATATTTGATTGGCTCGAGATGGATTATTTCCTCGTGACTGTCTTATTTTAGGCGAGTCAGGCGTGTCCTAAACCAACAGGCCGCCACCCGGGCCGCGGCGCCGGCCCTCCGCGCCTCATGGACCACTAACGTTGTCGAGCTAGACCTATTTAAAAAAGGTTTCTATGTTACGAGTGATATAGGTCATATGTGTAGCCTGTTGGCTGCTACTTTATTTTACACACTGGTTTTTGATACTTTCTGTCGGCAGCTGTGTTTAAGACCTGTTCATCTCTTTTTGTCGATAGACTCAACATCCTGAACTTAACGATGACCAGGATTCTACAGATATAAAATTTGATCCGTTGAAAACTTGATTCGCTCATACATAAAAGAAGTTACATTTAATCTTAGTTTTCTTTTCCTTAATATAATAAAAAACGGTTTTAGCAATATCCCGCGGCTCAATCACCGTAATCTCTGCAATCTTCCTTCAAACCCATAAACCTCCGCTGCCTTCTTGCCAACTATCCGTGTACTTACCATATATCTTTTATCATAAATTTCCGGTGAGTATAAAACGAATTTCCCGAGAGACGTATCGACTGGTACACACTCAATCATAAAGAAATGTCTGGTAAGTGTCGCGTTGAATCTATGACAGGTGTAACACATATTACAATGTTTTAATACTTAGTTACACCCGTTCACATTTGTGTCTTTTGTTCCTTAATACTTAGCGATATTCGTATTTAAGATTATCTGGTATTATATTGGCCCGATGATGCATACCCCTTACCCTAGCGCCACGATCCTCATCCAGGACAAACATTTAAAGAAACAATGTGACAACCGTCTATTTAGCAGTAATTCCAACAACAAGTTAAGGAATATAGTGTAGCATAGTAGGTAAAATACATAAAATTTGAATCTGGAATGTTTTGAAAATGAGAGGAAGAATGACACTCTCCCTCTGATGATAACAAAAGTCAACTTGAAAATGCCTAAGCAAGTTTTAGAATACATTTATCCGAGTCCGATCTGTAGGTGGGTCCCAAGCACGCGTGGGCCCGGGCCCGTAATGATCCACACTCGCGCGGCTATAAATCGTTCAAGATGGTGACCGATAGGGCGGCGGCCATTAATTGATAAGAGCGATCGGGCGCTAAGTGAGCGGCTGATTAACTCGCCGTCTGCGGGATCATTCCGGAGCTTTCTTTTATTTATATGGTTACCCCATTCGTAGTTTATGGCGATAGAACTTTGTATGGATTGTTTTGCTCCGCATCATTATATAATAGTTCGTTGGTATACGGGTAATAAGGATTTAATGTAAAAACATTTGTGGGCCAGACTTATGAAAGATATCCAAATCTCTTCGAAAGTATATCTTTACTGAACAGAAGCTAAAACAATAAGCTAAGTCACCCTCGGGCTCCTTGATATATGATCTCTCGTCGCCATGTGGTGCAGGCGAGTCGAAGGCAATGTTTATAGTTCTTTCGCCAGCTGTGCCGAGTCGCCCAAAGCGCGGTTTGATCGGCGCGCGGGCGCGGGCGGTCACTAAAACCAGCTTAGTTGTTTTTATCCACTCGCGCCGCCTCCTACAAAAGATGTCCGCTGCCAACTTTTATAACAAATAAACCGGGACCACACTAAGCCCAATAAAAGTGTTGAGATTAAAGGATTTATTAATGGCTACTTGGAGACCGGTCCGATAAACGCTGCCAAAAAATACACATTTAAGTGGCAAAAGAAACGTTATCGCGAAACTGTAGTTATTCAAATAGTGTTTTACATTCACATCGGAAACTATGAAACTTGATACAAAGTTGTGGTAGTGTATTTCTACCATAACTACTTGACAAGTTTGAGAGTTGGAAAGTAGAATTAGAATAAAATTAGATTTTAATCAAAAATTTAATAACTTTTTAACACAGTAGGTTTAGTTTTTTTAATTTCATTTAATTTTATTCCTGTATTTGCCTTGGGACCTTAAGAGACGATCGACCTTTATAAAACATACATACATACATAAAATCACGCCTTTTTCCCAAAGGGGTAGGCAGAGATCACTTCCAGCGATCCACTTTTCACCTCTGTGGGAAACGTGACGTGACGGGTTGTGGACCGCGTCGCCCCCATTCTGCCTTGTGCATTGTTTTAACAAGGTCATGGCGTTCCCACAAGTAGCAAGGATATATGACGGGGAAGGAAAATGGCAGGAAGGATACTATCGCCTCGGATGATTTGGACAATACTTTATAAAACAATGGTGATAATTCCGCTCAGTAAGATCTGTTAAAATTATTACAATATACAACTAATAATTGAAATCACAGATTAGCCGTTTAATCAAGTTTTTGCCACAGCAGCTGAATTTTGTTATAGGAGATAGAGCCTAATCGTTTTCGGTTAGTCTTTGAATTGGTTTTTAATATTTGTTCTGGATTTTGTCCGCTCAGCTTAAGGATGGTAAAACAATACCCGAAGTCCTCGGACCATTAAATTAGTTGATTAAACAAAGATCGTAATATTATTTACTTAGGGCAGCGATCGTGGCCAGCCGAATAGAGTAAACATGCG
Organism: Maruca vitrata; assembly: GCA_039566165.1. Classification (NCBI taxonomy): domain Eukaryota; kingdom Metazoa; phylum Arthropoda; class Insecta; order Lepidoptera; family Crambidae; genus Maruca; species Maruca vitrata. Next base: position 17,229,514 of record CM076919.1, read on the forward strand.
AAGCCCAAGGTGTGGTTATCATAAGGTTATTTTCTGCGCGATCACCAATTCGGAAGATATTAAACGAGAGAAAGTTACACAGCGCACGTTCAGGTTATTTGAGCAACGTTGATCGCGAAATGAGGTGTTGCGAGGTGCGAGTCAAGTAGTTTATTGAGCCGTCGCGCGCTGACGAGGGTCGCAAATAAACATTCCGGCGCGGCCGCGGCCCGCTTTATCTCCGGCGGTGGCGCTCCGACGGAATTCTTTCTCTGTCGAGTAGTAAACTGTTTTAGCATAATGAAACCTTAGCAGGCAACGCTCATGTCCGAGCCAGCCCATCGTGGCAAAGGCTACCAAATTGCATAATTGGGCACATAAAGGATCAAATTCGAAACACAATACCGTGTAATGAACGTATGAAAGCTATTATTTGAATAGATTATGATAATACATATATATGTATATTTAATAATATCTATACTACTTTGTTGGTCAATAAAACCTCAGGCTTCGTGTACTCTTGACACTCGTGTGATGTCACTGCAATGTCTGCTGACTTTCGTCGTTGATGGTGGTTCGATCTGTTAACATACTATATGCTACAATATTCGACTGAATGGTATACACTGCTGACTCTTATTTCCAACATACTACGCTGTCTTACTATGTAGGTACAAGCTTAGGGAAGTTTTAGTTTTCAACTGAAACGTCAACTTATCTACCTACATAAAGCAATAAAGTGTATGTTGTATATTGTAGTGTACGAGTAACGACAGTAATTTAATATAATTGGGCCGCGCCGCTGCAAGTGTCCGCTCGTCCGACTGTCCACCACACGTGTAACAGGATAACTTGGACTTTACCACTAAAACTTGCTCAACTTAATTTCAAATTAGGCACTAGACATCGAATTTGTATATCATATTACTTCAAAGTTTCAAAATGTGCCGCATACGGAACTGAACGCGTTGTGATTTCGTGTTATTGCAACATTTACATAGATTTAGAAATCAAGGTACACTTAATTATGTTTGACATTTTCCTGTGCACCATAAGTGTAAAAAAAAACTGCAATATACTATAGTATTATACTACGAAATGCTACGTAGACTCGTAGACGCGGCGAATGGCGCTACGAATATTGTGTTTCGTAGCAGGGCGTAGCGAACTCTACGACAAACTTCAAGTCGCACAAGTGGCTTAGCGGCCAGCGGAATGGTGCTAGCCTCCAACTATTTAGTAGTTAGCGCAGAAATTCGGAACATTATGGCGGAATGATAAAAGGGTCTCCGCAAAGGTACTGTCTACTTATAGTTTCATGCAACTGTGTTAGTGAGTGAACTCATTTCTAGTTTCATTTGCATAATTATTTTAATATCAAGTCTCTTTTAAAAACTAATTGATAAAAAGAAAAATAAATAAACAAAAGTATTGCTACCGATGACCTAATTTTAATATCCGACTCTTGATTAAAATCAAGCTAAATTTTATGAACAAATTTTAAAACATTATTGACGAGGTGCCTCATTTATCTTACACCGACGGGAATCGGACGAAAACTAATAAATCCGACGTATCTAGTTCACATAGGAAAGGTGTCGATTAATCAATATCCTTGCACGGACGGGCATGGATCTCTCCAGAGCGGTGCAACACCTGGCAACTACAGATTAATCGCACAGTACTCGGATATCTCAAAAAGTGGATGCAATATATCGTTTAAAATGGACTTCGTTTGAAACTGAAAAACGCTCGGATATTGTTTTCATCGCATTTGAGCGCCAAACATCGCCTGCTGCTTTTAATAAAATGCCAGCTTAACCAATATAAGCCAGAGCCGGCAAGTGATTGATAAAACGTATGAAAAACATCCAGAAAGACTCCCGTAGTTTTATAGGTTCTTTCATAAAATTATTTCTTTTCCTAACAGAACCTTAAGGATGAATATGAATAGCCAGTACGTTTCCCAAAAGTAAACACCGTTTAATTGTACACAATAACGTCAGTCACAAGCGGTGGTCGAGGCGCGCCGCGCTCCGGGACGCCGCTACAAACAGTTGTAATAGCCGCTTGTGAAAACAGGTACAATTGGGAAAGCGTTTTTGATGAAGCGGTCTTCATAATAGAGTTGCGATTTATTTAACAAACAGCATTTAATTTCTATTTTTATTTTATAATTTTACGGTCAAAATAAACATCTTTGTATATTTTTCCTCTTATTTGTATTTAGTATTGTCTATTATTAGCGCGAGCTCCATACATTTACAATACACGCGAGTTTAATCCGTAAAATTAGTTTTATTTGTTTTTGTTTTTAACGTGCGATTGATGTAACGTAAGTACGTCTAGTAATTTGATTCTATGCATGTTCTGTGTTCGATCATAACAATAATATTAGACATGCAATTTGGGAGAGGATACTCCATTATAGCACATTGCGTACACGCTGACGCGGCGTAACGCCCCCGCCGGAGCCTGAACGCGCCGCTAATAGCCGGCATCAGCGACACAGCCCAATAACACTGCCATAACGCCGCCTCACTTGCCATAACAAACATTTACTGTGTTATAATTATTTGTGCTTTGTAAGGTTGTCAGTAAAATTTTGTCAGACGAGCATTTCCATTCTTCTGTAGTCTATTTACGACGTAGATATCTTAAATCCCAACGTCACTTTGTATACCTAAGATAAAAGATAAAAATAAAGAGATTGTGGATAGTAATTTAATATTTTTCTGCTCTACATCATATTACTTTAAGTTAAGCAACAAAATTATAACATAATATCAAACGAATCAAACGTATTGTGCAATATGTACGGGCATTTATGAGATACCATCAAATAAAACGAGAAAACATAAAGCCGTATACGAGGTAACGGGTGACACCACTAAGAGATTTATAGATCACACGTGATTCAAGAAGCCGGAGCCACGTGAGCGCTTCGCTGAATGTGTGTTTGGGCGAGGGGATTACCCGCGCGGGCGGCTGGGGCGGCCGGGGCGGCGCTGGGCGGGCGCAGGGTAGCTACGGGAGTAATTGATTGATGCCCGTGCGGCGCGGGCCAAGGCTTTCCTCGACACTATTTGCACCTGATCCTCTTTGTAGCGATGCCAAATCATGGTCCAATCCTAAATGCTTGATACTTAGTCAACCAGCTAGAGCATTTTGTCATAATATCGTGTCCAACTTGCAACTGCTTTAATTTAGGATAAACATTTTATGTTTGATTTAAATACAAATATGAATGAGGGGCATATCGTGCGTGTTCCCTACTAACCAGTGAACTGTCTTTTTTCATCTTAAACGGTAGGAAAAAGAAGCTTTAATTTAGAATCCTGTTCGTTCACATACATACATATGTCGTGACTTTACGGATGACTCCTTCGTTCCTTACTGTTCGGGGTTAGCCGAAACAATATGATTTGATAAATGATAAACTTTATGATTTAAACTTGAAATATATTTAACTGATAACTTGTTACAGAAAGGATGATACAATATGAGAACGCGCGGCGCTCTTGATGGCCGTTTGCGAACTGATTTGTATGAGTGATGAGTGATTGTGCGATATTGTACAATTAGGTCAAATGGCGTGAAATGGTGATGATTCGGCTAAATGTACGTTGCTCGTACATATTCCCGGGCGGGAGAAAGTGAGGTTGTTAGTGAGAAATGGAGATAAGCATGAGCTTAACTACTAGTTACAAGATGATAAAACAATTTATGTTAGTTTTACTATGATCTAAGCACTGTGATCAGGAAAGGAAAACACTGAACGTAGCACCGGCGTTGTGCTTTTATTTTGGTTGGACACGCGCGCACTTTGTTTAGGGAGCTCACTTAATTCGATATCACTACACTGATTGCCCATTTTATATTCACCACACACTGCACTAACACTAACACTACGACGGAGGACACTACTTCGGGTGCGGCTGCTCGGCAGCTGCCTCCACGGCCGCTGCTGCTGCGCTTGCTGCTGAAGGCCTGCAGCGCCACCAAATGAAGGCTGCTCCCAACGCTCCCACGGCGACGAATAACAAGTATATGGCCGCATAATGATGGACGTCATGATATGAAACGCTTTCCGCAAGGGGTTCATTACGTTGCATAACGTCTATCTGCTCTCTGATCTCTTGTAGCTGAAGATCATGATGATGAGTCATGCTTTTACTTTCCTTGTCTGGTATTGAGAGTACTGGTAAAGAGATATTAAAGATACGGTTGATAGGCGAAATTTCAGGCGCTTCTATTCTAGCGCGGATACTCAATTTACTTGATGTTTCTTTATGTGAATGAACTAGGAAGTCAGCTGATTTAATAATGCAACCTTGATCGACGTTAAATAGGCCAGCGGCGGTCAATTGCACTACGGTAACTTGATCTTCGCATAGCAACTTCAACTGACACCTATCGCAACAATAATAAAAATACGTGTTTATTTTCTGTAATTCTACCCATTTATTCGAACATGGGCTGCTAATTGTTTGGCAATCTCTTGAATTATGTAATCGCTGACAAAGGCTCTGATCATCTTGAATATGATAAACAGGCTTTCTTATATGGCATAGGATTATTCTAGGATTTCTGGTTAGACATGCGTCGAAATCTTTATCGAAAAATGGTATAAACGCATCCTTATTAACATTTATGGCGAGATATTGAGCTGCTGGTATTATAGTTAATTGTTTATGGTTTTCTGATAAATGAGGAATCGGTATAGGCTTCAAAATCTCATACATATCTCTGCTGATAAGTGGGATCTTGATCTCGAATATGATATAGCTGTATGTGATTCGAGTCCGTACTTGCAGTAGATTGTAGATATCAGAAAAGTCAAAACTGTCCACAGGTAGAGACAAGTCCTTTGGGAGTTGGCCTGCTATGACGTTCAGCTCATACCTTATCTGGTCAGGAGTTAACAGATGGAAATTGCACTTTCCATTGTATATGTTAGTTATAGTATGCAATAAGGATTGTTGTATATCTTTGAGGTTGTGTAAGAGGTTGGTAGCCATCATGGCTGTGCTGAGGAATTCGTTTATTAATGATATGTTCTGAAGTGCAACATTTAATTGGTTCATTGCATTCTCGATTTGATTAAACCTTTGGTTTATGATCTTATGATGCTTATCCATGATCCCTTCAGTTCGTTTAAGAAGATTGAATTCTGCTTCTACTATTGAGGTTTGATTCTTCCATAAGGCTGCGAGATGCTTTTGATTATCCTTGATGAGTTGTATGTCGCGCTCATACTTTTCCGCGAAACGCCCATCTAATACGCCGAAAAGACTGTTTGCGATGTATCCGACACCGTCTATGAGACCGCGGCGGCGGCGCGAGCGCGTGTCGGGTTTCTGATGTATCAAGATGTTATTGTAATATTGTAGGTCCGCGAACTCGTGCTGCACTTGTGACATTATCTCGCGGGAATGTGGTTGCTCTTTTATATTGATCCACACCTCATTGAGGTACTTGGAATATTTATTTAGTGTCGTGTTACCGTCTTGATAAGGATGGGTGTCGTAGTAGACTACTAGGCGCCAGTCATCTCGAATTATATGCATGTTCGTAATGCTATCGAAATAAAGGCTATTGTTTTGTAACGGAGTCATGTTGTACGAACATTGGGCTGAACTTATAATTGTCATAAAGAATAATAAAAATACCGTTGCTAAGCTTGCGAAGCTATAGGCTTTGGATTTGCGGGAACTTGGTTTTGTTTGATCTGGTGATTGATTGTCTTGATAGTTCTGGTCTTGATTTTCATGGACTGGTAGTACAGAGAGTTTGACAATTGGACGCTGCATGAATCCGTTTTTTGTTTTGAGAGTGACTACTCTGACGTAATCATCGCTCCCGGGGTGGAGCTGTACTACGCAGCCTAGGGGCTATTTCCCCGGGGGCAAGTTACCATCTCGTATAATCACAACGTCATTTTCCTTGATATTACGTTGTGGTTTCCTCCACTTGCTTCTTGCTGCTAGAAGTGTAAGATATTCATTTGACCAGCGATCCCAGATGTCCTTGTATATTTTTTTGAGTTAGATACCATCTAGTTCTCATGTCAGTCTCAGTTTCAGTGATGGTTAACACAGGACCACTTGCTAGAAAATGAGCTGGTGTGATAACGTTCAAATCGCTGGGGTCTTCTGATAGGGAGCACAGGGGCCTTGAATTCAAACACCCTTCCAATTGAGTCAGGATGGTGCTATACTCTTCAAATGTGAGCTTTTGCTCACCAATTACGCGTTTGAGATGGTATTTGAGACTTTTAACGGCAGCCTCCCATAGCCCTCCTGCTGACGGCCAAGACGGAGCGTTAAAATGCCACTCTATGCCCATGTTAGCAATTTCTGTAAGATTTTCTTGATTTAATCTTTCAAATTCATCCTGTAATATTTTATTAGCCCCTATGAAGTTTCGGCCCTGGTCGCTATAGATGTGACCGGGTACGCCTCTTCTTGCGGCCATTCTACGCAGCGCTGATAGGAACGCTGACGCTGTTAAGTCGGATACTAGTTCCAGGTGGACTGCTTTGGTGGTCATACATACAAAAACGGCGACATATCCTTTCGTGGTTTTGATGCCACGGCCCTTGTTGGCTTTGATCAGGATATGACCGGTGTAATCCACACCCGTGTGATGAAAAGGACGTGATGGGTTAGACCGGGATGGCGGTAGGTCTCCCATTATTTGATATTGTTGATCTGGACTATGAATTCTGCATTTTATACATAGGCGCAGGCGTTTCTTGCAGGCGTTGACGCCACCGATGAGCCAATATTTACGTCTCAGGAACGATGTTGTTAAACGAGCTCCTCCGTGGAATGTGAGCTCATGAGCTTCATCGATTAATAAATCTGCTAATCGACTCTTACTTGGGATGATAGCAGGATGTTTTGTTTCTTCATCGATATTAGCGTGTCTGAGCCTGCCGCCAATTCGCAAAACTCCATTTTCATCCAAAATAGGATTAAATTCGTACAGCTTGCTCTTGGTACTAATGCTTTTCTTGGCATTCAGACTGCTTAACTCCTCATTAAATTCTTCTTGTTGGACTTCTTTAACTATAAACTCTCTTGACTTGCGCAGCTCATCACATGATAGATGGTTTTGTTTACTGTTTCTTTTGACAAATCTCATGATCCAACCTAAGATTTTAATTGATTTTGATATTGAACTATGTTTTGTTAGTAAACCTTTAACTATGTTGCTACTGCACGATTGTGCAACATTGACTGTGGGTTTCTTTTTCATTTCTTGGTCAGTGGTGAAATTGGGTTCATCTTTCTTGCTCTCTGCTTGAAATGTGGGTAGCCATTCAGGACCTTGCCACCAGAGCTGAAAATCTTTTTAATTGAGACGCTGTAAGGCCTCTACTGGCGCAATCAGCTGGATTATCCTTTGATTTAACGTACCTCCAGCAGCCGGGTGGCATGACGGAGGTGACTTGCTTCACTCGATTGGCAACGAACGGCTTCCATCGCTCGAGTCACCGTGGAGCCATCCCAAGACAGCCATGGAGTCCACCCAGCCGTAGATCTGGATGTTATGGCTACTGAGACCTGACATGACCTTAGCCATTAATTTAGATAGTAAGACCGCACCGTTCAACTCAAGCCGAGGAAGTGACACGTCTTTGTTGAGCGGAACAAGTTTGGTTTTGGCTGCAACAAGGATTAGCGATTGTTTGTTTTGTTTTGTGCGGCAATATATAACGCATCCGTAGGCTTTAGTGCTTGCATCACAGCATCCATGGAGCTCGATCTGATCTTTTTCTTCTGTTCCCAGCCAACGGGGTACTTGGTAATGAGTGATGGTGTCTATGTCGACCTTGATTTTGGTCCACTTATCGTATATATCCTTCGGTACCTGTTCGTCCCATTGTGTATCTGTCTTCCATGTGTCTTGGAATAAGATTTTTAGCTTGGTAGTTACAGGAGCGAGCCATCCCAAAGGATCAAATAGTTTGGATATATCCGATAAGAGCGATCTTTTAGTGGGCCATGTAGTTTTGGTATCAATTTTGGTTGAAACGTGAAGTGGTCTGATTTGGGGTCCCACCCGAGCCCTAAGGTCTTTATTGACTCTGCTTGTTTGAAGTCGAAAACATCCTGGTTGTTTTCTTCCATGCTAACACCTTGTAGAAGCTCAGGTACATTGATTTCCACTTCCTTAAGTTAAAGCCACCTGATTTTAAGAGGCTGATTAACTCTTCTTGTAGCTGCTTAGCTGCCTGTACGGAATGTTCGCCATGGAGCAGGTCGTCCATGTAAAAGCATTCTTCGAGAACACTTGGCGCGGAACTTTCTTGATAGTTCCCTCTCTCATCGCTGGCTAATCGCTTAAGAGTCATCATAGCTAGAAATGGAGCCGCCTTTGTGCCGTATGTGACGGTAACTAGCTGATAAACTTGTAATTTTTGTGAGTGATGGTTTCGCCAAATGATTTTTTGTAACAGCTGATCTTGATCATTGAGCCATATTTGCCTAAACATTTTCTCAATGTCGGCGGTAAAGGCAAATCTGTATTGTCTCCACTTGATGATGAGACTTTGGAGATCCTGTTGTAAGTTTGGACCCCGACACATTACGTCATTTAAACTATAGCCGCTCGATGTTTTTGATGACGCGTTGAAAACTACGCGCAAAGCGTGGCCAGGTCGCGTGACGCAATGGTGCGGCAAATAACATTCAAGCGTCGAATTGCCGTCGTCAACTGGTTTCATATGTCCAAGTGCTAAATAATTGTCGATAAATAACTTATATTCTTGTGCAATATCCGCTTGTTTATCGAGTTTTTGTTCTAACGTGTAAAATTGTCCTATTGCTTTATGTTTTGAAAGTCCCAAATTTTCTTGATAATTTGGTTTTAGAGGCAGTCTTACTTGGTATCTGCCGTCTTTTTGTCTGGATGGCAGTGGCCTGATAGTATTCAATACAGCGTTGATCTTCGGTCGATACGTCAGATGGCTCTGATATATCTTCCATCTCCCCAGAATTGCTGAATATCATCGAGATTATGTAATACAACATTACAATGAAATGTTTTGGCGTTGCCACTTAAGATCCAGCCCAGCCTTGTTTGTTGGGCGGTCGGTAGGTTTAAGTTTACCCTGCATACTCCGTTTAATAAGATGTGAGAATATACGTCAGCGCCAAGCAGGATGTCTACAGGACGACTGACATAAAATTCAGGATCTGCTAACGTGATGTTCTCGAGATAAGACCAGTCTGGTCTCGAGAACGTGTAACTTGGTAAATGTTTGATTAAGTTTTTCATGATCAGGACATTAGTTTCAAAAGTGAAGTCATTAGCGACTGACATGCATTTGACATTCAGCATCCCTTTGCAACTACTCTCCTTTTCACCGACACCTGATATGATACCCTTGCATCTTTGTCTTGGTAATTTCAAAGACTGGGCTGCGTGTTCAGTGATCAAGGAGATTTGGGAACCTTGATCTAGGAGCGCTCGCATCGTTTGGTATGAACCATCCGCACATTGAACCTTGATAATTGCGGTTGGTAACAATATTTCAATCGATTCGTTCTGCTGGGACACGTGTGAACTACTTTTCACTAATTTTCTTGAGTTAGCATTGGCGTTGGCCGAGCTCCCCGCGCCCGCGCTCGTCCCCTCGCTGACCGCTTCCGTTGTCACGCTACTTGATTGCGTAAATGTTTCATGTAATAAACTATTATGATCTTTATTGCAAGTGCGGCATAGATTGTTGGATAAACACGCTTTTCCCGGATGATAATGAAGGCAATTCTGGCAAAGTTGTAATTTTCCTACAACCTTCCGTCTGATGTAAGGAGTCATGTCCAGAAATTTTTGGCAAAAGTATATTCCATGGTCGTTACTTTTGCATAGCGAACACTTGTATCTCGCTATTGCCAACCCTGCGTTGTTGCTCGTAGGTTGCGCAAGTTTTATACTTGAGGAGAATGAGTTTTTAGTGAGAACTGATTTATGGATAGGGCTGTGATTCTGAGTTTTGACGTTACTTTGGTATGAAGTCCCTGAGTTTTTAGACGTGAAGGATTCCTGTTTCCTACGCGTAGTTTCTAGAGCAGTAAACTTTTTCTCTAGAAAGTCTAAAAACTCCTTAAGTACTGGCAATTCTCTCGGTTGTTTAACTGATTCAACGTAGTCCGTGAATGACTCCGTATCCAGTTTCTGGGACAACAAGTGCACGATGATAGGGTCCCAGGTACTGACATCGACTCCCATATTTTTAATGGCGTTTAAACACTCTAAAGTCGTATCGTGTAGACGCTTAATATTGAATACGGATTGTTGTTGCATAGCAGGAAGATTTAATAAAGTATTAAGTTGAGATGTGAATAAAAGTTTCTTGTTGTTATACCTCTGGTTCAGAATTTCCCAACAAGTAGTATAGTTGTCTGAACTCACGGATAGATGTTGTACCAACCTCTCTGCCTCACCCTTGACCTTGGTTTTAAGGTGCTGCATTTTCTGAGCAGGCGACATAGTTGGATTGTTGTGTATGATTTCGGTGAAGAGGTCTTTGAATGAAGCCCAGTTGTTATAGTTACCGCTGAAGGTCGGTATCTCCATCTGCGGCGTAGACTTCTCTCTGTGCGAGAGAGACCACATCTTCCTATTAATCTCCTTTTTGATTCTTATATACTCCTTTTCATACCTTGAGAAAGCCTCTTCATATTTCTTGTTGGACTCGTCAAGCTCACTGTCCAACTCCCAGTGCAGAGTGTCGATGGTGTTCCAGCGTGCCTTGAGTGTACGCAGCATATCTTCAAACTCCCACTTTTCTGATACAGTATCTATGTCTATAGTAATCACGGAACGGTGAAAAGCCTTAAAATTACTCTGTTGCCTCTGAGCATATCGTCCGTTTTACTATTCGTACCTTTTGTTGCTGGTGATGACGATGCCGCTGGCTGGTAGACATCGGCTGGCTTGATGAAAGGAGAAGGGTTGAACTTTGCTGCTTGTAGAACAGGAGTGCTAGGCCTATCGATACCTAAAGGTTGCTTATAATTCTGTATGCCTGATCGAACTGAACCGTACCTCTCCTTTACCCTCTCATATTCATTTTTGTCGAAATACTGAGACTCATCACCTAACTCTAATAACCTTGCGTGGTTATGTTCGAACTCGATCCAGTATTTATCCAGTACGTCTAAGCGACGTTGCAGATAATCTGGAGTCTTTCTCTGAACTATCTTTCTTGAAATTAGTCCAGGTTTGGTCAGTGCCCGCAGCCAGTTGCTGCTGCGTGGCCAAGATATCTTCAAACGTGGACATGATGGTTTAAGCAAAAAGGACTGATCTTACTTGAAAAAAAAATCAGCAACTCCCTGCTACTTGAAGATGTTAGCGCCGAGGATAGATGCTCTCCCGGCTCCTGGCTGACTCTTGATGTCTGATGACAACCCAAGACCTTGCTGCCTCGGGGATAGGGTGTCTCTTGATTGCACCCCTCCTGTACTTGATCTGATCTGGTTACGTGTCGTGATGCCTTGGTTGCACAACGACACAGTCTTGACGTGGTGTCCGATATTGACACGTGTACTTCCGATAGGTACTGAGCGGAACCGGTGACACAGTTACAGTTCACTGATGAACACGCGTAAGGATCCCGCTTTATTCGGAAAGCTCGAAGGACCAATGTTCGGGGTTAGCCGAAACAATATGATTTGATAAATGATAAACTTTATGATTTAAACTTGAAATATATTTAACTGATAACTTGTTACAGAAAGGATGATACAATATGAGAACGCGCGGCGCTCTTGATGGCCGTTTGCGAACTGATTTGTATGAGTGATGAGTGATTGTGCGATATTGTACAATTAGGTCAAATGGCGTGAAATGGTGATGATTCGGCTAAATGTACGTTGCTCGTACACTTACGTTTATAAAACTTTTGAATAATCAAAAATTCACGAATATAAAGAACAAAATTATGTATATTATGGAGATGTTTTTTCACAGAAAGTATAATAGTTTTATATTTCAAGTAACTGCACCCCTGCGTGAATAAGTAGGCACCTTGCGTTACCCAATTCAAGATTATTGCTACATTTGTATTGCGTATGGAACGGCCGGCGGCTGAGCAGGCATCGCTCGTTCGCTTCAATATTTATCGGTCGCGGCGGATGCAGTCGAGTGTGTAAACAGCGCATTAGGAGAGATTGCGAGGGCTCGCATGGAGTCGCTGCGAGACAATGGCTCTTCGGGCGCGACTTACAAACGTAAAGCCAATGACTGCCGTTCCCTGCCCGGGAAGGGTTATCTCGCGCTAGCAACAATACGCCACCGCCCCTAACTACTGTTTCTAAATTCGTTTTGTACTCCGGCGCAAAAAGGCTTTTGCTTTCAAATAGCTGACTACGACATTTACTGCAGTTATGCGTGTATTCAGCCTAAAAATACAAATGTGAATACGAACAGTACTTTCATTTAGGTGATAACTGAAATAATGGGGATTTATTCGCAGAAATGTATTTTTATTGTAAATAAAAAAACTTGCTGCTGAAAGACTCGCGATATGTTATAAATAAAAAAGGCGAACTAAAATTTTTGAATGTGTATTGCGAAAGCGTTTATGAACTGATACGCTATTTTTAACGGAATACTGAACTGAATTGCTAGTGTATTTTTTATTATAATAATATTGGCTTTTAATATTAATCTTTTGTTAAAGGAAGACTATACGTATGTAAGTAATTATTTTTGTTTGAGCAATTTGGCGCGTCTGATTCACAAGCATAATAAAATTACTCATTCAATTGATGAGAGCTCACCTCTACTATTTATTATTATCTTAATGTTAATATTTTAGAATTAGGATATCATAATTTTGTTAAGATAGCTGGGGCAGGCGTAAAATGTATTTCGTCTCTGTTTAAGCTCTTGGTTGTTTCAAACATTGACTTGTACTCGTATCTTGGATGATATTGATAATTGAAGACTTTAAATAACTTCAGTTATCAATAACTTGTAAGTGTGCACAATAATAAAGGCTGCTTTGAGTGAACTACTTGATGTAAACAACAATAAATAACGATGACTCAGTAAGAATTATGCTAGCTTACAGTAACCTGTACTTTGTACAATCTCAAAGAATTGCAAGTGTGTTATGTCAATGAGCAGAGCGGGGCGGGGCGGCTCACTGCCCGTAGCGGACGCCGTGTTCGCAGTCTTGGAAAAACTAGCGGCGGCGATAACGCGGCGATAAAGGCGCTCACATGAATATTCAGCGCGCGCGCCGCTCGCTGAGGGCGGTGCTTTTGCCTCCTCCGGCCATGTGCATCCTAATAAAGATAATTATTTCGTGCTGAAGTTTTTTTACGTTGCAGAAAACCTAGGCTCTAAAAAAAAAGAAGTATATACAGCTCATTTGTGCTGAGAAGCTTTTCTAGAGAAAAGGATAAACGCAGTAAAGTATTGCTTGTCATAAAAGCTTGAATCAGGTCAGACTCGGTTAACTCAGAATTACTTCTCCTGCCGACCGCAGATAATTTGGTAGAATATGACCATGAGATGAAGGAAGGCGGACCGTAATCCTCCCTATTCACGCTTCAGGATATTACGTAGCAAAATTCAACGAAGTTGTGCAACACACTTTTATTCCAACACGAAACATGAAACACGCTCGTCCACTCACACAGGCGCGATCAAAATGCATTCACGGAGAGAAGATTAACATTGCAATAAATCTTAAATTTAAAAAGATGTTGTGTTTCTTTTTCACTGAAAAGCGCAATACTTCACCGCCGACACGCTTTAGTACAACGAAAAGCCGTGAAGCAACCGCCGAGCTCACGAGTACGAAGCTAACGCATGTACAATACAGGTTTTATGAGATTCATTAAGCCTTGACCAACTCACGCATAAAGCTAAGGAAAGTGAAATTTGAAATTTGTATTTGATATCGCATTTTTTTTTCTGTACAGATTATTATTAATCTATGTATGTAGTTAAGCAGAGTAAACAAATACCGTAGGTATGTTGAACTGTTAACAATCAAAGTGTTTTCAGGCATTCCAGGATATTCCTCACTGGTCCGCGCCCCGGCTGCACGCGATCGCACTCCCGGCACAGCTCACCATTACAGCAGCTGCATAACATCTTTTATGTTCTTTACACGTCTCTGGAATTACTGTTCGTAATCAAATACCTCTTAGATGCGAAAAGTAATTACTACTGATAACGAACTTTGGCTCTCATCCTATGGTCTTTTGATATATCTTTAATTTAAGGCGTAAATTCCTAAAGCTCTTGATTATAAGCCTTGGAATAAACTGTGCGTCGTCGGAGTGACGGCTGCCGGCGTGACGTGCGGGATCGAAGCCGTAACAGGCGGAAAATGAAGCGATATAAATTCAATAAGCGATATTCCGAGCCGAGCCGCCGCTCAAGCTGCTCGCTTAAATATACAGCTTCCTGGAACACTTTGCACCACAAATTCAAATATGTAGGGAATCATTTATCAATAAAAAGATTACAAATACGAGTACAAATTTGGAAAAAGAAAAAACCGCCTTCAAAACCCGACACACTATTTTGTAATTTTTGGTGTGTCGGGTTTTTGAAAGCGGTTTTTCTTTTTTTGTTAAAATGTTTTTTAATACTTTTTAGTGTTACATTTGATATTATAACTAGTAGTCTGAATATGCATACAGTATTGAAAGAATTATCCTTGTACTTCTAACTATTAAGGAGTTGATATTCCATCATTCATGGATACTATTGTCAGAACTGAACGGGTAGCACCAGCTTTCAAATAAAAAACATACAAATCGGTTCACCCAGGCGGAAGTTATGGGGTAACAAACATAAAAAAAAATACAAACGAATTGAGAATCTCCTAATTTTTTTTAAGTCGGTTGCAAAATAACGTATCTCCTGTCCATAGTTTGTTTATTTTTGTTTTTATGTTGAGTTGCATTTAATAATCGTGATTCGTGATTATGTCGTGCAATTGGGCAATTATCGTAATGTTTCATGATGACATGCAAATTATCTACTTCTGAGAAATACGATCAAAGTAAGTCCGACAGCGCAGCCCGCTCGCTCCCATTTAGGGGTGAGAGCCATCCGCTCCCCCGCAAGCCCGGTGATGATGACAAGGCTCCTCCAAGCCATCATCGTTAGTCAGTTAGGAAAACAAAAAAATAAAAAAAAAGCTAGCTCCTATCGCAACACCTCGTCGGCCCAAGTTCAGGCACTACAAGTGCAGGGCGGGCCGCACGCGCTCCAATCGAGATATGTTCAGACGAGCACCGGAACCGCGAATAGTTCGCGTCTCATTTCGGGAGCGCTCGCCCGAGGAACTTCGTTACCTCTTCATGAATTCACGGGGAAACAGTTCGCAGACGATCCGCGACAGCATCACAGAACTATTCAGGCGGATATTTTGTACTTTGATATTATTCAGTTAATGGACTTCCCACTTTCTTCGTCATGAATCGGTTGATGTAGACCAGTTTCGAGACAACGAGTAAGTAGGTATCGCTTAATATTCAATAAATAACGAAGTGGAGGATAATCGTAGTATCTAAAGAAATTAATTTACCAAATCGTCATCATCTGATTGGTGACTGCGGTGGATTACCTCATAATGACAGACATTTCCTATTTACGTCCTCACGACGGAGCTTGATCCTACCGACGACCTACACCGCATACATCTATATGAAAAATAGTTTTGTTATCTATATAACCAAACTATTTTACTGTAGGCCCTACTACGACACCTAACATAAACCAATTCCCGCTTACGTCCGTAAGCCCGGTACGCGCCCGCGCCGCGCGGTGTTAATCAGATCAACGCGATTACAATTTGCGACACATCTGTCCTCTGAGCGGCTCATCGTATCGATCTCATTCCATTCATCAGCATTCATTACGAATCCATGTGCCACTTATTCATTGAACATTAATTTGTCAATAGTACTTGCGGCATTGCTTATATCTGTTGTGGTTTCAGATACCTACTCCTGTCGCATTGAATTTGAAGCACAAAGGTTCATTTTTTTTTTGGACTAGAGTAGAGATTCATATAAAATTAATGATTACTTAGTTATTCAATACAAATCTAAATAAGTAATTTAATAATTCAACTTTAAAAACCTGCTATCGTAATAGTTATGTTAATAATGTAGTTAGTGTCTAGTTGTACTATCAAAACATTAAAGTAGTCCAGGCGCCGCTCACACGGATAGGCGACACGAGACGCAATCCCTTTATCCTCGCGCCTCACGCGCCTTAACGAGGATACGGGCGACGGTTTGCTTAGGTTCGTCTGTTGAGAGACAAACAGCAACTATCACGCCGAAACTGCCAGAAACATGTTTATGAACAATAATTATTGTATTAAAAATACCAAAAAATATTATGACTTAAAACCCAATTTTTTTAGAGATCAATGCACGAAAAAAAAATTATTTGAATTTCTCGATTATTCTTATCTACATCCGTATGGTAAAAATACAGGGAATCAAAGTTATTAATCTACCAACTATGCCCAAGGACTAAAGGCAAAAAGCCCGATGATTGATCGCCCGCAACAATCCAACTTACCCGCGCGGTAACCGATATTGATCATCCGCTGAAGTGTCGCTCTGCATAAGTGATCTGTACTGCTCAATCCAGGGGCATACCCTACTAAATTAAGTTAACTGTAATGAGATTTTGTGAGACATTCATTGCAATCCAAATTTTTTGTGTAATTGCCTTTAGGAAAGAATGGTCTTAATAGAGATACATAAATATATTAAAAAAGCTATCTAAAGAACATACTAATAAAACACACATTATTCGACAAAATACGATTTCCGAAAATTTATTCGAGCTTACAAGTTACATTACCTACCCTTAGATATGATTCCTTTTTCCCTAATCTATTTAGGAAGATAAAACGCCTCACATTTTAGCCTCAGACCGTAACGACTAGTAAAAAATATTCTGGAAACAAAGCCCTCACACCAGGAGACAACTAACGACGGTCCGCCCCGCCATAAATAAACTGCGACAAGACCACTTCGCGGCTAATGCACCGTCGTATAAGGAATCTTATTTCGCGCGCAGATTACTAGCTTTCCCTAAAAAACAGTCGTACCTACATCCGGACGAGATGTGTAAAGCGACATGTACTAGGAATGCGCGTATTATGGAGATTGGGCTCGCGTCCCGAGCGCTCCTGCGGCGGTGTCAAACTATCGCGATATTTCACACACTCGTCTCCAACATTGCCAAAGAGAACTGGAACATATCCGGTTTCCGAATCGTAGCAAGGAAAATCTGTTTGTCGAGTGTAAGGTATCTACAATAAGTAAAGGCTTTTTACAGCCTAATACCTCGTTCAAGATGCTCAGGCAGATGAAGTGTCGCGCGGCGCCTGCGGTGTAATTGCGTTGTTAGGGCGGCGCGTGCCGCCGCGCGGGGATATCCACTTCGTTAAAATTAAGACGCGCCAAATTAGCTGAAATATCGGGTAACGCGCGCCGGCCGCAATTATAATATTTTTCTGGCTTACAGCGGCTTTATTTCATTGGCATGCAAATTGCGAGCTCGGTGAAGCGCGCTGAGCCTACTCCGCGCCCTATTTTCGTGAAAGCTATTGCTGAAAGAACCGCTACGCATATGCTCCCGGATTCGAGATTTTTTTTGTACATTTGTAGCACTTGATTCTAAAATCTTTTATTTATATTAAACACAATTACCTATTTCTTTTTGTCGTGGAATTAGAATCATTATAGTGCAAATCACCTTGCCCCACGTTGGGCGCCAATTAGAAAAGGAAATTTCTTGATTCGTTAATTGACTCTACATTATTGTCGAATATAGAAAGTTTATTAACTGTAGAAAAATTTTGTTATGTCATTAGTAATGCAGAATTTTACATAGTTAGAAAGAACCTACACATCTATTGTAGGTTCTAACAATGTTTACAAGCCTTGTTAATCATAATTATGTTTCTGAAAACTAATCTTTACTGATGCACCATCAAAATTTACAAGTGTTATAGTGATCTTTAGTGTATTGGCTCGCATATATTAGATTTATATGTATGTAACTACTAGTACATAGATTGTGTTGCACTCACCCGCGCATGCCGCGAGACGGCGGCGGCGGAGGGCGCGCGCGCGCCCGGCGTGCGGCTGCGGCGCGGCCGCTCCTCTGCAACAAACCATGCGGCTGAATGCAGCAGAGTGGAAATACAACAATGCTAAATCTACACACACACCCAGTTGCACTTTGAATTCAAATTAAACAGGTAAGTGGTAATCAAGGCTATCCAGTGTAGATGTCATAGCTACAAATATGTTTCGTTCATAGTGCTTTGGAGTCATCTATTGAGCTCGTCTTGAGCTCTTGTTGTCTTGCTGCAGAAGTAGATCTAGTGTCAATGTGTTATTTTATTTTCAGTAACACTCACCTTGATGTTTGACAGCGGGCGCAGGGTCGGGGGTGCGCGCGCGGCGCGGCGCGGCGGCGGGCGGCGGCAGCGCCAGCAGCTGGCGGTACAGCTCGAGCTCGTGGTAGAACTCGAGCGAGTCGGGCGAGCCGCCGCCCCCCTCCGCCTCCCCCGGCGCCGCCCCCGCCCCCGCCGGCGCCGCGCCCACCTCCGCCGTGAGCCCGTTCAGCACGAGGCGGCGCGCCGCCATCGCGCCCGCGCCCGCGCATCGACCTCACATCACACCACTACACGCTCACAACTATACTCGGTTGATGCTCTCACTTTCAGACGGACCCTAAATTCACTTTATTGAAACGAGTGAAGTTGTAAATTGTTATATTTTAATAGATCTATGTTTTGCGATTTGTTATATTTCAATAGATTTTATCGAAGAGGACGTTATAGGTGTATAATATAGGAGGACTTTATAAGTATATATAAAACCGTTTAAAAACTAACACAAGTTATTAAAAAAGGACTACCTAAGTTTGCCTACACAACTTAACATTGGCATACTGCATCTCAAGAATTTTAGATAGGTGGTATTCAAAAATAGATAGTCAATAGTAATTACTTAGGATGCCTTAAAACTTCACCCAGAATAATTTATTACTTTACCAATGCAGGAATAACCTGCCTATTCTATGAGAGTTCGTCAGAAGGAAATGACATTAAACTATTTTAATTTTTTTTTAAATTATGAGCTTTCATGTCACCTCCAATTATTAGTTTGTAGTGCAAAAAGAAACCTTTGGATCTAAAATTAAAAGTTATCACATATTTTGAACACTGCTTATCATTGTCATGTCACTGCCAATATCTATATACCACAATCTCATCAAATTACGTCGCACTTTACTTGAAACTAATATTTTGGTACTTTTCCGAAAGTTTCCGCAAGTTGTAAGTTCCGCACGGAAAGTAGGCGAGCGGAGTTGTTCTCGCTACGAACGCCCGCGCGGTCGCGAGTGCCGGTCGGGGAGCGCGACTCGCCGCCGCCGCGTCTGCAGCCGGACTGGCGCGCGGCGCCGCAAGGCTAAACAACACGCGACGGGAAAACTTTTAAACTTTTTAACGTACATAAATAAATAAATATTGAACATCATGTACTTCAACAACATGATCTGATACTGAGTGCCCAGTATGTTGGCAATAGCACTTGTGTTACGTATATTCTTCAACAGTCAACTTCAAGAATCAACAGTTATATACTTCTTAATAACCCACCCAGACACGAAACAAACACCGATGTTCGTCACACATATATTTGTGTGACGAACATCGGGTGAGAATCAAACCCACGACTATTGGAACCGTAGGTAGTGAACCTGAGTCACTAACCACAGTTTCACCGTGGATGCGGACGTACACAGGTGCAAGAGAAGACACAGGTGTGTGTATGTTCTTGTAAAGTATTTCTTTTCCTTTCCCATCCTACTCTTCAGAGCACCCCCTTACCAATATAGGATAGCCTTAGCATCCTTGACATCGGAGATCGCCGCGATCTGAACTAGCGGGATCGAGAGCGTCATTAGAACGGCTTTCTAGGGATCCTGAACAGAGTGCGGCGATTTTTCACACCGGTGCAGCTCTGCCTTCTGTAGGTACATACATATAAGGCACAAGTTCGCCCATATGTGGAATATTGCTCTCACTTCTGGGATGGCTCCGCAAAATACTTGATCGATGCCCTCGATAGGTTGCAACGACATGCTATTCGTATTGTCGGTAATGCCTCTACATTACCGACAGTCCCGATTGTCCGAAACCCTGGAGCCTCTACAATTACGTACTTCATCATACTCTACATTGCCGGTCTAAGTGTTCTCTACAGTCTCTATGAATGAAGAACTATTTTAGCTAGTCCCTCCATTCCATTTCCACTCCTGAACGACACGTGCTGGACAGTGCTGCCATCCACATACAATGCAGGCGCTGGTGGGTCGGACTAAGAGGTTTAGTTCCTCTTTTCTGCCTCGTGTCATTAAGGCATGGAATGCCCTTCCAGCTCATGTTTTCCCTCCGGCATTTAAGCAGGCCTTCCGGGTGAGTGCGACAGGCTCAATATGGTAATTGTGCCTGTCAACCTCATATTTGGATCTTACTACCGCTTACCATAAGGTGGAGAGAGGTCATCTTGTTAGCCTATAATAAAAAAAAGACCACTGCACCGGGCTTGCGTGCTTTCAGAGGCACAGGCGTGCATTCGGCAACTTCCTTAAACCGGGCTGAGTAATTTCTTAACCGAATATATACCTATCTTTAACACTAGCGTACCAATGGTTGGACAGCCAGCTAATGGGTGGGCGGTTCTTTGAACCTCATAAATTATATACTGATTTTTTGTCGTACTTATTAATGGTAAAAACTTACATCCCCTGACTTAGTTAGTCACAACTATCTGTCCGGTGGTTGGTGAACGGTATACGGGTAAGCGACCCCGGCTCCTTGAGCTACTATCGACCAAATCATCCGAGGCGATAGTATCCTTCCTCCCCTTTTCCTTCCCCCGTCATAAATATCCTTGCTACTCATGGGAACGCAATGACCTTGTTAAAACAATGCACAAGGCAGAATGGCGGCGACGTGGTCCACAACCCGTCACGTCACGTTTTCCACAGAGGTGAAAAGTGGATCGCTGGAAGTGATCTCTGCCTACACCCTGGTAAAAAGGCGATTTTATGTATGTATGTTACGGTAAAAGTGGATAGAGTGGTTATTATGTATAATTACCGGTAACTATGCATAATTACTAGTGTTTGTGGTAAAGGTGGTGAAAACTATCGAATTAATCACATTTACCGGTAATTATATAAAATTACCATACCCTTTGTGTAAATGTGGCAAATAATAAAATAAAACTGACTTGACTGGCTCGGTGAAACAATGGTTTTGTTAGTGACCCAGGCTGGCGATTCCAAGAGTCGTGGGTTCGATTCCCACTCGGGACAAATATTTGTGTGGTGAATATCGGTGTTTGTTCCTTGTCTAGGTGTGATTATATAGTTAAGTATGTATTTATAAATAACTTTTCTGAAAACATTTAAACCGCGTAAGATAGATGATTGAAATTTGGCATGCAGATTTAGGGTTAATAGACTTAAAGCTTACTTGCGACGCGATATTGCAAAATTCGTAAGGGATCGGGAGTAACTGGGAAAAAACTTTTGTATGTAAAATCCTGTAGTCCACACGAACGAAGTCACGGGCACAGAAACCAAACTTCATGTTTGGTTTTAAAAAAAATATTATCTTATAAAAATAAAGTTAAATAAAATTAGCAAATTGGCAGGGAATTTTCAGTGGAACTCTTAAAATTCTTTCTCGTCAATATATTTTTGAGATTTGTGACATTTGGAATTGCAGAGTACTTGTGATATTTGTCAGCAATGTCAACATTTACCACAGTCGAGCGGGAGCTTTATATAATTACCGGTAAATTTGAATAATTCACTACATTTACCATGTGCGTCGGGAATTATCTATATTTACCGGTGATTATAGATAATTACCGATTGCTCACATTGACCGTAACATATGTATGTGTAAAAACTTACAACGGGACGCTGAATGTGCTCTTAACTTTTGTTTTTACATACTCATTTTTTACTTGTGAGGACCGATAAGTGATTTCTTTATTGTTACTATTGTTATCTTATCTTATAAATGTAAATCCAGGTCTTCTCTTTTATGAATTGATACTTATCGTACTTGACATCACCGGTTAATTAATGGTATGCTTTACTGTTAATTTTAAAAAGTTGTGTATGCTTATAAAGCCTTGCATTTAGGTGTAATTAGTAAAAGCTTAACCGGTTGAGCAATGCTATAATTTCTTAATGGTTTTGGACCCTTCGTGAAGAGGATAAGTCCCAAAATAATGAGAACTATGTAAATGTATATACTGTATCTGCTATTTTTGAAAATATTGTTTTGTCTTATTAATGAAAAAACGTAAATTTAAAGTAGTCACTTTATTCATTAGTCATTCATTAAAAAATCGAACTTAAAATACAAATTAATACTTAGAACAATTCGGTAAATACATTACATACATACATTAAAAATATACACAGAGGCGGAATTTAAATTATCAGATCAATAGCAAATAGACTAGGTGTAGGAAACATAAAGCGCGCCAGGCGGGTATGTTGGCATACAGCGACGACAACTACGATTACAATAAATTACTAAAACATCATAAAAATCGATTAACCGATAAACGTTAATGATATCATAATAACATAGATAAGTACCTACTTACTAGATATAGCTAAGAATAAAAAAATATTGAAATACGTTTTGTTAAGACAAAATATTTAAGACAATCGTATTATACTCATATCTAGTCGCATAAGCCAAACAAAATCCGAAAAATATTTTTATAATTGTCTCAACGAATCGATTATCTCTTTCCATGGAAATCGGTTAAATGCATAACAATAATCTGTAATTTTTCAACATGATTCTGTGAAAACTCTAACCATATAAGTTAGTTGAGCCATCGAGGATTTATTCTCAGTCTGTAAATTAGCGCCGCTTTGTAGCGCTACCACGAGTTAGCTATCGAAAACTTACATACGTTAAAAACCTATCGAATTGTTTTTTTTTCATACTACTTCTTCTTCCTATCGTATGGTTGATGAAAAACTTGGTGTCAGAGTTTTTAAACCGCCCGTAGGCCTCTGACATGGCTTCGCACACCGTTGAAAAATTTCTCAGGTGTGCTGCTTTCCTCACGATGTTTTCCTTTACCGTTAAAGCGTCGAATGATGGTACATATGAATTTCAAATTTGAAAAACACATTGGTACCTGGCGAGGTTTGAACTGGCGACCTCTCGCATGGCAAGCAACGACTTTAACCACTCGGCCATCGACGCTTTTTCATACTACCGATTTAGTTCTTAGCGTTACCGCTAGGGGCGCTGTACATTTTTTCAGACATTTTTTACATAGGTATCGAGTCTGTCACATTTAAACTCATGGTAGCGCTACTGGTTTATGGTCAGCTTCACAACACTTCTGCCCAAGTTTCAGTCAAGGAATAATATCACATAAACATGACATTTCAGCCCCGATTAGCTAGCCGAGCGAGCTTAAAAAACATGGGTGAATGAGTCACATAAAACTCGAGCAGTTTCGAGGTGTCAAGAAGCGGCGGCACCTTGTTATATTTTCGCACTTGTATCTCGTATCGGTATTTTCAGGCAAGTCTAATTGTGAAGCCAACCAGCGGGTTGGCTTCACAATTTAGCTCGTCATTGTGTGCGTGTGAGCTGCGCTGTCTGAGCTATGTCGGGGCACACGGCGGCCGCCTCGTCGCCACGCATTCTGGCGCTCGTAGCCAATTCTTTTTTTTTTTTCAGAGCAAGCTGACTGCTGACACTGACGAGTTTGTTCTCCGGGCGGGCGCTGGCGGCAGAGTTGCCAACTCGCATTTAGAAAATAACGTACATAGAACAGTATGTAAAAATACGTAGATTTAGTAATTATTTCGAGAAAATTACTTTTAAGAGTTAATTGTTATCATATTTGTACCGAATTAACGTGATACCAGTAAGTTTACCATTACGTAGATCTACGTATTTGAAACATTTCCGAGGTTAAAGATACATAGTGTTGACAACACTGGCTGGCTGGTTGGCGGGTCACACGGCGGCGAGCAGCGCGTGCAGGCGGCGCGGGTCGAGCGGCGCGGCGGCGGCGGCGGCGGCGCGCGCGGCGGCGTGCGCGTGCGCGGGCCAGCGGTGCGCGAGCAGCGCCAGCAGCGCCGTCAGCGCGCACAGCCCCGCCGCCAGCGGCAGCAGCAGCGGCGCGCGCCGGCCCACGCCTGTACACGACACGATGCTGTTCATATTTAACTACCGTAGAGGTGCACTTAGAAAGGAATTCCCGAAATTCCCACGGGAACGGAAATTTGCGGGATTATTTTTTACTAAATGCTTGAAATTTGGCATGCAGGTATCTTAGTAAACTTTAAGCTTTGTTGTTATGAAAATTACAACAAGAAACCCATTCCGTGTTACGCTAGTAAGAGCGGTCGGTACCGGAGGCGGGCAGGTGGTGGTCGGGCAGCAGCTCCTGGTCGGCGCAGCGCGCGCAGGCGGGGCGCGCGGGCTGCGCGTGCGCGCGCCAGGCCGCCGCGAGCCGCCGCAGCGCGCCGTCACACGCGCGCCAGTGCCGCAGGTGTTACGCTAGTAGGTGTGTCGGTACCGGAGGCGGGCAGGTGGTGGTCGGGCAGCAGCTCCTGGTCGGCGCAGCGCGCGCAGGCGGGGCGCGCGGGCTGCGCGTGCGCGCGCCAGGCCGCCGCGAGCCGCCGCAGCGCGCCGTCGGCCGCGCGCCAGTGCCGCAGGTGTTACGCCAGTAGGTGTGTCGGTACCGGAGGCGGGCAGGTGGTGGTCGGGCAGCAGCTCCTGGTCGGCGCAGCGCGCGCAGGCAGGGGCGCGCGGGCTGCGCGTGCGCGCGCCAGGCCGCCGCGAGCCGCCGCAGCGCGCCGTCGGCCGCGCGCCAGTGCCGCAGGTGTTACGCTAGTAGGTGTGTCGGTACCGGAGGCGGGCAGGTGGTGGTCGGGCAGCAGCTCCTGGTCGGCGCAGCGCGCGCAGGCGGGGCGCGCGGGCTGCGCGTGCGCGCGCCAGGCCGCCGCGAGCCGCCGCAGCGCGCCGTCGGCCGCGCGCCAGTGCCGCAGGTGTTACGCTAGTAGGTGTGTCGGTACCGGAGGCGGGCAGGTGGTGGTCGGGCAGCAGCTCCTGGTCGGCGCAGCGCGCGCAGGCGGGGCGCGCGGGCTGCGCGTGCGCGCGCCAGGCCGCCGCGAGCCGCCGCAGCGCGCCGTCGGCCGCGCGCCAGTGCCGCAGGTGTTACGCTAGTAGGTGTGTCGGTACCGGAGGCGGGCAGGTGGTGGTCGGGCAGCAGCTCCTGGTCGGCGCAGCGCGCGCAGGCGGGGCGCGCGGGCTGCGCGTGCGCGCGCCAGGCCGCCGCGAGCCGCCGCAGCGCGCCGTCGGCCGCGCGCCAGTGCCGCAGGTGTTACGCCAGTAGGTGTGTCGGTACCGGAGGCGGGCAGGTGGTGGTCGGGCAGCAGCTCCTGGTCGGCGCAGCGCGCGCAGGCGGGGCGCGCGGGCTGCGCGTGCGCGCGCCAGGCCGCCGCGAGCCGCCGCAGCGCGCCGTCGGCCGCGCGCCAGTGCCGCAGGTGTTACGCTAGTAGGTGTGTCGGTACCGGAGGCGGGCAGGTGGTGGTCGGGCAGCAGCTCCTGGTCGGCGCAGCGCGCGCAGGCGGGGCGCGCGGGCTGCGCGTGCGCGCGCCAGGCCGCCGCGAGCCGCCGCAGCGCGCCGTCGGCCGCGCGCCAGTGCCGCAGGTGTTACGCTGAAGTAGGTGTGTCGGTACCGGAGGCGGGCAGGTGGTGGTCGGGCAGCAGCTCCTGGTCGGCGCAGCGCGCGCAGGCGGGGCGCGCGGGCTGCGCGTGCGCGCGCCAGGCCGCCGCGAGCCGCCGCAGCGCGCCGTCGGCCGCGCGCCAGTGCCGCAGGTGTTACGCTAGTAGGTGTGTCGGTACCGGAGGCGGGCAGGTGGTGGTCGGGCAGCAGCTCCTGGTCGGCGCAGCGCGCGCAGGCGGGGCGCGCGGGCTGCGCGTGCGCGCGCCAGGCCGCCGCGAGCCGCCGCAGCGCGCCGTCACACGCGCGCCAGTGCCGCAGGTGGCTGAACGCGTACGCCACCGCCTCCGACGCGCCGCGCCGCAGCACGTGCTCCGGCGGCAGCGTCAGCGCGCGCAGCTCCAGCAGGTACTCCGGCACGAACGGGTTGTACTCGATCGCGCGCCGGATCGCCTGACACACATAATAATCATAATCAGACCTCGCGAATAGGAAATAGAAAATCAACATAAATATACCTACTTATGTACTAACAGATAGTTGTCTCGCTAGCAAGTTAAGATGACTTAAAATGTTATCCCTTCTTTAACTGATTTCTAATGTAGTTTTAACAGCGAATACTGATCTTGTCAATCATCTTTCTCTTCCCAGCCCTTGGTTTATCGGTGAGACCGGAGTCCTGACATGAGGCCGTCGCATTGCGCCTACGCGCCTTATACCTCGTGCGCGCGCAGGTCGAGCGGCGAGCGCGGCGGCGCGGCGGCGGCGGCGGCGGCGCGCGCGCGCAGCAGCGCGGCGGTGTAGAGCAGCGCGGCGGAGCGCGGCGCGCCCGCGTCCCCGAGCCGCGCCACCAGCGCCTGCACGTCCGCGTACAGCCGCTGCTCCAGCAGCACCTGACCGCACACAACACCAATGATAATAAGTTTACGCCGATCTTCCTATAGATGGCGCTGTTCTATCGCCATAATTACTTTGTTTGTATACTTGCATAGGAAGAGAGTACATTGAGGCGACCCTGCACACGTAGTGGCAGATTTTATTAATTGAAACGCCTCAACGCGCAGATGCGTTTTCAATGTGCAGTACCACGCATGTTTTCTATACTGATTAAGATATTTGCACATTAAGTATGTATTTTAAAATCGCTCCGCGTCCCGCGGCCAAAGTGTTTTCTGTTGTCGACCATTCGATTCACATGCCAGGTGTAGACAGACAGCTCCAACTTCAGAGATCCTCCGTGGTTTGGTGTTGTGTATGGGCTATCGGTGGTGAGAGGGTAGAGTCACCTCGATGAGGTTCTCGTGCAGCGAGAGCGAGTGCAGCGCGGGCGGCGCGTCGCGCGCGAGCTCGCGGAACAGGCGCGCGGCGTCGCGCAGGCGGCCGAGGCGGCGCGCGCACATGGCGGCGCGGCGCTTGATGTGCGCGAGCAGCGCCGCGTCGCGCCGCGCCGCCGCGCCGCCGCCCAGCAGCGCGTGCGCGCGCCACGCCGTCTCCGCCGCGCGCCACGCGCGCTTCAGCACGCGCTCCGCCTGCGACACACAAACGTGGACATCATGTTATAAACTTGGGATTAAGACTATCACACTTTTGTCTCAGACGGGGATGCAAAAATCTGGGCAATAGTCCTGGAACACCACTTTCGCATTTTCCAGAACCATAAATCTTACTGATTACGAGTAGGTACTTCTGATTTGTGCTTTTTACATTTTAAAAAAATTTCTTTTTAAACTTTTTATACATCACAGGCCATCATAAGCCGATTCCCTCATGCTACAAATTAGCACTGGATATGTGCACAGTGTAAGCTATGTGCGGTAGTGACCTCCTGCACGGTGGGCGCGTCCTCCTCGGCCAGCAGCAGCAGCGCGGCGGCGCAGTCGGGGCGCAGCGCCAGCGCCGCGCGCGCCGCCGCCACCCGCGCCGCCGGCTCGCGCTCGCGCCACGCGCGCGCCATCGCCTCCTCCGCGGCGCCGCCCTGCAACGTGTAACCACAGGATATTTAATACAGGGCTTGGATGGATGCCAGTGAAACATGGGTTTATTGACGAGCCAACGTAACTTCTCACACACCGCTGACCTTAGGTCGGCCGAAAGTGCGCCTTTTGTCGGTTGGGATGTGAAAGGTTAATAATTTGCATGCAATGCAGTAACCATTTATCGAAATGTTACTAATCATACCCTTTCTCAATTTATTTTGATAACTTGTTGTACGAGCCAACTCGTACATTTGTACATTCTGTATTTGTATAATCTTTGGCCAGCTGCGTCTGACCTAATTATTGCATTTTTCATATGCATGACATTCAATAACTTAGTGCGAATAAATCACTCGGCAGACACATACGCGTTTTCATTCACCCATCAGGGCCTTGATCTCCGTTAGAGTCTGTCTGACAGGGTTGTGAGCACACGACCCACACACTTGTTTTAGTACTATTTTAAGCTACAACGTATTTCATTACCTGGAAAAATTAAAATTCATAAGGCCGATTCAAAATGAAAAATGAATTTTTTTACTAATCCATGCATTTTTTTATATCTGAAGTTCAATATAGCTTGACTGCAACTGATGGTAAGCAGCAGTCAGGTCTACATTATTAGGTTGATGGAAAATATAACTTATTGAGCCACTGGCGAGCTGGAACGGCACCAGGGCTGCATGCATGCACAATGCAGATATTATGTGGATGGCAGAATTGTCAAGATAAAAAAATTCTATTGTTGTAAAATGAAGAATTAGACTTTTACATGCTTAGACTGAAACTGAGCTTAAATCAGATAAATGAAGAATTGTACTAAAATTTCAAGCAAATATTTCATCGGTGCAATAACTGTCAAGCATGGTATGATATTGGATTTCAAGAGTATTGAATGATGACAAAGCCTCACCTCA
The DNA here is from genome assembly GCA_039566165.1 of Maruca vitrata. Classification (NCBI taxonomy): domain Eukaryota; kingdom Metazoa; phylum Arthropoda; class Insecta; order Lepidoptera; family Crambidae; genus Maruca; species Maruca vitrata. Next base: position 17,258,212 of record CM076919.1, read on the forward strand.
CTCCCACAGGAGAACCAGGCCTGGTGGTCCTGCGCCGAGAGGTTCATGTCGTAGTAGGTGAGCGGTGCGCGGCGCGCGTGCGTCCACAGGCGGCCGTACTCGGCGCCGCGGAGCAGCGCCATCGGGTTGCGCCAGACCTTGCACTCGCCCGCGCCCGCCGCCGCGCCCGTGCCCTCCGCCTCGCCGCCGCCCAGCCACGGGCCCAGGTGCGACAGCGACACCTGCTCGATGAACGACGTGCCGTACTTGCGGAAATACCACCACTCGAATATCAGAATCAACCCCGAGATGAGCGACGAGGTGCCGGTCAGCGCGACGTAGAACTTGGGCGTCAGCGCGCCCAGGAACGTGGCGGAGTCCCACATCATGGCGCCGCCGGCTCTCTGCTATACTTTTCTGCCGGTTTAGGTAACCGGGACTTGAACTATTATATTGCAATTATTCCATTTGATTCGTTTAAACAAAATTCCTTTTATTGGCACCCTATGACCGCTCTTGTTAGAAATGCACAAATAAACAGCTTCGCATGTCCTCTAGATCCCTCGAAATGATCTATAATGCTATTGGAATTGAAAGAAATCACAATTCACATTCACAAAAGCATAACAGAAACAACAACAAATTCACCAACAAATCACTCCCAAAGAACTCCCAAAGATCTGTCAAAATGTCAAAGTTTTTTTTTAAGAGTGTGATCATTGATGAACGTTCATTAAACTTTTAACAAAGGTCATATTACATCTCATACTAAATTAGAATAAGTATCTTGAAATATTTGGACAAGAAATCTGATCAACTACATAAGTATTATTATTAAAAAAATTCGTATATAGTAGTTTAGCCAGTGACGTTAAGTTTTTACTAAAAAAAAGAAATTGTCAAACTGACAATTTCAACTATTTGAGGTTACATTGATTTACGTAACAGTAACAGTATCCCACAGAACTTAATCAATATCGAAGATGCTGGGCCGCCTGGGTAAGAAGCACCTGGAAGTGGCGGCGTCCTTCGTGACGTCGGCCGGCGGGTTCGCGGGCGCGGGCTTCGTCGGGCTTCTCTATTTCACCGACTGGAAAGTGTTCGTCGCTAACATCCCCTTCTACGCAGGCAAATTCAAGGGACTTGAAGAGGAAAAGTGAACAAAACTCATGTGATTTCCTATAATAACTGTTATGTAAATTATTTGCTCTTAGATGTTATCATCATAAGTATATGATAGTGATCAACTAATTCGTCTTTTATTATCATATTATTATGATCACCTAAAAATCTATATCTTGTGTAATCAAGGCCCTAATAATACCCCGTTCTAGTGTGCGATGCAATATAATTGTGAACAGTTACTTACTACAAATGAAGGCCTAATGAACAGACTAATACAATTGGTCTTGTAACTCTTATTGCCAGCCTTTGCTTCAGTATCGCTTCGGGTACATTATACAACATAAACCTTCCATAATTCACTCTACCTATTCACAAAAACCACATCAAAATCTGTTTCATGTTTTTAAAGATTTAAGCACAGCAAAACTCCAACTTATGCAGATTTGGACTTATGTGATATCTTAATCACCAAATTTGGTACATTCAAAATCAAGAAAGGAAGCATAAGCTCTAACAAAGAGTGCATTTCTCTTACAATACAACTATTAAATAAAATACTAGCATGCTATGTGGAGATATTACATGAGACCTAAAATTCTTTGCCATCAGATGATAAATTTTGATTTTAGGAAAACTTGTTCATCAAAATAACTTATTTTGATTTGTGTGCACAGTTAATATTTTAACAATTAGTCACACATTTATGATCAAAATTGTACTAAAAAAAATTATGAAATATGCTTTGTATGTCTTTATATAATTATTATGTAAAATTTTACACCAACTTATGCAGATAGCGCTTGGTCCTATCTATCACATAAGTTTGGGGTATTACTGTAATCATGAGGAAAGTTCAAGAGCAGAAATTACTTACTTTATTCAAGGAATTGTGTTTGTTTCCTAGGATGTTTAAAGAGAATTTTGGTATGTAATTAATGAAAATAGGTAACATTTAAAAACCTTATAAGACCCAATCAAAGGTATGCCATTTAATGTAGAATGACATTTATTCAAAGACATTCTTGTAGTATAAATCTTCAGGATTTAGGTAGAACTAGAGTAGGATTTGTCAAATTTATCCAAGAAGCCAGTTTGTAGAGTTTAAAATAAAACACAGACTGCAAATACATACATTTTTATTACAATACATACCTACTGTGACTGAGATTTAAAAAAGTGCAAATTATTAGTATCTAAACATATACTTTATTACTAACAAGTTGAAAACATTTCATTATCACAAAAGTAATACAGTATATAGACTTTCCAAATAGAGTAAAACAATAATGAAATAGGTAAGACCTTATTTAATGGGCACCTTAAGTGTGAGATGTTCAATATTTATATTTAATTTTGTGAATTTATTCACAGATTATTTTCATGAACCATTTTTTCATGAAGTATTGCACATTGTATTTGTTTTTGTAATACACATTTATTTAATAGTGTAGAGCTTAAGCTCAAGTTTGGTTAGATAAGGTATAAGTACCTATGAGAAACACATCAGAAAATACTGCTGTATGGTATAACTGCAATCCTTTTATTTCAAATACGTTAATTGGTGTTTCAATCTGAATTGAAACCGCAAACTGATGATGATTTGCTGAAACCATAAAAGAAATACAATATAAACTGCTAAACTATGCTTAAAGTTTAGGTCTTGCTCCTTATAATTAAAACAAATGTCATCCACCGTAAAGTTGTCACTCCTGAACTACTTGGAACTACACTAGATAAAAGTAGGCAATCATATTCTATCATAGTAAACTACGAACTAGTAATATCAAACATTCATAAGCTTAGGTTCTTTTTCATTATAGTAAGTAAATGTATATAACTATACTGAATAAAGGTTACACTGTACACACAGCAACAACAACATTCATTGAATTGATTCAACGCCATATAACGTGAGTATTCAACTGAGGCCGCGTCCAGCGGGCGTCGGCAGACGGTCTCCGGTCGAGCGCAGGCGACCTCACTGCAGCCAATACACATGGCTTTAAGAATAACGCGAATTTATTGCTAAGTGGACCCCGCAATAGTACCAACACTCAGACTGCAGCAGATGAACCGAACATATCAGAATTAAGTCGCATTAAGTTTAGGCCGCATGTAAGTATCTTGTAAAACTGACAAAATATTATATGCAAAGAATTTTTAGGTACACATTCTTGCAGTAGAAGTAATAGAATAGGCCGGGTAACTGCGTCTCTGTTGAAATTCGCCACAAGGCAAGAGAAAATTGAGTCAATATTTAAATATTCATGATGTCAATACCGTAGGTGGGTAGTACCTAACTATATCAAAAATTATCAATCGTTTTTAAAGAGTGATATACTCATTTTCCTCCCTCAACTGATAATGCAAGTTTTGATAGGCAATTAACCAAATATCAAAAATAATCGTGCAAGAGCAAGCAATGAATACTTTTACAAGAGGGACGGTCGTCGTAGTTGACGAGTACACTAGGCCACGCTCGGGCGGCCCGGCGCGCAGCCGACGCGCTTCTCTACTAACATCTATTATACCATCTTAAACTGTAAGCGGATTGTACACAATTTTAGTAACTACATTCAATAAATATAGTACGATTTTCTTTTCCTTGTAAACATTAGTAAATTAAATATTAAAACACGATGTAGTTTGTGGAGTATATTCTATAAGCCTGCACGGACTATATCTATCGCTCTACCAGTGAATAAAACCCTCCTAAAACCTACTAGCGGTATTTTTGAAAGTAATGATTTTTTTTAAAAATAATGTAGTCATGGATGGTAATGGGTAACTTTTGAAGGCCATAGGGTATGTATGACATATGAGAGGTAATGTTAGATTGGAGATGTGGGCGGCGCCTAGAAGCGCAGGTCTGCGTCGCCGCTGCCGCCCGCGTCCTCGTCGTCGGCCGGCGCGCCCTCCGCGCCCTCCGCGCCCTCCGCCGCCGGCGCCTCCACGCGCGGCGCGCCGCGGGGCGGGCACGACGGCGCCCCCTAAGGACATACGTACAGACACTTATATTACTGACTACATACCTACGGAGTATGACAACCACTTATAGCACCAACAACATTTGCGTTGAGAAATACATGAAATGATACAAAATTATTGCATCTTTGGATTCCGTCGACTCTTTATTACAACGGTATTTGTACAACACAAAAATTGTAAACAAAAAAACCGCCTTCAAAAACCCGACTCACTAAAAATTACAAAATAATATAATACGAACATTAATCTGGGTATGAATTTGATATGTTGTTGAAGGCGGTGCCGTTTATATTTCATGCAGTTTTCCTCAAAAATTTAATTGGCACCGCCTTCAACAACATATCAAATTCATACCCAGATTAATGTTCGTATTATATTATTTTGTAATTTTTAGTGAGTCGGGTTTTTTGAAGGCGGTTTTTTTTTTGTTTACAATTTTTTTTTCATCCTTTTTAGTGTTACATTTTTTTACACCCTATTAGTTCAGCTCACCTATAATTCTGTATACACCTATATGTCTCTAATTTATTATAACTAGTAGTATCAATATGAACAGATTTGAAAGAATTATCCCTTTACTTCCAACTATTAAGGAGTTGACCTTCCATCATCAGCTCAGCATCATAACATTATGATTGCCAGAAGCAAATGCCAATATAACTTCAGAAAATATGTAAAACGCGGTACATGTGCCTATAAAATTTGAGGGTTGCCCTCGATTGCTCCCGGACCCCATCATCAGATGCTAGACTGGTCACCCTCATAGTTTCGCTCAACTGTAATGCAGCTGATATTATAACTAGTTAGTCTCAATATGTATACAGTATTGAAATAATTATTCTTTTACTCATAACTACTAAGCAATGGCCCGTCCATCATCAGCTCAGCATCATAAGATTATGATTGCCAGAAGCAAATGCCAATATGACTTCAGATAATATGCAAAACGCGGTACATGTCCCTATAAAATTTGAAGGTTGCCCTCGATTTCTCCAGGATCCCATCATCAGATCCAAGACTGGTGAAAATAGGACCACCTCGGAAGTGAACTCTATCCAACCAAAAAAATTTTTGAAATCCGTCTATAATTGACGGAAATATCAGTGAACATACATAAAAAAAAAAAAAAAATTATACATACAGACGAATTGAAAACCTCCTCCTTTTTTTAAGTCGGTTAAAAATTGGAGCATTGATGAAAAATAGAAAGGTGCCTATCTATTCGGTGCTTATTTCAAATTGATATCTCGATGCGTCCCAGAGAAAACAGGGTCATACTCATAACAGACAGGCGATGGGTTAAAAAGGTGTAACTAAAAGGAACTCTCCCTTAGGTCCCACACTAGGAATCCCTGTGTCGGTAGGTATCCCATATGTACTCGGTTAAGTCTGTATTGAATGCATGGTAAGCTCGGTAGGGGATATAGTACGTGTCGGGGGTCACCTTGGTGCGCGTGCCGGGGCGCTCGGCGCCGTGCGCGTCCACGCACCAGCAGACGCCGAGCGCGGCGTGGCACTGGCGCGGGCGGTAGAAGCCCCGCGCGTCGCACGCGGGCACGTAGGCGCCGGCGCGCGGCGCGTGCATAGGGGATGTGATCAGTGTCGGGAGTCACCTTGGTGCGCGTGCCGGGGCGCTCGGCGCCGTGCGCGTCCACGCACCAGCAGACGCCGAGCGCGGCGTGGCACTGGCGCGGGCGGTAGAAGCCCCGCGCGTCGCACGCGGGCACGTAGGCGCCGGCGCGCGGCGCGTGCGCGCGGGCCAGCGCCGCGCAGGGCCGCGCCGCGCGCCGCAGGCACCCGCACCACGCCGCGCGCGACAGCCCCGCGCCCGCCGCGCCCGTCCCGTCCCCGCCGCCCTCGCCGCCGCCGCACGACGACAGGAACGGCCGCAGGCACTTCTCGCGCTCGTCGTGCCCTGCACGGGATAATCATCGAGTTACACTCCAGTTGACTGGCTCGTGCTCCAAAAGTCGTGGACTCGATTCCCATTCGGGGCAAATATGTCTGTGATAATAAATAAATATTAGACATCATTGATCTGATCCTGGTAGTTGCCTAAGCACTTGAGTTACCTACGGATATCAAAATCAATAGTGGATATGCAAATATACTTAATATTCAATATTTTAAGATATTTGTACCAAATAAAAAAATATTCTATTCTATTCTAATAACACACTCGGACAAGGAACAAACACCAATGTGTCAAATGTGACAAATATTTGTTCCGGGTGAGAATCGAACCCACGACTCCACGAACCGTAAGGAGTGGTCCTGAGTCACTACTAGGTACTGTTCCACCGAGTCAGTCAAACTGGGTCAAATTTTAAAGAACTTCATGGTCGTCTTGGCCATGAGACACAAACAATCGATGTAAATCATATTTTCGCAAAAAAATCTCTTAAGAGGCCTTTTCTCTTATCTCGTCTAGTGTCCCAGTCTCGGTTATATGCGGGGTCGAGTATGAAGTGACTCACGCAGGGAGTAGAGGTTGGTGGGCGAGAGCAGGCCGTCCCCGTCGGTGTCCAGGTGCGAGAACATCCAGCGCACCTCGGGCTTGCAGTCGCTCGGGAACCCTGCAAAGTGAAACGCATCATGTAGGTGCCTATACAGCCAAGTAGGTTTACCTATCCGTAAACTACAAAACAAGCGGATCTGACACGTAAAACTGCGTGGGGATGATTTCGGGATATAAGATTCAAACCGGTAATTATAATAACACGCCTTAGACGTAAACGCTTGGGGCGACCCTGTAATAATTTCTTGTATGTGTGCGTGTGCATCTCTTAAGACTCGTCGAATTTTGCGATTTGATGCTACTTTAAAGAAATGAAATAATAAGTAGCGTGCTAACCTTCATCGGGCGCGACGGTGGCGCCCGCCTCCTCCATCAGCACGGAGAACCAGTCCAGCAGCCGGTTGGCCATCTTGTCCAGCGCGCAGCCCTCGCCGCCTGACGACCAGGGTAACATCTTTCAATCTATACATGACTAGCATTTTGATGTTTTGGTTATACTGTATAGAACATTGTTATATCAAAATAACGACATACTTACTATAAAGTATATGGGTATGAATCTATATCGGGTACCAATAGCAAAATTATCTTTTTTTGTTTGTCTGTTTGTTTCCGCTAATCTCCAAAGAATAATTTAAGGTGTTCTTGGAAACCAGTAGGTCCTAGGTACTGGCTAAACTGGTAGGCTAAACTTTAAATCGCAGTAACCTGGGTAGCCTGGACGAGAGTCGTGTTTTAGCTGTAAGACTAATAAATTAAATGGTCGACTTCTTAAGAGGATTGGTCTCACACAAATCATGCGTCTTTTATCTATCTCCTCATGCGTAAAATCTGAACATCCAGAAAATCTCTGGTAGTAAATTTCAGGTGGGCCAACTCATAAGGTTTTGTTAAACCTGGTAGGTTATTTGTGACGTAATAATACATATAAGATTATAGAAGAAGAACATGAACATATGACAATTTATGCACTAAGCACTACGTATGATTTTAAGATCTTAAATAGTAGGTATATTTAATCTTATAAGCGCTTTGGATAACTATCTCTTCGCTTTTAAGATATTTGTGTAATAAATAAACAAATCCATTTGGTCTGGTCCGGTAGTTACCCTGCTGCGGCTGGCGGCGGCGCGCGGCGCGCTCCGGGAGCACCTCGTTGTGCTCGCCGGGCTCGGGCCGCCGCCGGCGCCACGCCTCCTGCAACACCAATCACCATGATATTAATGCTTATTGTTAATAATATTGGTTACAACCAATATTGCGAGTGCACGCAACTCGCATCTGAGTTTGCTTCTGAGATTCTACAATTTGATTGTTTCTGCGAAGATGTAGATTTTTTTAAACATAATACTCTTTAATGGGCATGGGACAACACCTTTAAGCTAAAGACGTGAGGAAGCGCAGTGGCGCCACATTATATTTCATGACACAGCTGCTGGATTAGAATGCAAGTCTGGGCGCGATTTACAGAAATAAATCATGCCTTTCAAATCAATGGTGTTTTTTTTTTGTTTTTCTATATATTTAGACTCAATACAAAACTGCACTCAGCATCGGCGTCACTTGTAGCGTTTCATTCCTCACGTCTTGGACTCGAAGAAGCTTTAAGAATAATATATAAGTTACATCGTATTCGGTGTTGTGGTGCGCGCGCGGCCGGGCGCGGCGGCGGCACGGGCAGAAGCCGCGGCAGGCGAGGCGCACGGGCCGCGCGCCGCGCCGCACGCAGTTGTGCAGGTCGAGCCGGCACAGCGACGAGTACGTGCGGTTGTCGCTGCCGCACAGGAACGACGCGCGCGCGCGCACCGGGCAGCCCACGCAGCTGTGCCGAACAACAGAACATCGGATGACAATCAACGTACCTCCTACATGTGGCTACGTGGCTCATGATGTAAATTCTGACATAGGACAACGTAACAACATATATGTATATGTTTACAGCAAAACTCGTAGGTAGGATAGGTACTATACATATATCTACCTAGGTACTTGATTTTGGCATCAACTAGGGCAAATGAGTATCTACTCATAAAGAGTCAATTGTCATTATCCAAAACAAACTATAAAGAAATCATCAATATTTACGTACATAATAAACTTCGTCAGCCCTTGATCCTTCACAAGATCCCAACATTGTTACTCTATAATATAATATATAAGGCGTCCGACCGTTTTGGGTCATGGCGGCCGATCTCAATTGAGATCAGCCCAGTGCGCAGGACATATTATAGTGCACGAGTGTGTGCGCAAACACAAGTGCACTCTCTATTGCCTTACTCTCATAGTTCGGTGAGACGGCAATCTGACATGACTGATGAGAGATCGGGCGCAGGACCACCGGCTTAACGTGCTTTCCGAGACACGGGCGCCAACCGCCAACTTCCTAACTCCGGGCTGAGTTATTTCCTTGGCAGATCAGTTGATCTTTATTTTAAAAATTATTCTATAATTGCACAGAAGTTGAAATGTCTGACATTTCTTTATGAAATGGGGCTTGTATAAGTTTGTCAAGTGCGACGTATCGTGCGACTGGGCTGTGTGTGTGCGCGTACCGGTCGGGCGCGTCGTCGGCGGGCGCGTCGTCGGCGGCGGCGGCGTCGTAGAACACGTCCTCGTCGTCGCCGCGCCCCCACCCCGCGCCCGCGCCGCCCCCGCCCGCGCCCTCCAGGCCCTCCAGGCCCTCCGCGCTGCTCGCCGCCACTATCACGTCACTGGAAACGACGACCACTTTATTAAGGAACAGCATCCTTACTAATATTAAAAACGTGAAAGTTTGTAAATATGGATGTTTGTTACTCTTTCACGCTCAAACTTCTGAACCGATTTTCATGAATTTTGGTATGATGGTAGCTGGCACTCCGGAGGGACACCAGCGCTATTTTTTTCAATTCAACCCCATGGGGTACATTAGAGGTTGGTGAAAATGTATGGGAGAACTTTTACGTTTATAGATTTTTATAAAACGTGGTATGGAGGTAGCTGGCTATTTGAATACATCATTGCTACTAAAACCCATTAATAAGCGGACAAAGTCGCGGGCGGCCGCTAGTTATTTACATAATGCAGGCTAAGGTTGGACCGAAAAATGCTTTTTGCATTGACTTACTGCTGTAGCTGTTCTGCTCATTATTTTTGTCATCATCGTTCTAAATGAGGGAGATTTCATTGTCCTATCATAAAACGTAACGAAGACACACATACCATATAAGACATATCTTTCAGAACTGCATTTTGCACTTCAATGCTCTATCATGGAAATATGTTACATGATCACTTCAAATGCCTGCTTCGGGCATGATTTTTCAACCGACTTCAAAAAAAGTTGGAGGTTCTCAATTCGACCCGTATGTTTTTTTTGTCCAGAAACTTTTCTCATGAATTGAAGTATGTAGTTGTTAAATAAGTCCGCTCACCCCTTCCGCAGTATGTCCTTCTTGTTGGCGCAGAGCGCGGTGAAGGCGTCGCGCAGCAGACACGCCTCGCGCCGCTTGCACACCAGCGACTGGCACAGCGAGTCTGCGGACAACACCCCGATGTAGCCGATGCTGGGACTCTTGATTCGAGCCTGAACTCTGTGGCAGTCTATCAAACCCTAATCCATTTCATAATAGTTCAGAGAATTTTCAGCGAATCATCGTCCTCCTGTTGCAATTAAACAAATTGTACATGTACACAAAAAAACAACAATTGGTCTTTGCACATACCTTGGATTGGTATTCTACAAATATATTTGTGTTGTCAGTGACTTTCCGTTACTTCGTAGGTTAACTCTATTAAGGTCACATCTCACGCACACACTGTCACCTAGTAATCCCTTGTGGGTTAGGTAGAGTCGTAGGGTAGAGTTCACGTAGTTACGTGTTACCTTTTAAATTTGCATCAAATTTAATTAACGTCACAAATAAGCCGTCGTAAATGCAGTACCCAATTCATTCCGCATAGATATAATATGAAAGGCAGGAAATAAAACTGTAACGTGGATTTAGAGAGGCAAAATAAATATAATCTGAAATTATCATAAGTTAGTTTGATTTCGTTTGCGTGAACTACAGGATTTTAAATACAAACAAAAGTGTTTTCGTACATCGAACGTAAAGCTTACTGCAAGTAAGCTTTACGTTCATTAGGGCATATGCATGCCAAATTTCAATCATCTATCCTACACGGTTTAGTGGTTTTTTTAATACAAACTTTTTTGCGGTTATTCCCGTTCCCGTAGAAATTTCGGGAATTCCTTTCTTAGTGCACCTCTACGGTACATAAGCTACGTCACTTCCAAATTTCAAAGGCCTATTTTTAGCCGTTTAGTCTGTGTGTTGATATGTCAGTCAGTCAGTCAGTTTCCCCTTTTTAACCGACTTCAAAAAAAGGAGGAGGTTCTCAATTCGTCTGTATGTATAATATTTTTTTTTTATGTATGTTCATCGATATTTTCGTCAATTATAGACTCAAATCAAATCAAAAATTTTTTTTGGTTGGATAGAGTTCACTTCCGAGCTGGTCCCATTTTCTCCAGTCTCGGATCTGATGAGGGGATCCGGGAGAAATCGAGGGCAACCTTCAAATTTTATAGGGACATGTACCGCGTTTTGCATATTATCTGAAGTCATATTGGCATTTGCTTCTGGCAATCATAATGTTATGATGCTGAGCTGATGATGGAAGGTCAACTCCTTAGTAGTTATGAGTAAAAGAATAATTATTTCAATACTGTATACATATTGAGACTAACTAGTTATAATATCAGTAGCATTACAGGTGAGCTAAACTATTAGGTTGACCAGTCTAGGATCTGATGATGGGATCCAGGAGTAATCGAGGGCAACCCTCAAATTTTATAGGCACATGTACCGCGTTTTACATATTTTCTGAAGTTATATTGGCATTTGCTTCTGGCAATCATAATGTTATGATGCTGAGCTGATGATGGAAGGTCAACTCCTTAATAGTTGGGAGTAAAGGGATAATTCTTTCAAATCTGTGTACATATTGATACTACTAGTTATAATATCAGCAGAATTATAGGTGAGCTGAACTAATAGGGTGTAAAAAAATTTAACACTAAAAAGGATGAAAAAAAATTGTAAACAAAAAAAAAAACCGCCTTCAAAAACCCGACTCACTAAAAATTACAAAATAATATAATACGAACATTAATCTGGGTATGAATTTGATATGTTGTTGAAGGCGGTGCGAATTAAATTTTTGAGGAAAACTGCATGAAATATAAACGGCACCGCCTTCAACAACATATCAAATTCATACCCAGATTAATGTTCGTTATATTATATTATTTTTACCCGACTACGGCAAAGCAAAAGGAGGGTTATGATTTTGACAGGCTATGTATGTATGTATGTATGTATGTATGTATGTATGTATGTTTGTATGTATGTATGTATGTTCATCTGTTTCCACATAACTTCTAAATTGCTTGTCAGAATTCGACAAATGACATATCATTAGAAGCGTCTTAATTGTCCGCTGGTTATAGGCTATATAGGGTTTCACAAAATCTAATGTGGCGCCCACTAGCGGACAAAACATACAGAGTAAAAAATAAAGTTAAGATAAATACGCCGTGTTTGGTGTCATTGGAAAGCGCTTTACTTGTACATTTTAAATATATATATATTACTAGCATTTGCATGTGACTTTACGTATATTCATGGACAGATTGCATATAGTTCACATCTTTTCGTTCATAGCTTCTTTACTACTTACTAACACCAAAATAGTACAAATAATAAAAAGTTAAAAACTAAAACCCAACTACGACAAAAAACGACGCTGAAAAAGTATAAAACAAGACTTTTAGAACATACAATACTATTTTGAAGTATGCAATATTTACTATGTAGAGATAAGTTTTCATGTTTGGAAAGGCGTAGTCACACGTTCCATACACAAGTACCTACCTACCCTAGCATTTTTACAACGTGTGACTGCGGTTTTCCAAACATGAAAACTTATCTCTACATAGTAAATATTGCATACTTCAAAATAGTATTGTATGTTCTAAAAGTCTTGTTTTATACTTTTTCAGCGTCGTTTTTTGTCGTAGTTGGGTTTTAGTTTTTAACTTTTTATGTATTAGTGAGGCGGGTTTTTGAAGGCGGTTTTTTTTTTGTTTACAATTTTATATATATTTAGATATAGATAGAGCCTAAGTTACTTAGGTTATATGCTTGCCTATACTATATGTTCAGATAATTAAGTACCTACATACTTACATATACCTACCTTAAATATTCAATCCTAAGTGTCGACCACCTTTGCTGCATACTTATGATCATTGATCTACCACGCACTCGGAAACTAGAATGTGTTAGTAAATAATAGCGAACGTGTGGGTACTGACTGTGGGGGTCGTAGATGTAGCGGCGAGGGCGCCTCGCGCGCGCCTCCGCCGGCCCCGGCGCCTCCTGCAACACCAGACACGGCTGATCACTACATCAGAGATAGAGCCGATCTCAACGCCAGAGATAGGGCCGATCGCAACCACCCACGCAGGGACACGAACGAAGCGCCCGACGACTGCTCGACCCGCCCGGCCCCGGGGGGTCACCCAGACAACATTACCTACGTGAGTAGGTATACCTATGTCTGTACAAACAAAAATAAATATCGTAGGTACGGGTCGAACTAAAACACATTTGCATTCCGGTAGTAAGAGTACCAACCATGTAAATAAAGAAGGATAAGTAACGTATTAATTAACGATATAATTTAAAAATATCAATTCCATTATTAACTTTACTTGCTAATTACAAGCAAACAGTACCTACCATTAATGAAGTTACGTGGTAGGTACACACTGCAATCCCTTTTTTTTACGAAAATAAGATTTGCAGGACAGGATTGCAATAGGCATTCCACAAATATCGTGCTAAGCTGCATAAAAATTTTGCTCCTAACTACATTATGTATTTAAACTGCAGCTCTTCTAGTTGGTAAATTGCACGGCAAATGCTTTGCATTATTCAGAGTAACCCTGCCGACCGCGGGGCTTAATCGCCGAAATGATCATGCGAATTATTGTCCCGATGGTCGGGTGGTTCGGGCGGGCGTGGAGGAGTTAAGGGGGCGCACTCACGGCGTCGTCGTCGAACTCGAAGTCCTGGTCGGAGCGGCGCGCCGCGGCCGCCGCCAGCGCCGCTAGCGCGGCCAGCGCCGCCACCTGCAGCCAGCGCATCGTGCTCTCGGGACGCGCGCTCCGGGACCCGCGCGCCGCGGACTGCCGCGCCGCGCGCCGCCCGCCGCGCCCGAGCCGCCGCGCCCGCGCCGTGCGCTGCCTACGACCACCGAGCCTCCGAGCGCACCCGCCCGACATACGACCACATATGTATGCATCAGTAACCGAACATTTATACTACTTCAATAGATAACAATTAATTGAGAGACATAATATGAGCTATAGGTACCAGTGGTTACAAAAATGTAATGCATAAATATTATTCATGTTTATTTATATAGTAAAAATCTTGAATTACTTAGGTAAGTTTGAATAGAAACCTAATTAAAAAAAAAAATTATAATTGCCCATCCAATTTTACGAAGACACAACTATATAAGTATTAAATTTTACTAAACTATACGAGCAAAATATCGTTTTACGTACATACAGTAAGTACAGCATTTTATAATAATAAATTATATTTTTTAAGCTCGTAGGTAGAATATGAAAGGGCATTCTACACCGGATTGGCGTTTGGCGTTCGAGGCTCGTCCGACGTCCCGCGTCCCGACTCCCCGCGGCCCGCGCCTCTCCGCGAGAGCCTTATAATATTAACAGGTTCCGTTTAATATTGCAGCGCCCCTTACGCCCCGAGCGGCCCGGGATCATCGCAACTGAGCAGTTAACTTCTCTTCCGTGGCCGCTCATCTGCATGGACCACGCCGACCCTGGCATTGGCTGGCGAATAATGTATGGTTAAGATATAATGGCGCGAGTCGCGAGGCGCCGCGGCGGCGGCGGCGGCGGCGGCGATCGATACCCGGACGGTCGCATCGCGCTCTACGCGTTACACAACGACACACTATCTCTCAAACCACAACAAAAATAACATTCTTACCTACCATCTACTAATAATCGACTACTAGTACTACTGCTACCCAATCATCGACTTTAGTAAACGGTACCTGCTATTCTTTTCTCTTTAGAGGGCTTCTGTTAATATTCAATTTATCCCAACGAATACGCTAGTAGGTAGATGTAGCTCGTACCTACAACAATGCCTGCATTGCAAGAACACCCCATGTTAACGAGCAGCCATAAATTAGGGTAGCTAGTCACGAATGCAAAAGGGGAATCGCATAAAGTAGATTATTCCATCTCATATAACAACACCTCAACAAGACTATGTCAGATATATTCATGAGATGAATTTTATCTATTATATTTGGAAGTCACATTTGCCCGTCCAATTTAGGATACCTACTATTACGAAGTACCTAAACACAGGAGGCAATCCCCTCGTCGTCTAAGAGCTAGCCCAAAGCCAAAGTATCAATCGACCGTCCGTTCCATTAAGTTCCATATCGCTTGTGGGACCGTGAGGAATTGATTGATGCGGTACCTACAATACGTACACGGTGACCTCGACCTCGACGACCTAGGCTTCGTGCAGTCTAGATGCCGATGCGATCGTTACGGTCACGTTGCAAGTCGCTGGCTATAGGGGCGGCTTTTAAAATATGTATAGTTTATGCTGATGTAGGAAGGTGCAATCGAGAGCACCTTTCTACATTAACATTATTATTTGGCGCACCAAATGTTATATCTCGCAAGTTATAAATAACTACCTTCCCTTCCGAGACACATTACTCTCTTACAGAGCCGTCGCCTAAAAAGTAGCCTATATTCTCCCTCAGACTCAAAACAATCTGAGTACCAAATTTCATTTAAATCAGTTCGGTATTTTTGGCGTAAAAGCGCGACATAGGTACTTTTAGTACCTAAATTTGTAGAATACTTACTAGAATAGTAAGGAAGTAAGAATCTATACTAATACTAATATTATAAAGCTGAAGAGTTTGTTTGTTTCTTTGAACGCGATAATCTCAGGAACTACTGGTTCAAATTGAAATAAATATTTTTGTGTTGGATAGAACATTTATCGAGGAAGGCTTTAGGCTATATAACATCACCAATAGGAGCAAAGATACAATGGAAAATGTGTGAAAAACGGGATGAAACGCGAACGAAGTCGCTGGCACAGCTAGTTAGACAATATGATGAAGGTAATTTGGTAACTAAAACAAGTCAATGCTGGGGATAATGGAACTTTAAAGTAAAGGTTCAATTCAAACTTTATAAGATTTGTAATATAGATTTGGATAAATCTTTAGAAAAACAAGAAAAAAATTAACTGCTCTACCGCTCAGGCTCAATGATTCGAACCCGCAACCTTCCTGGAATGGCGCTCAGACATGCATTTGAACTCGTGCAAGCTTAAGCACTAAAAATATTAAAATTAACAGATTAGCTAGCGTAACATGAGTCAGACAGGAGCGCTGTTGGCTGGCGCCGCATGTGGGTCGCCGGCCGCGCCCGCAGACTACAATACGCGGCGGGCGTCCTTCGGACTAGAAGGTGCCGATCGGGTCCATTCAATATTTAGCAAAACCACTTTCTATTCCGCCGTTGCCTTCGCTGCTAAAGAAAATAACGTACTATTAATATATAGCATAATCCACTGTTAGACCAAAACTTCAGTCTAATAATAATCTTTGTGAAAATTACTAACTACGTCTACAAACTTTATACTGAAATTATTGGTATTAGCCTATATCCTTGATTGATTGATAGCTTCCGAAGTTCCGACCGATTTCGGACATGGCGACCACTTCGACTCCTAATCGAGTCTGCGCTGATGCGCACGAAGATGACTCACATAGCCAATCTTCGCAGCAAACTCCCGTGCACAATTTGGGCACGTTAGTTTGCCTATGTCCTTACTCAGGCTGTGGACTATATCTGTACCAAATTTCATTTAAATCGGTTTAGAACTCTATGCGTAACTGCGTAACAGAGTTACTGACGCATTTATAATATTAGTTAGTAAGGAAGTAAGTATTGGTATTAGGACAATTCCGAATTTTCTTATTACTGAATCTAGAATAGAAACAAAAATCCAATTTTTATTACCAAACCCAGCAAAAGCAAGCTGCTTTCAAAATTAATGTTTAATCAAGATCCCTAGTGCTCAGAATCAGCCTAATACAGTTTGTACTACAACTAACCTAT
Organism: Maruca vitrata; assembly: GCA_039566165.1. NCBI lineage: Eukaryota > Metazoa > Arthropoda > Insecta > Lepidoptera > Crambidae > Maruca > Maruca vitrata. Next base: position 17,275,071 of record CM076919.1, read on the forward strand.
TCATTAATTCAAACGTATTGGATATAAAGAGCCAGCCATGATCAACAAATTAGCAATTTGTATCTAAGTACCTACTTACTGACTGAAGATACTAGACACTAGACAATGCGCAACCGTTTAGATGCGTGGAAGGCAAAGACAGCTATTAAGTTTATCGATGTAGTTCGGCGTGGCTCATGGCTGTATGCCGTGTGATAGGACCCGTTGGTGTGCGGACGGAGAATGCATTTCCGCAGCGTGACGTCACGCTGCGCGGGTTACGTAACGCGACCTGTCGCTAATGCATCACCCGACGCGACAATGCGAATAACACGCTAAGGAGCTTACGAGATATTCAGGATATTATTTGAACTGCCTGAAGACTATTTCATTAAAATTATTATACTAAGATACACCTTTTTGATTAGGTAGGTTATAATAAGCAGTTTATAAAATTCAAAATTTTCAGTGTAAAACATTTACGTCTCAGCATTTAGAGACTAGGTACTATCTCTGTTAATTTGGGCAAAATACATTACGATTGAAATAGATAGTTCCTAGTTTGCATAATTAAAACATAATGGTATGATATCTATGTGCATAAGAATACTAATACATGCAAGACCGTATTAGTAATCTACCTGTGACAGGGTACACAATGGTGACAAATGAAAGACGCTGTTAACAACGATAACTTTAATTATGTATAAATATTAATTAATATTAACTAGCCGGACGCGCGGCGCCGCTCGCCGCTCACAGGTTCGACAGGAAGTGCCACTTGTCCACTGCAAAACGAATGACATAACTCAAGCACAAATTGTTAAACAGAATAATTTTCCGAAAGTTAATTTATTAAAGCAATATGTATTTTACTTACATAAATATTCTATGTAAATATTCTGCAAGACCCGGTAGCATATCATTTAGTTCAATCGTCATTACGCTAATCACCAAGGTCTTGCTGATAAGCCCGCATAATCATAATATGTAATGTTTTTTTAACTTGATCATTATCACGAAGCGAGAATTTTACTTTTAGCAATTTAAATCTCTCGAATTTGTGTGCTTATAGATTCAATTGTTACATGTGTGGGTATTATTATTTTGACGTTTTTATATGATTATTTAGGTCAATCTTGGATGTCCAATATAAGAAATATTTTTAAAAGTAAGACGACAGACAGCATTTACTTTCTCTTTTATTGACATTCTTTCTATTAATTACTGGCTTTATGGCGTATTTTTTGTATATGATTGTCTAATATTTATTTATTGGCCATCTGTCTTTAAGTTTATTCGTGAATCGTTCAATTGTTGTTGTAACGCATGAGTCGTTTTAAGTGTGTAGTGTAAGGGTGCAGTTCCATCGAGGCGGAGCGGAGCAGAGCGGACAAGAGCTGTGCCGGGATTCACCGATCACATGGCTCGAAATAGAAGAGATGTGTGTCTGACTGGTGAATCGCGGTACAGCTCTTCTCCGCTCTGCTCCGCTCCAATGGATGGTGGCGGCGGGTACCTGAGGCGGGGATGGGCTGCGGCAGGCCGCGCGGGGGCGCCTTGGCGAGCGTCGCGGCCGCCTCCGAGCGCTCCACGCGCGCCGGGCTGCCCTCCACAGTCACGTTGCTCCTGCAGGGGGAGGGGCGTCAGACGGAACACAGAATAGCCTAGTAGGTCTACAGACCAGCTTCATAATTGTAGAGAACTAATCCAAATTTTTTTGTTAAATAAATATCAAAACATATCAATTGTTGTCATAGAAAGGCTTCAGCCTACTCAGGCCTCCTTGGCATCACTGCGTCGACTGACACAGACGGAAGGTCGAATATATGCCTTGTAGAGGGAAATTCTCTACAATTCTGAGCTTGCGGAATATTTAGTTAGCAAGATTAAACCATTACTCATGTCAAAGATAAAAAATTCAATTTTATTCATGTACTTACAAACATTTCAGCAAAATGATAATTTTTTATTAGAAATTACAAATTCATTTGAATAAGTTAATTACCTAAAGCTTTGTCGACGTCTATCAAAGTTAAGAGTGCACTCACTTGCAGATGTCGTTGGCGTCGGTCACCTCGCCCGCCACCAGCCCGCGCCAGAACTCGTGCACCTGCGCACACCACACACACGCGGTAAGCGACTGGTTCCGATACACATCAACTACTTCTAAAGCATTATTTTTATGATTAGGTAAACATTCTCCCTCTTCGATTCATGTTATAAACAACTAGAATATCTTCATAAATTCGTGGGGAATTCACAACAATTAATATAGGTATTCAGAATATTCCAAATAAAAAAGACATAAATACCTACATGGTATGACTGTTTACCCAATTGCAATCCATTACATCATTTTCAGCATTATATTAATATGATCATTTATTATTGATGATAAATAATAGGTATTTTAACATTCGTTTTCCTTAAATTATATACCATGTAATGAGCTAAGCATATATGTAGTTACACTTAAATCGACTTATTTTATAAAGTCATTATGTAATTCAATAATTTTAAAAATAACATTAATATTTTATACTGATCTCATAACTCATAAATAAATGATATTGATATCCCGTTATTCCCACGCCGTGAACACGACACGACGCGAAGCTCTCGTAAGAGGTCACGCAGCGTTAGAGGGTAATGAGCGCGAATGGGACCAAACGCCCGCGAAACCTCTCACTAACCGGTTCCGGCGCCGCGCCGCGCTATCACTTTCGGTGCCCGGCGTCGATCATTACTACCACAAAACTGTTAACAATTTTTCGTCGAGGCGAATTAAATTTACCGGAACTGGAATCAAAGAATACACTCCTCCGGGAACATTTCTTGTATGCATGCTATAGTTTGCTTTGTGCATGTCTCACCTCATCGATGACCTTGTAGGCGAAGTCCTTGCCCTTGGCCTCGCCGTCGAAGGCGAAGCGGTTGACGGGCTTGCCGTCGGGCACCTTGTACAGGCGGAACCACTCGACCGTGGCGCGCAGCAGGCCCGGGAACAGCGCCTCCACGTCGGCCACGTCGTGGAGCCGCGCCGCCGCGGGGTCGCGCGCGTCCACGGCCAGCAGCTTCCAGTCCGTCTCGCCCTCGTCGATGAGCGCCAGCGTGCCCAGGATCTTGACGGGGTACACGTCGCCGCGCTGCGCCACGCGCTCGCCGATCTCGATCACGTCGATGGGGTCGTTGTCGCCGCGCGCCTGCGTGCCGGGGTCCACGTGCTGCGGGTTCTCCCACGTCTGCGGCAGCGCGCCGTAGTTCCAGATGTAGCCGTGGTGCGGGAACACGTTGCTCACGAAGCGCAGCGCGCCCTTCTTCACGTCCTGCTTGATGGGGTTGAGCGGCTCGCCGAGGCTGATCTCCATCTTGGCGTTGCTCCAGCGCGGCACCTCCACCACCATGTTGACGAGCCCGCGCGCCTTGTCGGCCCACAGCGGGATGTCGTGCAGCGGCGAGATGGGCCCGCTCTCATCCTCTACACAACAACACACAAACGTTTAGTTAAACACAGTTGACAGTCAGTCATGCTCATGAGCTTCCCATACATATAGAAGGCCCAACTGCGAGAGAAAATACAAGTTGTAGGACCCTTTAATTCTTTATTTATATGGGCAATTTAAATGAACTACACAGTAATAATATGATTCTACCACTAGTTTGGTATGCCAAGTCTACCAAAAAGACTCTAGCAACATACTGTATAGAGATACTCTTTTACCAAATATCATGTTACAAATTGTAATTAGGCAAGACACATTCTGAATTTATATGGGGTTTATGGAAAAAAATATTAAATAAAATATCATTTAAATAAATTGTGTGCTATGTATTTTTGATTTTGTATTTTCCAGTTGCTAAATAATTTCAATATTACAATGAAGTCTCCAGTGTTGAGGACAAGAAAAGAACCGGCAACACTCTGCAAGAACACCAGCAGAGTTCAAAGCTATCAAGACGAACTTAGCAAGAAATCTGGTCCAAAAACAGAAGTTGAGTGTGTTGTAAATGGGTATCAGTAGAAAGACAGTAAAAAAAGGTCTTATATGAAGATTGTTCTCTACAAGCTTATAAAAAAAAGTGGGCACTTACGGAACAATCATCTAATAGCAATGAGGCGTAAAAGATCCCGGGTGTTGTTAACGCGGTAAACAAAAATCTACCGACACCAAGCAGGATATCATACTTAGATTAAACACAAAATTGTTTAATAAGATCCCACAGTATGTTATTATTAAATTGACTTTTCATAATTTCAAACTTTTTATTAAGTTGCGTGTTGCGAAAAAAGCATATTATAAAGTAGAAAATTACTTAAATGATAAAAATCCATGGACATGATGAGCTGTTTGGATATCAAAGAATTATGTTACACACTTTTGATTTTATTTCTGATTAATTTATTTATAACATCATGTGCAAAAGTATTTAATGAAAATGTATTTGCAGAGTAATCTTGCCTGTGACAATGAGCGTGGTAAAGAGCTCAAAACTTACCTTAAAATTTCAAACATATAGGTATTTAAGTATATTTGTGTATCCACTGTTGATCGTTACAAACACAAGTGCTTAAACTACTTACCATAGGATTAGGTCATTGTATGTGATGTAATGTTGTGTCATATTCATATTATACTCTTTTTCATCAATGAAGCCGCAATAAAATTAAATAAGTGTGCAATAAAATTATTTTCGTTTGGTAATCGTAAGATGCGTGATTCAGAACACAATGAAGAGTCACAGGGATCATCTTAGCTGAAAAAGACTATAGTACTACTAATCCTTGTGATACAAATTGAATCATAAAATAAAAAACGAATACACATTTATAATCATAATATTCAACAGAAGATTTAAGTTTAATAATGTCTTTAATCACATCTAAAGCAAAAATTGGATTGATATTGTACCGTCAGGTACAATAACTCCGGCAAGTAGGTAAGTTGTTATAGACATGGCAGTCAAATACAGACAAACGTCCAATGATGACCTTTGAGTTAGAGTGACGTGCGCGAATCTAGTTGTTTATGAAGTGATCCAACTTGAGATCAAGCGCGTGCCGCATCAATGGTCATTGTGGTTTAAGTGGTTCTGATATTAAATCTTATCAGTATGTCAACTTACTGAAGTATATCCGATAATCGGGAGCGTAAGCTGAGCCTCTTTCTTCGGCTATGTACATTTTGTTGTTGGCAGCAGACGGTCGGGCGGATACAGTAGAAGCTAAGTAGCGGACCTTCTGTACTCCGTTACGTGCACAAGTAACACCACCAATTTGCCTCACGACCGACAGGCAAGCCGGAACCAGCGCCGATAACGCGCAACGTGCAAATGACATTTTGGAAATTTGACATTGACATTTGATTTTTTTTTACTTTCACAATACAGCTAGGGCTTGGATTACAACATTATGAGTAAGAACGTTCCATTATTTATAATTTATATTTTAACCTTTGATCAAATACAGCATATAGAATTTTTTCATTGGTTTTCGCCGGTATTACAACTACATAAGGTTCAAAATCTGGTGGGAACTATTTTCCCCGTGTCTTATTAAGGGTTAATCGAGTACAATATTGTATAGTATAATTAGTATAATAATCCCATGTCGTTATAATATGATGGATGGTGTGAACTTAACAACTTACTGTGTTTATGTACCTTACAATATTCTAATAATAAAAAATTAAAATTAACAATTAAATTATACAATTTTATGCCATTTATTATTTGTTTAGCTTTCATTTATTATCACCTTAGTGATTAGCAGGCATTATGAAACTGAATGCCATAAATTTATGTTTCAGTTTATTGTTTCGGTGCAGTTTATACATAAAACGTAGTGATTATATTCTCTTTGGTTATACACATTTACCTTCCTACACCTCACTAATTTAAATAAAAAAAAAATACGCAGTCATTAAAAATTTAAAAAAAAAATTACAATGATTTTTGTTTAAATTAATCAATGTTTATTTGTTATTACAGATGCATTGAATTGATTGAAATGCTGTGCCTGATGATCGTCTAGTAACGTGACGCGTCGTGCGGGTGCCGACACCAGCCAAGCGAGGCTAGTGCATCGAGGGCCGAGGCGAGTTGAGATCTACTTGAGAATATTGACTCATTCATCAATTATGAAAGGTATTCAGGTACCTATTAACTATAAAATAAGAACCTCCTTGGTATTTAGATAAAGTTTACATTATACATTCAACTCGTCAGAATAAGGATTCTTATACCTTTGATTTGACTAAGTTTTAATTCCTAATATTCGAATAAATGTCCTAATATACAAGTTACCTATTAAAAGTAGATAAAATACTAATAGTTAAGTTACTATAAAAAAAGCGTCGGTGGCCGAGTGGTTAAGGTCGTTGCTTGCCGTGCGAGAGGTCGCCAGTTCAAACCCCGCCAGATACCAATGTGTTTTTCAAATTTAAAATTCATATGTACCATCATTCGACGCTTGATTCGAAAACATCGTGAGGAAACCAGCACACCTGAGAATTTTTTCAATGGTGTGTGAAACCATGTTAGAGGCCTACGGGCGGTTTAAAAACTGACACCAGGTTGTTCATCAACCATACGATAAGAAGATAAGAAGAAGACCATCATTTGACGCTTTAACAGTGAAGGAAAACATCGTGAGGAAATTTGCACACCTAATAAGAAATTATAAGGTTGTGTAGTCGACCAACCTGCACTTGGCCAGTGTGGTCGACTAAGGCGTTATCGCCCTAGTTTAGGGTAGGCCCGTGCCCCAGCAGGGGACGCATATGGGCTGATGATGATGAAGTTACTATTACCTACTACTGCAGTTTAAATGGTAAAAACAAATATTTTAAGAGATAAACACACTTCTAAATATACACAATATAAATAAGTAGGTATGACGTAATTATTCATTTTAATATAATATGTATGTCAGGTGACATGACCTATGCTGATACAAGTTAATCCTGTCGCGTTAATAAATTCATAAATAAAATGTTTCCAGGATAAGGCGGTGGTGTTTGCGGCGCTGCCCCCGGCCGGGGCGGCGCGCGGCGGGGCGCAGGCAGACCCACTTTGTTTTTACAACTAGTGATGTGTGTAGGTACTACTTCTTTATTAATTACATAATTCATTGATAAATGTACTGCCTCGTTTTACAATTGGCCAAGTCCAGGTTCCGTCCGAATTTGTGTGAGTTTTCTGTCAAGAATTACCTGAATCTGAAAGTTGGCGCGTGCACTCGGATTATGAGTGAGGGCACAGACTCGTGCAGTAAATATTCGGTCGTACCTACCTTTATATTATTTTTTGATTAATTGTAAAAAAAAACACATTAATGATAAAACATCAAAATGCTTTATTTACATTTAAATTTTGAGCGGACGGTAAAAAAGCTGCTTAATTTACATGTTACTATAATGGTTATATTATAAAATTTAATAAAATAAAAATTGCAGGTGAAGTCGAGCAGACGAGAGCGGCGCGGCGCGCGCTGCTGCTGGATTTAAAGGTTAATCGCGTTAATCATTACTCCCCAACCAATTCCCCTAGTGCAGTCTGTTAATAGCAGAGCCACCCGTCGCGTTTTTTCCGGGACCATTCCGATTTTGAAAACATTGTCCCGCGTCCCGACGGCCTAGTAGATCTTTGAGAAGGCAAGTTACGGAGCGGAAAAAGGCAGCCAGATGGACCGCTGTCTGTGAAGGTCCAATGTATTGTAACACGTGTTGTTGAATACCAAAATAGCATAAATAATCATGATGTTGTCGCGAGGGGTAGGGAGTTATTTCTCCTAAAGGGGCAACCATGATTAAAAGCTAGTCCGAGCTCTGGAATATCTGTACCAATACCAAATTCAAATGAAATCGAATCAATAGATTTGCTTTTTATAGTTAAACAGCTACTGACGTTTGCTAAATAATGTGCTGATTCTCTTAATTCAATACTACGGTCACAACGCATCAAACTTCGCAAAACGACTGAATTATATCAATCCTTACTAATATTATAAAGGTGAAAGTTTGTATGTATGGATGTATGTATGTTTGTTACTCTTTCACGCTCAAACTTCCGATTTTTATGAAATTTGGTATGCTGGCACTCTGGAATAACATATAGGCTACTTTTTTAAAATTCAACCCTCATTTGGTACAAATTTAGCTCCAATGGCGGTCATTAGGGGAATGAAAATTTCTATGCCATGCTAATCAGATAATAAATATGATAAAATTGAATTGAATCGGGATAATTACCATGTTGTTTTATTTAGAAGAGCTCCCGATATTTCGGCACTGTTTTAAAAAAAGTACATGGTAAATATTCAGGACATGTTCAGTTTTCTAATAACACTTCTACTGGCTTGGAAGAACAGTAACCACTGTGTGTGACCCAGAGTCACACCTATGGTTCCAATAGTCTTAGGTTCGCTTCCCACCCGGGAAAAATAATCATGTGACGAAAATATATTTAAGACAAGTTTATTTGTATATCCTAGACTTGTGTAGTTCGTGAGTGAGCAGTTCAATTGTAATACTTCACCATGCAAGCCGATTCATCTCACTCACTCTTTCTTGTCCCATGCAGTTCAGCAGTTCAATGTGTCATTTAGTCCATTGAGTGATATAGAGTAAAAGGAATGGAAATACATAAAACGTACGAGCTAGAAAGAGAGATACTATCATTTAGTTCTTTTGAGTGATAGAGAGTAAAAAGAATGGAAATACATAAAACTTACGAGTTAGAAAGAGACAAAAAGATACGTTTGTAACGCCAAGAATTTGTTAGCGATAAATTGCGAATAAATAAAAATTATTGTATCCATCAAATAATTTAATTTTACTCAAGGTTGACTGATTGAAAAGGTTGACAATTTGTAAGGAATTTATAAAATATTAATTAATGTAAAATGTCATCAAAAAGATCCAATACTGCTAAGACGAATGAATCTCTCAATAGAACTGAGTTCATTGAATCAAAGATATATTGAACTTTACTGAGATAGTGAGTCAAACGAACTACGGAAGTAATTGAACTAAATGAACTAAATGAGTGATATAGTTCAATTGCATCAAATGAACTAAATCACTCTTTTCATCTCAGTGAACTGATTTGCGCAAGTCTAGTATATCCACTGTTGATTTTGAGATCCGTAACTCATTTGCTTAAGCTACTTACCACGGGATCAGATCACTGTATGTGATGTTATGTAATACTTATTATTTATCTATAACAGTTTCGAACTGATAATAAATAACCCGTTTGGATAGTCTGATACACTATTATCCGAACTATGTATATAAATACTTGCAAAGATTAGAAATCATCAAACATACAATATGCAAAATAATACAGTAATGAGCAATGACAGCAGCTGGCTACATGAGAACTCATTTCGTGTTTCAGGGCCTGCGCGGGCGCGGCGGCGGACCTGAGCTACGCTTCGGCTACGGTGATCCATGGTGTATGTTGGAGGGCTACATTTTTTATTCGTCGCAGAACGTAGACGTTTCTCTCATAAAATGGGTTTTTTTGACGAACCCTTCTGGATATTCAGGTAAAACCTTCAAAGAGTTAATAATAATTATATTTAGAATTAATTGGCATGTGAAAATGCAGATACTCAGATTTGCCATAATAAAATACTGTTCTGCCACGGATCTTAAATTACTCTATCTGCTCTTCGTATCGCTGACTCGATTTATATACACCTTTTATTATCGACTCCATAATTAATATTTTTTTTTGTACTAATTGATATGACAAATCAGAACTCATGGCGAGTATGGAGTGAACGCGATAGCTGTAATCCGGACAGCTGGATTTTATTACTTACTAGTGGTCCCAGCAAATTTCATACCGCCAATACTGATTCTTTTCAATATTTTCTCATTGAAACCTTCCCAAATTACCTAAATCGGTCCGGGCGTTCTCGAGTTTTAGTCAGACTAACGAACAGCAATTCATTTTTATTTATAAGAAGAAGATTATGTTCAAATTTAAATTCAAATTCATTATTACATGTTATGTTCAGCGTTGTCTAGTGTATGAAATTACTGAGCCCTGAGTTGACGGTTGAACGCCCGTGCCTCGGAAAGCACGTTAAGCCGGTGGTCCTACGCCTGATCTCTCATCGATCATGTCGGATTGCCGTCTCACTGAATTATGAGCAAAATGAGAGTGCACTTGTGTTTGCGCGCACACTTGTGCACTATATAATATGTCCTGTGCATATGGTTGAGCTCAATTGAGATCGGCCACCGTGGCTGAAATCGGTCGGACGCCTTATTTAAGTGTAGCAAAAAATTACTCTGATCGTAATCTTATAAATAGTAGTAAATTGAATGTATCAAGTGTCGTAATCAAAATATGACTTGATAAAGGGTTTTCAGTCATCTTAATTCAGTGAAACATGGGATTACGATATATCGTCCGGTGCGATACTTTAAAATTCATTTATTGGTTAGCAAGCTTTACATTAATAAGGCTTGTTATGGATATGTCGACTGAACATTTTGACAAATACTTATGATAAATGCGTGAAAAAAAAATTATGACAAAAAATTTAATACCTGTAAATAATTAAAAATTAAACAATTGCAAATAATCTTTTAATTATGTAAAACGTTCATAGTATAATTTTATGAAGTTACAAACATACTTCATAATAATTTTGAGGGTCAAATATGCTAAATGTACCTGATGATATCGGAGTGACGTTTTTGATAATGTTTATAATTTAATACAAAAGGCGCAAATATAATGCAACTTATAGTAGCATAAAAACTCGTATATTGATTGTAATGAATAGCCAATGATAAGAATATAACATCGCTATATGGAAAAAGCTCTTTTGTTATAGGGATAGCGTAACTATGCGATGAGTAGGTATGTTAAGTTGAAAGATGTTATTGTGTAAAATTTGTATTTATACCCAGTAAAAAATATGTTAGCAAACGGGCTAGCTACATTAACGCGGATGTAAATTAAAGGTGATTTGCGGGTGGCTGTAATTTCTCAATTTGTATTTAGTAAACAAGTCCGTAAATTTAAGTGTTCTTCGAAACACCAAACAAATGAAAAAATTATACAAAAAACTTGATTAATTGTTACAGAAAACATGCGTGCTGAGAGCGAGTACTGTGGTGAGCGCGGAGGGGCTCCCGCAACACAGCCCGCCCAACACCACCACGCTCGCCGCCCTACCTAAAATTTCGCATACCCGTGCGGTATACCGCACGGGGTTACGATAAGTTTAGCGCTGCCGTGCGCAAGCGCACGGCAGCGCTAACCCACCCCCTGGTTTATTAGGTTAGGTTTGTAACCGAACCTAACCCACCCTCTGGTTTATTAGGTTCGTAACCTAACCTAACCCACCCCCTGGTTTATTAGGTTAGGTTTGTAACCGAACCTAACCCACCCTCTGGTTTATTAGGTTCGTAACCTAACCTAACCCACCCCCTGGTTTATTAGGTTAGGTTTGTAACCTAACCTAACCCACCCCCTGGTTTATTAGGTTAGGTTTGTAACCTAACCTAACCCACCCCCTGGTTTATTAGGTTAGGTTTGTAACCTAACCTAACCCACCCCCTGGTTTATTAGGTTAGGTTTGTAACCTAACCTAACCCACCCCCTGGTTTATTAGGTTAGGTTTGTAACCGAACCTAACCCACCCTCTGGTTTATTAGGTTCGTAACCTAACCTAACCCACCCCCTGGTTTATTAGGTTAGGTTTGTAACCGAACCTAACCCACCCTCTGGTTTATTAGGTTCGTAACCTAACCTAACCCACCCCCTGGTTTATTAGGTTAGGTTTGTAACCGAACCTAACCCACCCTCTGGTTTATTAGGTTCGTAACCTAACCTAACCCACCCCCTGGTTTATTAGGTTAGGTTTGTAACCGAACCTAACCCACCCCCTGGTTTATTAGGTTAGGTTTGTAACCGAACCTAACCCACCCTCTGGTTTATTAGGTTAGGTTTGTAACCTAGCCTAACCCCACCCCCTGGTTTATTAGGTTTGTAACCTGACCTAACCCACCCCTGGTTTATTAGGTTAGGTTTGTAACCTAACCTAACCCCACCCCTGGTTTATTAGGTTCGTAACCTAACCTAACCCACCCCCTGGTTTATTAGGTTAGGTTTGTAACCGAACCTAACCCACCCTCTGGTTTATTAGGTTCGTAACCTAACCTAACCCACCCCCTGGTTTATTAGGTTAGGTTTGTAACCGAACCTAACCCACCCTCTGGTTTATTAGGTTCGTAACCTAACCTAACCCACCCCCTGGTTTATTAGGTTAGGTTTGTAACCGAACCTAACCCACCCCTGGTTTATTAGGTTAGGTTCGTAACCTAACCTAACCCACCCCCTGGTTTATTAGGTTAGGTTTGAAACCGAACCTAACCCACCCTCTGGTTTATTAGGTTCCTGACCTAACCTAACCCACCCCTGGTTTATTAGGTTAGGTTTGTAACCGAACCTAACCCACCCTCTGGTTTATTAGGTTCGTAACCTAACCTAACCCACCCCTGGTTTATTAGGTTAGGTTTGTAACCTAACCTAACCCACCCCTGGTTTATTAGGTTTGTAACCTGACCTAACCCACCCCTGGTTTATTAGGTTAGGTTTGTAACCTAACCTAACCCACCCCTGGTTTATTAGGTTTGTAACCTGACCTAACCCACCCCTGGTTTATTAGGTTGGGTTTGTAACCTACCCTAACCCACCCTCTGGTTTATTAGGTGAGGTTTGTACCCTATCCTAACCCACCCCCTGGTTTATTAGGTTAGGTTTGTAACCGAACCTAACCCACCCTCTGGTTTATTAGGTTCGTAACCTAACCTAACCCACCCCCTGGTTTATTAGGTTAGGTTTGTAACCGAACCTAACCCACCCTCTGGTTTATTAGGTTCGTAACCTAACCTAACCCACCCCCTGGTTTATTAGGTTAGGTTTGTAACCGAACCTAACCCACCCTCTGGTTTATTAGGTTCGTAACCTAACCTAACCCACCCCCTGGTTTATTAGGTTAGGTTTGTAACCGAACCTAACCCACCCCTGGTTTATTAGGTTTGTAACCTGACCTAACCCACCCCTGGTTTATTAGGTTAGGTTTGTAACCTAACCTAACCCACCCTGGTTTATTAGGTTAGGTTTGTAACTCTAACCTAACCCACCCCTGGTTTATTAGGTAAGGTTTGTAACCTAACCTAACCCACCCCCTGGTTTATTAGGTTTGTAACCTAACCTAACCCACCCTCTGGTTTATTAGGTTAGGTTTGTAACCTAACCTAACCCACCCCCTGGTTTATTAGGTTAGGTTAGGTTAGGTTAGGTTAGGTTAGGTTAGGTTAGGTTAGGTTAGGTTAGGTTAGGTTAGGTTAGGTTAGGTTGGGGTACTAGGTTAGGTTAGGTTAGGGATTAGGTTAGGTTAGGTGGGAGTTAGGTTAGGTTAGGTTAGGTTAGGTTAGGTTAGGTTAGGTTAGAGTTAGGTTAGGATTAGGTTAGGTTGGAGGTTAGGTTAGGTTAGGATTAGGTTAGGTTGGGTTAGGTTAGGTTGGGATTGAAGGTTAGGGATTGGGGTAAATTAGGATTAGGTTAGGATTAGGTTAGGTTAGGTTAGGTTAGGTTAGGTTAGGTTAGGTGGGTTGATTAAATTAGGTTAGAATTGGGTTAGGGAATTAGAGTTAGGTTGATTAGGTTAGGTTAGGTTAGGTTAGGTTAGGTTAGGTTAGGTTAGGTTAGGTTAGGATTAGGTTAGGTTAGGTTAGGTTGGGTTAGGTTAGGTTAGGTTAGGTTAGGTTAGGTTAGGTTAGGAATTAGGTTAGGTTAGGATTAGGTTAGGTTAGGTTAGGTTAGGTTAGGTTAGGTTAGGTTAGGTTAGGTTAGGTTAGGTTAGGTTAGGTTAGGTTAGGTTAGGTTAGGTTAGGTTAGGTTAGGTTAGAGTTAGGTTAGGTTAGGTTGTTAGGTTAGGATTAGGTTAGGTTAGGTTAGGTTAGGTTAGGATTAGGTTAGGTTAGGTTAAGTTAGGTTAGGTTAGGTTAGGTTAGGATTAGGTTAGGTTAGGTTAGGTTAGGTTAGGTTAGGTTGGATTAGGATTAGGTTAGGTTAGGTTAGGTTAGGTTAGGTTAGGTTAGGTTAGGTTAGGAATTAGGTTAGGTTAGGTTTGTTAAAGGTTAGGTTAGGTTAGGTTAGGTTAGGTTAGGTTAGGTTAGGTTAGGTTAGGTTAGGTTAGGTTAGGTTAGGTTAGGTTAGGTTAGGTTAGGTTAGGTTAGGTTAGGTTAGGTTAGGTTAGGTTAGAGTTAGGTTAGGTTAGGTTAAATTAAGTTAGGTTAGGTTAGGTTAGGTTAGGTTAGGTTAGGTTGGGATTAGGTTAGGTTAGGTTAGGTTAGGTTAGGTTAGGTTAGGTTAGGTTGGGTTAGGTTAGGTTAGGTTAGGTTAGGTTAGGTTAGAGTTAGGTTAGGTTAGGTTAGGTTAGGTTGGGTTAGGTTAGGTTAGGTTAGGTTAGGTTAGGTTAGGTTAAATTGGGTTAGGTTAGGTTAGGTTAGGTTAAATTAGTTAGGTTAGGTTAGGTTAGGTTAGGTTAGGTTAGGTTAGGTTAGGTTAGGTTAGGTTAGGTTAGGTTAGAAGTTAGGTTAGGTTAAATTAGGTTGATTAGAATTGGGTTAAATTGGTTAAGTTAGGTTAGGTTAGGTTAGATTAAATTAGAATTAGAAGTTAGATTAGGTTAAATTAGGAATTAAGTTAAATTAGAATTAGGTTAAATTAGGTCAAGTTAGATTAGGTTAGGTTAGGTTAGGTTAGGATTGGGTTAGGTTAGGTTAGGTTAGGTTAGGTTAAATTAGGTTAGGTTAGGTTAGGTTAGGTTAGGTTAGGTTAGGTTAGGTTGGAATTAGGTTAGGTTAGGTTAGGTTAGGTTAGGTTAATTAGGTTCAAATTAAGTTAGGTTAAGTTAGGTTAGGTTAGGTTAGGTTAGGTTGGGTTAGGTTAGGTTAGGTTAGGTTAGGTTAGGTTGGGTTAGATTGGTTAGGTTAGGTTAGGTTAGGTTAGGAATTGAGTTGGGATTGGGTTAGGTTAGGTTGGGTTAGGTTGCAATTAGGATTGGGATTACGTTAAGATTAGGTTAAGTTGGGAATTAGAATTAGGGTTAAAGTTAGAGTTAGGTTAGGTTAGAATTAGTTGGGTTAGAGTTGGGATTAGGGTTAGGAAATTGGGTTAGAAGTTAGGGATTAGGTTGGGATTAGGATTAGAAATTGGAGGTTAGGTTGGGAATTAGGTTAATTAGGTTAGGATTAGGTTAAATTGGGTTAGGTTAGGTTAGGTTAGGTTAGGTTAGGAATTAGGTTAGGTTAGGTTTGGAATTAGGTTAGGTTAGGTTAAGTTAGGTTAGGTTAGGTTAGGTTAAGTTAGGTTAGGTTAGATTGGGTTAGGTTAGGTTAGGTTGGGTTAGGTTAGGTTAGGTTAGGTTAGGTTAGGTTAGGTTAGGTTAGGTTAAAATTGGAAGTTAGGTTAGGTTAGGTTAGGTTAGGTTAGGTTAGGTTAGGTTAGGTTAGGTTAGGTTAGGTTAGAATTAGGTTAGGTTAGGTTAGGTTGGGTTAGGTTAGGTTAGGTTAGGTTAGGTTAGGTTGAATTAGGTTAGGTTAGGTTAAATTAGGTTAGGTTAGGTTAGGTTAGAATTAGGTTAGGTTAGGAATTAGAATTGGGTGGTCATTAGGTTAGGTTAGGTTAAATTAGGTTAGGTTAGGTTAGGTTAGGTTAGGTTAGGTTAGGTTAGGTTAGGTTAGGTTGGATTAAATTAGGTTAGGTTAGGTTAGGTTAGGTTAGGTTAGGTTAGGTTAGGTTAGGTTAGGTTAGGTTAGGTTAGGTTAGGTTAGGTTAGGTTAGGTTGGGATTGGGTTAGGTTAGGTTAGGTTAGGTTGGGTTAGGTTAGGTTAGGATTAGGTTAGGTTGGGTTAGGTTAGGTTAGGTTAGGTTAGGTTAGGTTAGGTTAGGTTAGGTTAGGTTAGGTTAGGTTAGGTTAGGTTAGGTTAGGTTAGGTTAGGTTAGGTTAGGTTAGGTTAGGTTAGGTTAGGTTAGGTTAGGATTAGGTTAGGTTAGGTTAGGTTAGGTTAGGTTAGGAATTGGGTTAGGTTAGGTTAGGGATTAAGTTAGGTTAGGTTAGGTTAGGTTAGGAATTAGGTTAAATTAGGTTAGGTTAAATTAGAATTAGGTTAGGTTAGGTTAAATTAAATTAAATTAGGTTAAGTTAGGTTAGAATTAAGTTAGGTTAGAATTAGAATTAAATTAAGTTAGGTTAAATTAGATTAAATTAGAATTAAGTTAGGGTTAAATTAGGGAATTAGAATTAGGTTAGGTTAGGTTAGGTTAGGTTAGAATTAGGTTAGGTTAGGTTAGGTTAGGTTAGGTTAGGTTAGGTTGGGTTAGGTTAGGTTAGGTTAGGTTAGGTTAGGTTAGGTTAGGTTAGGTTAGGTTAGGTTAGGTTAGGTTAGGTTAGGTTAGGTTAGGATTAGGTTAGGTTAGGTTAGGTTAGGTTAGGTTAGGTTAGGTTAGGTTAGGTTAGGTTAGGTTGGGTTAGGTTAGGTTAGGTTAGGTTAGGTTAGGTTAGGTTAGGTTAGGTTAGGTTAGGTTAGGTGGGTTAGGTTAGGTTAGGTTAGGGTTAGGTTAGGTTAGGTTAGGTTAGGTTAGGTTAGGTTAGGTTAGGTTGGGTTAGGTTAGGTTAGGTTAGGTTAGGTTAGGTTAAGTTAGGTTAGGTTAGGTTAGGTTAGGTTAGGTTAGGATTGGGTTAAATTAGAATTAGGTTAGGTTAGGTTAGGTTAGGTTAGGTTAGGTTAGGTTAGGTTAAATTAGGTTAGTTAAATTAGGTTAGGTTAGGTTAGGTTGGGTTAGGTTAGGTTAGGTTAGGTTAGGTTAGGTTAGGTTAGGTTAGGTTAGGTTAGGTTAGATTAGAATTAGGTTAGGTTAGGTTAGGTTAGGTTAGGTTAGGTTAGGTTAGAATTAGGTTAGGTTAAGTTAGGTTAGATTAGGTTAGGTTGGGTTAGGATTAGGTTAGGTTAGGTTAGGTTAGGTTAGGTTAGGTTGGGTTAAGTTAGGTTAGGTTAGGTTAGGTTAGGTTAGGTTAGGTTAAGTTAGGTTAGGTTAGGAATTAGGTTAGAGTTAGGTTAAGTTAAGTTAGGTTAGGTTAAGTTAGGTTAGGTTAGAATTGGGTTAGGTTAAGTTAGGTTAAGTTAGGTTGGGTTAGGAATTAGGTTAGGTTAGGTTGGATTAAGTTAGGTTGGGTTAGGTTAGGTTAGGTTAGGTTAGGTTAGGTTAGGTTAGGTTGGGTTAGGTTAGGTTAGGTTAGGTTAGGTTAGGTTAGGTTAGGTTAGGTTAGGTTAGGTTAGGTTAGGTTAGGTTGGGTTAGGTTAGGTTAGGTTAGGTTAGGTTAGGTTAGGTTAGGTTAGGTTAGGTTAGGTTAGGTTAGAGTTAGGTTAGGTTAGGTTAGGTTGGGTTAGGTTAGAATGGTTAGGTTAGGTTGGGATTGGGTTAGGTTAGGTTAGGTTAGGTTAGGTTAGGTTAGGTTAGGATTAGGTTAGGTTAGGTTAGGTTAGGTTAGGTTAGATTTGAGTTGGAATTGGGGTTAGGTTAGGTTAGGTTAGGATTGGGTTGGTTAGAGTTAGGTTAGGTTAGGATTAGGTTAGGTTAGGTTGGATTGATTGGTTAGGTTAGGTTAGGTTAGGTTAGGTTAAGTTAGGTTAGGTTAGGTTAGGTTGGGATTAGGTTAGGTTGGGTTAGGTTAGGTTAGGTTAGGTTGGGTTAGGTTAGGTTAGGTTAGGTTAGGTTAGGTTAGGTTAGAGTTAGGTTAGGTTAGGTTAGGTTAGGTTAGGTTGGGTTAGGTTAGGTTAGGTTGAAGTTAGGTTAGGTTAGGTTAGGTTAGGTTAAGTTAGGTTGGATTAGGTTAGGTTAGAAGTTAGGAATTAGGTTAGGTTAGGTTAGGATTGGGTTAGAGATTAGTTAGGTTAGGTTAAGTTAGAAGTTAGGTTAGGTTAGGTTAGGTTAGGTTAGGTTAGGTTAGGATTAGGTTAGAATTAGAGTTAGTTAGGTTAGGTTAGGTTGGGATAGGTTAGGTTAGGTTAGATTAGGGTAGATTAGGTTAGGTTAGGGTACGTTAGTTTAGGTCGGGCTAGGCTAGGTGAGGTTAGGTTAGGTTAGGTTACATTAGGTTAGCTTAAGTTTGGTTAGGTTAGGTTAGGTTAGGTTAGGTTAGGTTAGGTTAGTTAGGTTAGGTTAGGTTAGGTTAGGTTAGGTTAAGTTAGGTTAGGTTAGGTTAGGTTAGGTTAGGTTAGGTTAGGTTAGGTCAAGATTAGGTTAGGTTAGGTTGGAATTAGGATTAAATTGGGTTAGGTTGGGTTAGGATTAGGAATTAGGTTAGGTTAGAATTGGAATTTAATTAGGTTAGGTTAAATTAGGTTAGGTTAGGAAGTTAGGTTAGGTTAGGATTGGAGATTAGGTTAAATTAGAATTGGTTAGAATTAGAATTAGGAATTAGAATTAGGTTAGGTTAGAAGTTAGAATTAAATTAGGTTAAAGGTTGGGGTTAGGGATTAGATTAGGTTAGGTTAGGTTAGGATTGGGTTAGGAATTGGGATTGTTAAGGTTAGGTTGGGATTGGGTTAGGTTAGGATTAGGTTAGGTTGGGTAAATTGAAATTAAGTTAGGTTAGGTTAGAATTAGTTAGGTTAGGTTAGGTTAGGTTAGGTTGGGTTAATTGGGTTAGGTTAGGTTAGGTTAGGTTGGGTTAGAATTGGGTTAGGTTAGAATTAGGGTAAGTTAGGTTAGGATTGGGATTAGGTTAGGTTAGAATTGAGGTTGGTCAAGTTAGGTTAGGTTAACTGGTTGGTGAGATTAGGTTAGTTAGGTTAGGTCAAATTAGGATTAGGTTAGGTTAGGAATTGGAATTAAGTTAAGTTAGGTTGAAGGTTAGGTTAAATTAGGATTAGGTTAGGTTAGAATTAGGGTAAGGTCAAATTAGGGTCAAATTAGAATTGAAATTGAATTAGGATTAGGTTAGGAATTAAGATTAAATTAGATGATTAGGTTAGATGGGAATTAGAGTTAGGAATTAGAGATTAGAGATTGGTAGGGTTAGGTTAAATTGATTAGTTAAGTTAGGTTAGGATTAGGTTAGGTTAGGTTAGGTTGGAATTAGGATTAGAGTTAGGTTAGGATTGGGAGTTAGGTTAGGTTAGGTTAGAATTAGGTTAGGTTGAGATTAAATTTAGGTTGATTAGGTGGGGTAGGTTAGGTTAGGTTGGGTCAAATTGGAATTAGGTTAGGTTAAATTGGAATTAGGTTAGGTTAGGTTAGGTTAGGTTAAATTAGAATTAAATTAGGATTAGGTTAGGTTAGGATTAGGTTAATTAAATTAGAATTAGGTTGGGATTAGGTTAGGTTAGGTTAAATTAGGTTAGGTTAAATTAGGTTAAATTAAGTTAGGTTACGATTGGAGGTTAGGTTAGAATTAGAAATTAGGGTAAGTTAGAGATTGGAATTAAGGTTAAATTTAGGTTAGGTTAGGTTAGGTAAATTGGGAATTGAGATTAGAATTAGAATGAGTTGGGGAATTAGGTTAGAGCCAAGTTAGGAATTAGGGTAAATTAAATTACGAATTAGATTAGGTTAGAATGGGGTGCAGTTAAAAATTGGTAAAGTTAGAATTGGAATTAGAATTAAGTTAGGTTAGAGATTGGGTTAAATTAAGTTAGGATTGGAATTAGGTTAAGTTAGGTTGGGATTAGGGTAAATTGGAATTATGGAATTAGAATTAGGGTAGAATTGGGATTAGGTTAATTGGGATTAATTAAATTAGGTTAAGTTAGGTTAGGTCAAGTTAGGTTAGGTTGGTTAAATTAGAATTAGGTTAGGTTAGGTTAGGTTGGGGTTAGGTTAGGTTAGGTTAGGTTAGGTTAGAATTAGGTTAGGTTAGGTTAGGTTAGGTTAAGTTAGGTTGGGTTAGGTTAGGTTAGGTGGGTTAGGTTAGGTTAGGATTGGGATTGGGATTTAGGTTAGGTTAGGTTAGGTTAGGTTAGGTTAGGTTGAGTTAGGTTGGGATTGGGTTGGAGACCAAATTGAGTTAGGTTAGGTTAGGTTAGGGTTAGGTTGGAATTAGGTTAGAATTAGGTTAGATTGATTAAGTTGGTTAAATTAGAATTAGGTTAGGTTAGGATTTAGGTTAGGTTGGAATTAGGTTAAGTTAGGTTAGAAGTTGGAATTGATTAGGTTAGGATTAGGTTGGAATTGGAAGTTGGGAATTAGATTAAGTTGGGTTAGGTTAGGATTGGAACAGGAGAGGAATTGGGTTAGGTTAGATTAGGTTAGGTTAGGATTAGGATTAGAGTTAGGTTAGGTTAGGATGGATTGGGTTAAGTTAGGTTAGGTTAGGTCAAATTCGTTAGGTTAGGTTAAGTTAAATTAGGGATGGGAATTAGGGTTAAATTAGAATTCGAGATTCGGAATTAGAATTAGAATTAGGTTAGAATTAAATTAGGTTAGGTTAGGTTAGGATAGGTGGGAATTAGAATTGGAATTAGGATTAGGTTAAATTAAGTTGGAATTAGTTGATTAGAGATTAGGTTAGGTTAGGTTAGGTTAGGTTAGGTTAGGTTAGGAATTAGGAATTAGGTTAGGTTAGGTTAGAATTGGAGTTAGGTTAGGTTAGGTTAGGTTGGGTTAGGTCAAATTAGGTTAGGTTAGGATTAAATTGGTTAGGTTAGGTTAGGTTAGGTTGGGTTAGGATTGGGATTAGGTTAGGTTAGGTTAGGTTAGGTTAGGTTAGGTTGGAATTGGGATTGGGTTAGGTTAGGTTAGAGATTGAAGTTAGGTTAGGTTGGTTAGGTTGATTGATTAAATTAGGATTAGGTTGATTAGGTTAGAGATTGGAATTAGGTTAGGTTAGGTTAGGTTAGGTTGGGATTAGGTTAAGTTAAGTTAGAGATTGGAATTACAAGTGATGAGAAGGTGGAATTGGTTAGGGTTAGGTTAGGTTAGGAATTAGGTTAGGTTGAGATTGGGGTTAAGTTAGGTTAAATTGAGTTAGAGATTACGGTCGGGAGTTGAAGGTTGGATTGGTCAGTTAGGTTAGAATTGATTGGGGTTAGAAGTTAGGTTAGGTTGAAGTCAGTTAGGTTAGGTTGGGATTGGGATTGAAGTTAGGTGGGTTGAGTTAGAAGTTGGGAATTGGGTTAGGTTGGGTTAGGATTAGGTTAGGTTGGGATTAGGTTAGGTTGAAGTTTAGGTTAGGTTAGGTTGGAATTGGTTAGTTAGGTCAGGTTAGGTTGGGATGGGGTTGGGATTGGTTAGGTTAGGTTAGGTTGCGGTTAAGTTGGAATTGGAGTGGGTTAAGGTTAGGTTGGATTATTCGGTTAGGTTGAAGTTAGGTTAGGTTAGGAAGTTGATTAGAGATTAGGTTAGGTTAGAATTAGAATTAGAATTAGAGATTAGAAGTTAGGTTAGGTTAGAGCTAGGTTGGAATTGAATTAGAATTAGGTTAGATTAGGAATTAGAGTTAGAGATGGGATTAAGTTGAGATTAGGAATTAAATTAGAATTAGAAGTTAGGGTAAGGTTAGGTTAGAATTTAGGTTAGAAGTTAGAATTAAATTGAATTAGGTTAAATTGAATTAGAATTGGGAGAATTAGGAATTGAAATTAGGAAGATTAGGGTAGGGCAAGTTGGGGTTAGAGATTTAGGTGGAATTTAAGTTAGGTTAGGGTTAGAATTTAGGTTGGGATTGGGAATTAGAGTTAAGTTAGGTTGGGATTAGGTTAGGATTAGGTTGGGGTCAAATTTAGGTTAGAAGTTAGGTTTAGGATTAGGATTAAATTAAGTTAGAGTTAGAGTTGGGATTTAAGGAATTGGGATTGGGATTAGGTTAGGTTAGGTTAGGTTAGAAGTTAGGTTAGAAATTAAATTTCTTTAGAATTAGGTTAGGTTGGAATTAGAATTAGGAATTGGGTTAGGTTAGGTTAGGTTAGGTTAGGTTAATTCACATTGGTTGGAGATTGAGTTAGAGATTAGGTCAAGTTAGGTTAGAGATTGCAGGTTGATTTAGGTTAGGAAGTTGGAGGTTAGGTTAGGTTAGGTTAGGTTAGGTTGGAATTAGAATTAGGTTAGGTTAGGTTAGGTTAGGTTAGAATTGGAAGTTAGGTTTACTGAATTAGGACAATTGGGTCTAGTTTGAGAGTTAGAATTGGTCGAGATTTAGAATTAGAATTAGGTTAAGTTAGGCTTAGGTTAGGTTAGGATTGGGATGTGCAGCCTGGTTAGGTTAGGCTATGATTGGGATTAGGAATTGGGTTACCTGGTTGGAAGTTAGGATTAGAGATTAGGTTAGGTTAGGTTAGAGTTAGGTTAGGTTAGGTTGGCACAGTTAGGTTAAGGTTAGGTTAGGTTAGGTTAGGTTAGGTTAGGTTAGGTTAAGTTGGAGGTTGGGATTAGGTTAGGTTAAGTTACCGTTAGGTTGGGTTAGGTTTGAAGTTTAGGTTAGGATTGGAAGTTGGGGCTTAGGATTGAGCACAGTTGGCCCACAGGGTTAAGCAACTTGAAGTTAGGTTAGGTGGCCTGGCCTCGGCTACGTTAGGCCTGGCCTGGCTGGGAATTAGGTTAACCCTGGCTGGCCTTGGCTAACTGAGACCTGGCTGGCCCTAACTGGCTGGCTGGCTTAGGCTGGCCTTAGGTTAGGTTAGGTTAGGTTAAGTTAGAGATTACAGGCAGGTAGCACTGGCTTTACAGGCCGGCTGGCTTCTAAGTTGGCCTGGCCTGTCTGGCACAACTAGGCTGGTAACCTGGCCTGGCTGGCAGCAGCCTAACAGCGCAAGCTTTAGCTTAACACAGCTGGCATTAGCAAGGTTACACAAGCGCAGCACGCTGCAAGCAGCTGCTGGCTGGCAACACAGCACAACTGGCTGGCAGCACGGCTGTGCAACTTGTTAGCCTGGCACAGCTGTAGCACGAGCACAGCAACACAAGCTAGCACAGCCTGGCAACTGGCTGGCAACACAGCCTGGCTGGCTGGCCTAGTACAGCCTGGCCCCTACTGGCAACTGGCACAGCCTAACACAACCTGGCACAGCTAACACAGCACCTTCTTCTTCGGCTGGCTTTAGGCAGCTGGCACAGCTGGCTGGCTGGCTGGCCTGGCAACTGGCACAGCGCAGCAACACAGCACAACACAGCACAGCACATAACACAAGCTGCACAGCTGCTGTAACTGGCACTGGCCTGGCTGGCCTGGCTGGCCTGGCACAGCTGGCTGGCTGGCCTTTGTACTAGCACAGCTGGCACAACTGGCTGCTGCTGGCCTGTAACTGGCTGGCACAGCACAGCGCTGTACAGCTGGCCCTGTAAGCACGAAACACAACTGGCACAGCCTGGCTAACAACAGCTTGGCACAGCACAGCAGCACAACACAGCACAACTGGCTTACAACTGGCCTGGCACAGCACAGCACACCACAGCTGTGTAGCACAGCACAGCATAGCACGGCTTCTTCTTTAACTGTGCTGGCACAGCACGGCCTGGCCTGGCAGCCTAGCACAGCGTAGCAGCTGGCTGGCCTGGCCTGGCACAACTGGCCTAGCACAGCACAGCCACAACTGCTGAGCCTAACAACTGACACAGCACAGCTATTTGCTTGTAGCTGGCCTGGCCCCAACCCCAGCCTAGCACAACCTAACCTACAGCCTGGCACATGGCCTGGCCTGGCACAGCACAGCCTACAGCCTAGCCTAGCCTGTACAGCCTTCTTCTTCAGCTGGCTGGCACAGCTGGCAACTGGCCTTTGTAGCACTGGCACTGGCTGGCCTGGCTTCTTTAACACAACAACACAGCACAGCACAACTGGCCTGGCCTGGCACAGCACAGCTGGCTGGCACATGGCCCTGGCCTGGCCTGGCCTGGCTGTGGCACTGGCTGGCTGGCAATGGCACAGCACTGTAGCTGGCCTTCAGCACAGCACAGCACAGCACAGCACAGCACAACCTGGCTGGCACAGCTGGCAGCTACCTGGCCTTTTGGCACAGCAGCTTCTAACTGGCAGCTGGCACAGCTGCAACTTGGCTTACAGCACAGCAGCCTGTACCTGAGCACAGCGCAGCACAGCACAGCACAGCACAACTGGCCTGGCAAACCCAACTGGCAGCAACTGGCACAGCACAACACAGCCTTCTTCCTTTCTTGCTAACCTAGCAGCAACACAACTAACACAGCTGTACAGCTGTAGCCTAGCTGGCCTGACTACAGCCTAGCACAGCACAGCCTGGCCTGGCAACTGGCACAGCTTACAGCACAACACAACTGGCTAACTAACGCTGAGCAGCACAACACAACTGGCACTGGCCTGGCAGCACAACACAGCAACACAACCTAGCCTAGCTTACAGCACCAACTGGCCTGGCTTCCTTCAGCACAGCACAACTGCTGGCACAGCACAGCACAGCACAGCTGGCACAGCACAGCACAGCACAGCACAGCACAGCACAGCGCTGCACAGCTACTTGCTTCTTCTTTCTTCAGCACAGCACAGCACAGCACAGCACAGCACTGCTAGCACAGCACAGCACTGGCAGCACAGCACAGCTGGCCCCTGGCAGCTTCTTTGCTTCTTTGCTACAGCACAGCACAGCACAAGCTACTGCTGGCACAACACAGCACAGCACTTCACAGCACAGCACAACCTGGCCTGGCAACACCTTCTTACAGCACAGCACAGCACAGCACAGCACAGCACAGCACTGGCAGCACAGCACTAGCCTGGCACAGCACAGCACAGCTTACAGCACAACACAGCACAACACAGCACAGCACAGCCCAGCACAGCACAGCACAGCACAGCACAGCTAGCACAGCACAACTGCACAGCACAGCACAACACAACACAGCCTAGCACAGCTGTACAGCCACAGCACAGCACAGCTGTACAGCACAGCACACAACTGTCTTGCTGCGCACAGCACAGCACAGCACAGCACTGCTTCTTCTTTGCTGCTTCTTTAGCACAGCACAACTTTCTTTGCCTAGCCTGCTTCTTCCTTTGGCTTTGCTTCGCCTGACACAGCTGCTACAAGCTGCTGGCACAGCACAGCACAGCACAGCTGCTGGCACAGCACACCTGGCCTGGCACAGCACAGCACAGCACAGCACAGCACAGCACAGCACAGCACAGCACAAGCACAGCCTGGCTTTAGCACAGCACAGCACAGCACAGCACAGCACAGCCTGGCACAGCACAGCACAGCACAGCACAGCACAGCACAGCACAGCACAGCACAGCTGGCACAGCCTAGCCTAGCTGCTGGCACAGCACAGCACAGCACAGCACAGCTGGCACAGCACAGCTGCTGGCTGGCACAAGCTGCGCACAGCACAGCACTGCCTGCTTCTTCTTTCTTCTTCTTCAAGCACAGCGCTGCCTAGCACAGCACTGGCACAGCACAGCACAGCACAGCACAGCACAGCTGTACAACACAGCTGGCACAGCACAGCACAGCACAGCACAGCACAGCAGCACAGCACAGCACAGCACAGCCACAGCACAGCACAGCACAGCACAGCACAGCACAGCACAGCACAGCACAGCACAGCAACTGGCACAGCACAGCACAGCACAGCACAGCACAGCACAGCACAGCACAGCACGGCACAGCACAGCTGGCACAGCACAGCACTGGCAGCACAGCACAGCACAGCACAGCACAGCACAGCACAGCACAGCACAGCTTGTGGCACAGCCTGGCACAGCACAACACAGCACAGCTGTAGCTGCTTCTTACAGCACAACTACTTCTACTTCTTCCTTTGCTGCTGCTTACAGCACAGCACAGCCTGGCACAGCACAGCACAGCCTGGCCTGGCA